>JAQMCX010000012.1:13905063-13935725 GCA_029814765.1 Acanthurus leucopareius
TGTGTGTGTGTGTGTGTGTGTGTGTGTGTGTGTGTGTGTGTGTGTGTGTGTGTGTGTGTGTGTGTCTGGGTGTGTGTGTATGTGTGTGTGTACATCTACACACAATCCACAGCAGCTATGGCTGAAGTGCCTGCTGCCCTCCTGTGTCTTGCCATCACTGGATCTGTAACGCTCTTTGGCAGATATCCTCAGTGGAGAGCGGCGAGAAATGAGCCTGTCCGACAAGCCAATGAGAAGAGGAAGAGAAAGTGCAGCATGGGGGCGAGCTGGTTCTTCTCTTAATAGCTGTTTGTCCAATTCCCCCAGCACGAGGAAAATCTCTCTTCCTCTTCTTGTGACTAAATCATTCCTGCTCTCTACACTGCAGGCATGAATCACCCTTTGTCACCCTCCTCCGCTCTTCTCCCTGTTGTTCGTTTAGTTTCCCATCTGTCTCTATTACAAAGACTGTTAAAAGTACATCAGGACATATTATTGCATAAATCTTTCATAGAAAACGACTGCGCTCTTGCACCTTGTTTCCACAGTATTTGTTTTTAAGACTCTCAGAGCGAGAAATTTCTGTCATGCTCCGGGATTACACTTGTAAATCAGACACGCACAGATATATAAGCAAAAAGAGAAGAAAAGAGGAAGGAGGCTGAAGAGGCGTGCGAGATGAAGGGTTGCAAATCCAAACATCCAGAATGACAAGTAAAGTGAGCGATTTTTGCGCGGTGACATGTCCGAAAGATCATCTGTCAGTGGGCTGTTTTATCGGATAACACGCTGTTTCTTGCACACTTGCCTTTAACTGAGCCAATCGCAGGCAGTCATTGGCTATTTTTCAGACTGATGGGCTCAAACAAGAGGAGGAGATCGGCATCAGGTCTCTCATTAAACAGGCTTCCCGTGGAGAATGTTTTTAAGCACCATAGAACTGTCAGCGCTTGATGCGATCGCTTTCGCTCTAAAATGAGTTATCCAGCAGCTGACAAATGTGAGACCCACAGCGGCAAAATGATTAATGACTTGAGAGCACAAATACATATACAGTACACTGCACTGGAATGAAATTGCTGGATCAACCCCCTCCATCTACATCCAAAGTGTCAAACTGAACTGTTTCTAATAGCTTTCAACTGACAGCAATTCAACTGTTCACACAACACCATTAGCATGATATTAGCGTAGCGAAGTGCTCCACTTCCCCTTTGGCTTGCTTTTTCTTGTTGACATTTTTTCCCACCGTGCTGCTGGAGGAAAACACACTCAGGTGAAATGACATCGAAATAGCAGGGAGAAGACATCAGTCAGGAAATATGAGAAGGGCAGTGGAAGGGAGAGGAAGGATGCATGACAGAAGAACAGGAGGAGGTGTCACAGCTTTTCTCCATCAGCTAAACAGAGATGGATGAAGCGAGAAGAGCATTGCGGTGAAACTCCCCCAATCAGTCATTGGATCTTGCTAATCTGAAGGTTGCCGGTTAAACTTTGCCATCAGTCACGGTGTTTGGCTGCTGTGAAGGTTAACATCATCTGGAAATGTCTCATCTTGCTCCTCTTCAGTTCTAGTTTGTTATGTTGACCCGTCTGCGTTCCCTCCGTTGTTCCTGTGAGGTTTTCGTCGTGTTTATCTTTTGATTTCGATCAAAAAACTTGTTTCTTCTGTCGCTTTTTAACAAGATACTCCTCTGAAAAGCTGTTTGGAGTTGAAAATATTCACTGCCTTTAGGAATCGAAAAGTGGCTCTGAAAAGTTTTGCAGCCTTCTTCTCCACAGAGGACAGCGACTGTAAAGCTTGGATTCACAGCAGTTACAATGGATTCAAGCGATGACTCAGTCACAGCATGAAAATGTCTTTAAACATACCAAAACATTCACAGCAACCTTTCAAACTGTTCCAGCAGTACAATCATCTTCTCTGCTGTTGAGCTATATGCTCGCTGTGTTCCAAACAATCCTGACTGTCATTAAAACAAATAAACTACTTAACTTGGAGCTACGAGGAAGCAGAACAGAAATAGGGACTTAAATTGTGCTGTGAAGAAGCTTTGAGTGTTCCTGTTGGAGGATGTTGTTAAAGGGAGATCAAACCTGTCGCAGAAATCACAGTAGCTGCAAAGTAATTCACTTTATGCATCGCCAATTGCAGAGCGCTCAGAAGGAGGACTTTTTGTTTTGCCTACTTAGCCACTCATCAGCTTCAGTGGTGGTTTAGAAATGCCTTCCTCCACCCCCAGTAGATGATTTGAGTTGGGATGACAGGGGGATGCCATCCCCTCTTGTTAGCAAATGATCAAAATGCGTCCCCCTTGTTAAGCTAACCATCCTTCCTCCAGTAGCAGGGGGAGAGCAGGAGCAGAGGAGGTTATTTAGCTAAACATGTTAGTCTGCCTGACACACTGATCCCTCCCCAAGGGTAGGAGTTCAAAAAGGTTATTCATTAGTGAGAATGCCAGTGGCCCGGGCAGCAATAACGAGTAATCAAATCGCCTACTGCCCACACGTTTCCAATGCTGGAATTGTCTGAAATAAACTGTAATAACATATAATCTAACAAGCGTACCCCACTTTTCATAGTGATTGGCCAGGTGACAATGTGGGCGGGATTTGAACTTCTCCTCAAGAATTTATTTATTTATTTTTATCCCTCAAACAACTACTCTCACCGCTTTCTGTGTATTTAACTCAATGCAACACCATGAATGCCTTCAGGGACAGTCTGTGTCTGCGCCGTTATCCCCATTTGAAAGATTGTCATGTCTCGCTCCACCTTTGAGTGTGACCATTGGAGGCACTCCAAAGCCCAGCACTGTGCCTGTCGGGCATGGTTCCTACTCCATTTGAATTCAGCACACATTACGGCACATGCCACTTAACCAATTGGTTACTCTGTGAGGCACAAAAACAGAATATAATGTGAAACTACAGCATCCTAAACAACACAGACTAGAACCGTGATATATGCAGTGTGTGTGAGCTGAATTCAAACAGAAAATATACTTGCTACCTGCTGCTGTTTAAGTATTGGCCAATCGCAATTCAACATCTTGCCTGCTGCTGTAGAAGATACCTGCACTGCATTTAACCAGGTTAACCCAACCCTCACTGCATCGTAACACAACCCAAAGGAGGGCTAGGAGTCTCTCTGGCTTAAGACAACATCAGCAGACAAACTCTAACCTAAAACTTCAAATTCTGATGTAATCCTAAACAGGCCTTTCAGACAAAATTGACTAAAAGCAAAAAAAACAAAACAAAAAACCCCTCAAAAAATAAACTTGAAATCTGAGCTCTTTTTGTTTTGTTTTGTTTTGTTTTTTTTTTGGCTGAAGTTAACCGTGACTCTCATGTGTTTTTCTTCCTAACAGAAGATGTCCTAAAAATAGCCAAAAACACACTGGCAATGTTATGTTTGGAAATCAGATTTTTCTAAATATAAATGAACTCAAGTGTCTCTCTTTAAATAACTCCTCTGTAAGTGCAGTGTTAAAGGGGAAAAAAGACTGCTGTGTTTCGTCTGTGTATACATAGACACTCATTCTGTGGTATAAATATATGTTCACATAAACAGCACTGAGAGAAGGTTTTAAAAGAACATGAAAAAACAAAATCTATTCAGCCCCGTTGTGTTGGTGTGTCAGAGGATCCAGGGTGGATATATATGTGAGTTTTCAAAACAACTAACATTATCTGCATGATATACAGTATATATTTTTTTCTTAATAGTTGAAACAACTCTTTTAAAATAGATAACGTAGGTAAGTAATAGTGAGGTCATGATGATTTGGTCTGTTTAGTTAGTCCACAGAGTAAGTGCTGCCTAACAGACTAAACTCAGGGCACAGAATTTACCTTTAATCTTTTTTATTGACTTCTTTTTATTCTTGAAGTTATTCCATCTTTCTTCACACACACACACACACACACACACACACACTGATAGACGAGGACAAGGGTTCCTCAACAAAAGAAATCTTCATGATTTGCGATTCTGAATTAAACTAAAACATTTTATTCCAGGCAGTGTGACTCCACTCTCTTCCTCACCCGAGGCGAGGAACGAAGAGAGAGAAGCGTATCTGTGGTGGAGTGTGTCCCTGATCTTTTTTCAGCACGGGGACAACGGCACTCATCACAACTCGAAAAAATGTTTTGATTTTCTTCCACAAGGCCACACACATCGAACAAAAACACACCTCCACATGTGAGCACCCATTGAAAAACACAGAAACATGCATTTACAGGCACACACATCCACATGCGTATACACATTACACTCAATTACACTGAGATATGACCTATGCAAACACAGGCCCTACTATAGGCACATTATTATGCTAATAAGCATGCACGTGGACAGACTTTATCGCTTCAAACGTATATTTCTTGTAAAGTTACGCAAATGCATGCCATCCCATGCACACAAACACATATTGCACATCACACCGGAAACTCACTCAAAAACGCACACACCAGCTGTAAATGAATTATGAATGCATATCCCCGACTTCTTCCTTTGCAACTTACTATGTCGGTCGACTCAATCCACCTTCACCTCAGCAATATAATCCTCTCAATTTCTCACCCGTTTTGTATCACCTTCCTCTGACCCCTTCTCTTCACTCTGTTTTCACTCCTTTATTCCTCCTCCTCATCCTCCTCCTCCTCCTCCTCCTCCACTCCTCCACCTCCCAAATGTGTCAGAATTAGGGTTGACCGATGTGGCGTGGCTCTGAATCCTGATGCTTCATTTGCTATGTCCTGCTTTTAAGATTTTTTCTGAAACTGAGTGGTGTGATACATGTGAGATAGAATTAATGGGGATTGATTGAGAGAATGTGTGTGTGAGAAAGGGAGGTTTCTTGTCTGTGTGTTGCTGACTATACACTTCATATTAAGCTAGGTAAGCTCAATGCACCTGTTTTTCAAGCTGACAGTGAGAAGAGTTTTAACCCCCCCCTCCATTATCACCCAAACTGTTTCATCGCAGCTGAACTCACGATGCATCTGTTCGCATATATGCTGACCGCTAACCACCAGCAACTAGTATTCGCTGTTATATTTCTTAAAGTTGGAAATCTGAAAAAAAGGTTAATTTGGGGGTATTAGTACCAAAATCGGAGTGAAACAAAAGCTCATGTAGATGCATGTATAAACTTATGTGTACATGAGAGATGGAAAGAGAGAAAAACCACTTGACATTTTCCCTCCGACTAGCAGAGGGCTGCTGGGCATTGCCAGTAACATAAAACTGTGTGTGTTTATGTTGTGCTTATGCCTTTTAAAAATGCCACTTTCTACTGCCAGCTTATGACAGCCCTGAAGATAAACACACACACACACACACACACACACACACACACACACACACACACATTTACACACACACACATTTACACACATACATATGCTTGTTAAAAGTGTTCACTGCAGCAGGGCTTTTGCATGATGGTAAAGTGTCTCACTGCATTGAGGTAAACTGTATGCCAGCACCTACCCCACCCCTTTTACACACACACACACACACACACACACACACACACACACACACACACACACACACACACACACACACACACACACACAGAAATCCATTTTTTTCTCTCTCTCTTTATCTCTCAGTTTGTCTGTCTCTCCTTCAATTAGAGCCCATATGCTAGAAGGCCCCCAGCTCTTCATGTGCCCCTTTGAAGTGAAGTAGATTAAAAACACAAATGTTTGGAAAACCATAAATGAGCATTTGCAGGGCTGAGAATAGGGACACACGCACATTCACGCACATACAAAGTCCCAGAACTACATTTATTAACATGCATAGTCTCATGGTATCACAGACATGCATGCAAGGCACACAGATCTCATAAATGTATCAGTGTATTTGCATCTGAATCCATAATAAAACATACAAACACATGGTGAAATAATATTTGATTCAATATTTTATATGACCTCTGCCTCTCTCATAAATTTGCAGTATGAAGCATCTGCTGAGTAAGAAATAAAAAAAAACTAAACTAGAAGTGAGTGGCTTGCTGAAGGTCCTCTAAAGAAAATCTAACTTGTGCTGCATTCAGGAACAGCATTCCCTGCTGAATGTAGAGCAGGTCGGGGAAATTGGATTTTGAAGCCGTTTTGTCCACTTCTGTAACCCCATACATTTCTCTGCTTAATGTTTTCAGTGCACAGGGATTTGTTACCTGAAGTGCAGTGCACTGTCTCTCTCTGGTTGCCCCTTACAAAACACACATGGTGATTACACTCTGACTGTGCAAAATGCACATAACAATGCAGGCACACTGACACACACACACACACACGCACGCACACACACTGTAGCAAGCACACACATACACACACACACACACACAAACAAACTTCCTGCTGTGTTCAGCTGGCATTTACATCCCATCCCATAAGGCCTTGGGATTGCCCTCACAACATTTAACAACTAAGTAATTAACAGCCATGCTTCTCTGCTGGGAGGATGAGACACATCACATATGCACATTAAAAAACACACACACATCAACACAAATATGCACAAAATTAAGGAAAGAAAAGTAGAGAAAATGATGCATAAACTGAAATATTGCCAAACAAAAACACTGGCTACCTCATTTGAAAGAAGAACTCTACTCAATCTTATTAATTTTACATTGCTTCAGCCATAAATCCTGCAAATGATTAGTAATAACAATATTTGGTAAACATAATTAAGATATAACTTAATGGCGGTGATGTGCAGTCAAGGGAGGCAATCTCAGGCAATGCCTCTCCAGAGCTAAAATCACAATTTGAGATTGCATAGTTGTATTTGTTGCTCTTCCTTAATACTCATAATTACATGACTTGTAATTGTTTAATTTAAAAAATTCTGTAGTCATAATAGTCTCAGGAGTACAAAAAGTCCAAGAAAACAGGAAGGACAGTTGTTCTCAGCTCCTTTTGCCCTATTTTGAGTCCAGAAAATTACCTTTCCTGAATGCTGAGACAGACGGTGTCTGTGTCCTTTGTCTGCCCAAAGGCCAGCATTTTTGTAGGTTGACATAAATAAAGATAAATGATGCGTCTCCACCTTCCCCCCTGTACAAAAATGACACCAAAATAAACTTGCTACGTTGCAACCATCTTCACTGGTTTACATCATCTGGAGCCAGAGTCTGTGCGGTGGTGATTGGCAGATGGAGCCACAGTGTCCCACCCTTACAACAGTCTGACCTAATCACAGCTTAAGTTCAGCTGTCAGTCATGAACTTTCACCTCTGGTTTTTAGCATAAAATCACTAATTAAACTCAGTTCTACAAATGAGAGCTTAAACATTCATCAGCATGTTATAAGCTAACTAAAAGGAAGCATCTGAAAATAAAGGCTATTTGTTGTGTAAGTTTGGCCAGCGTCCCATCTGCTAATATGGAGAGGCTGGATTTATGAACTATTCTGCATCCAGACACCAGGGGGCAGTCAAGATGATTTTGCTTCAGTTTTTAGAAGCTGTTATCCATCATTTTATAGTCAATAGCCTCGGTAAGCAGTGACCTATCAATGTGGCATAAGTCTACATTTGATTAATGCATCAGGTCAAGCTAATATTATGCATAGATGGATAAAATTAATGAACACGAGAAATAATAGGTTAAACCTTAAAAGAAGTTGCAATAAATTGTCCATTTAACTCCTGCTAGAAACCTCACATAATGCCAAAAAACAGACCTAAAAATGTTAGACTAGACTGCCACAAAACAAATCCTTTTCTTCTGTGAAAAGAAACATGGGCAACACCCTGCAAATCCAAATTCAAGAGCAACGTCTCTGCAACAACTCCTGTGATAAGACAAAGTCTGACAGCACTTCAGGAGCAGACAGGAGAGTGTTTTTTCTTGTTTCTCTTCAGGTCTCCTGAGGTTAAACTATTTTGTTTGTTGGGTTTTAGTGGCATCTGGTCTTACGGCCATTATGCAACAACTTCAGCTTCGACAAGAAGGTAGGAATGGAGCAGTGGGAAATGCTCGGTGCATGTTAGGGCAAGGTGTGTCTGCTTGCATATGTTGCTTTTTTTCCTGCGTGAGGGGTCCAAAATTTCAGGTCTGTTTTCTGTCCTAACATGAAATCAACTGCAGTCACCAGTCGGCTCAGGTGTACATCAGACCCTCATTACACTGCCGGAATGAAAAGTACTAGATGGAATAGAAATGTAGAAAGAGAGGATTTGGAGAACTTGTGATGCATATATTAAAACTGACACCAGAGAGCACAGAACCACATCCGCCTGTTGACAGGAGTGACATGAAATGTGGAAGCGAGCTGCCACGTTTGATTCTAAGATACGTATCTAAATATAAAATATGATATAAGCTAATCCTCACCTAAAATATGAGAGGTTTTTTGGTTTTCCTTGACCAATCGAGATTTCAAATTTTTACAGGCTGTTGGCTGGATGTTTATCGTAGCTCCTGATGTTGCATCATAATTTTATGCTTTCACATTAAAGGTCTAAAAAAAAAACATGTGGAGAGGCGTAGGTGAGATGCAGACATACTTCATACTCTTATTACTTTAAACCTCAGCCAAATGTCTTTCATTAAATAAACTCTGCATATATATAATGCCCTTTTCTCCAAAATATGGCTATAAATATGTGAAATGTGAATTCTTGCCATATTGTGAGAGGTTTAATCAGATCCTGTAGGTCTCATGTGACATTACAGTAGACCAGTATTGTATGTTGTTTCTCTCTAAGACGAAAGGGAAAATTCTGTCACTGTAAAATTTGGTAAATTAACATTTTTTGAGACAAATGGAAGGATTAAGTGTTTCTTTGTGGGCTGAGACAATTCTCCAACTTGCGCAGCTAAACAAACCATTTAGAAACAAATAGGATTATTTGGAAAACTCATTGTAACAAAGTTGAAAAAAGCAAAGTAACAAATGCACGTTTGTGTGTGTAAACATGAACCAGTGAAAATGAATGTTAGAGACTTCATGAATATTTGTGTGTATTAAAAGTGTTTGTGCATTTTATTTGTATGCATTTATGTATGTGTGGATGTGCATACAGACTGGGTAAATGACTTAATGTAGTTCAGATAAGAGAGTTGTTGAGACATTTAGGAAAATAGGAAGGGGGAAGATGACGAGAGTTTTGGTAACCTAAACATGAGATGAGTTAACTTAAGCTCTCAGAAGCTTTTCATTACCTGTTCATGGCCAAAATCAGCAGCCATACATGTTAAAATGACAATATTAGAAGATCAAAAAAAGCTAAAAACAATTGTCAGTACATGAAAAAGATGAAATATATCCCTAAAGTACCTTTGTTGTTGCCACAAAATGAGCACTAAAGGTGATTTTTGAAAAAAGAAACATACAGCAGTCACATAGGAGTTGACATGGTGTGCACACACTGTACACTGCTTTCAATTAACCTGGTAAACATCTCTGAGCCAGAAGTCTGTCATAACAAACACTGTTTAAACTCACTTTCTTTGAAAGTCAAGCCAAAGTTTCAAAGCTTGCTGCATAAAGAAGTCAGCCTGAACTTTAGAAAAAAGATGTGCATTTAGTTTAATGTTAAAAAGATGTCAACACTAGAGCAACTATAAGAATATTCAAAGTCTTTGAGTCTCTGTTAGAGAAGCCAATTTAAAAATACACGTTTAACATCTTAGTACTCGTCATCATCGGAAATGTGCAGTGAAATGAAATAATCGTGCAGACAGATCCACTGTGGAGGCAGAGAAGTATTTTTTTTCTTCTTCAGCTCATGTTCGGATGATATGTATTTGTCTTTTTGTTGTGTGCAGTTTCTCTTTGAGATCATTGTCTTATGTATTTGTTATGTGTGTGTGTGTGTGTGTTGTAGGAAGTGCGCAGCGCTTCAGTTTACTGTACCCGGCAGAGCTGCCCTTTCCAGTTCCTAAAATACTGCACTGTGGGTTTTCTGCCTAGAGACAGACACAGACACACACACAGAAAGATTGAGTAAGAGAGTAGAGATGAAAGAGAGAGAACAGCACAGCACATGGTGCGTTAGGCCTGAATGAATAATAGGCAATCCATAATGGATGACAAGTTGACCAAGTTCTTTCTCCCTCTGTCTTTCTCTTTCTCTATCTCTTACCATCTCTGTTTTTCTCCCTCTCTCCCTCTCCTTTTTTCACTTTCTCCTCTCTTCCTCTGTGCCTCTCTCTCACCGTGACACCATGTCACTGCTTTGAGGCACATGTTCTGGAAGAAGACGGCGACTGCCATCCTCCCCTGAGCCTCTTAGCTGCCTTTGGAAAAGAGCCGCTTTACTTTATGGGCTTCTCAAATCTCCTGGAGACGTTCTCTCTTCTCTCTACTTCTCAAAAAAAAAGTCTGATTAGAGGACAAGGGATGTAAAACAGGGAGAGATGAGAAAGAGACTGAAGGGGATGGAGGGGGGGCAGAGAGGGGAGAGAATGACTGGAAAAGCAGAGTAAACATTCATAGATTTTCTTTAAAAGACCATAAAATGGGAAACTGTAAATGGCAAAAGACACTCGGGGGGGGGTTGCGCAATGTTTGGCACCTGTTTATGCTCTCCTGCACTTTGCAGAGCAATGTCATTATCCACCAAAAATGGATAAATTGCTGCATTTGAAACACTCAGTGAATTGTTCAATGAGTGAGTGCCCTGGCACAGTTGTAAAAAAAAAAAAAAAAAACAAACAAACAAAAAAAAATCATTTATTATTGCCTCCACTCTTTGCAGTGGTAAAACAACTCCAATATGACTGCGGAATGAGACACAAGGAGAGAATCTGTCAAGTTTCACTCGGATTGTCTTCCATTTGTTCGGTTGTTTATTCATTTATTGTCAGTCATAAGCATTTCCACCTGTTATGAGGGAAGAAGCAGCACGTGATTTGCGCGCTTGGCAGCGAGCGGGATGCAGAACTGTGCAGCTCCTTGTTGTTTTGTCTATAACAGCTGTGTTGGTTGTCCATAAGCTCCTAAGCTGCCTTCCCTACTGCTCCACTCCCTGTGCTGCTCAGACCTCCTGTGGTGTTCCTCTGGTAGGTTTATTGTACACATCAAAACAGAGAGCTGAGCATATTACGACATGGAGAGAGCTGGGAATAATAGCCAGGCAAACATGTACAGCCTCTCTCTGCTTTGTGTGTCGGTATTTGATACTGAATTCACCTTGCTGTTGAAGCAGTGGTGGGAAAGAGTTTCTTTATTCTGAGATCAGATTTGTGCTTGTATTTGGATATTAATGTCATAGCCGAACAAGGGTACACATTCTTGTAGGGGGGCAGTTCAATGACAGAGGAAACATGGTAAAAGAAAAGGAGAAGATTAGATGAAGGTGATAAGAAAAAAAAAGGATGTGTGACAGGAGTTTTAAAAAGCTGAGGTTTTCTTTCTTTTTCCACAACATCTTCTCTTGTCTGCTGGCGTAACAGTTGTTCAGACATCAGCTGGGACCCAAATCAGACAGCATTTTGGGACCCGCTCAGTTTTCCATCTCTCCATTTTCCATTTCAGTCTAAAACACTTTCCCTTTCAATGATGCTCTAAACTGCAGTGGTTAAACAGCAAAAAAAACAAAGATTAGAGGCTGTTATTGCCTTATTGTTATGGCCATTTTGGTTTAGTTTGATCTTTCCTCATCCATCATTCAGCTGTTAACCACATCAATAGTCTCTCTCTCTCTCTTTCTTTCTCTCTCTCTCTCTCTGTCAGTACAGCAAACGCCTGCGAGGACATCAGCTGAAATATTTAACACCCCTCTCCCTGAATCCTCACTCAGCACACAAGCGGCACCATGTTAGCAGCATTTACCGCACTCCGAACAATGTTGATGTTGTCTCCGCCGTACCGCACTCACTACCCATCAGTAATTGGCAGCCTTCGAGGTATATGGGGTCAGAACATGATTTAAAATGAATTTGACTTTGTTTTCCAATTACTGTGCTGCGCCTAGTTAAGCAGAGACCTGGACGTTGCAGCGAATTTATAATAACGCCCGTTTGACACGTGAGGCATTTTGAGGCTAAATATATTCTGGCGAAAGCACATGCATCCTTTAGTAAAATATACATCAAAAAAATAAGTCGCAGATCACAGCTGGAGACTGTTGTCAGAGGACAAAATAATTGGTTAATGGTTTGTTTTGCACATGGATACATTGACGACAGAAATTATGTTTTCTTTTTTTTCATTCCAAGCACGGCAGTCATATTTTAGCAATTTAGCACTTTTGAATGATAGATGTTTCTGCTAACTGACAGGGTATTTTTGCAATCTGTTTAGAAATGGGAGTGTGGTTTTCTAAATTTCCATTATATACTTCTCCATTTACTGTTGCCATACCCCAAAGATGTCTCTGTAAAATCCTGCACACCATTAAGTTAAAACCAAATCCCTGGCCTACAGATATTTTGCTTTATACTGTAGAACGCCCACCGCTAGCCCTGCACAGCCTTATAGAAAAATTCCTTCAAATGTATCAGCTCGACCCCTTAATTAGCTCAGTATTTTGTTCATGTCTGAAGGTTTCCTCAAGCGACGCAATCACATGCAGGAGGCGGATCTTAAAAGATGACCTCTGGTGACCCAAGAGAATGTTGTGCATGAGTCAGCAGAGACAGAGCTGCCCCACAGAGACATTTGCATCATTAGAAAAACTAAAAATCAAGCAGATTTACATGCACACATGCAAAGAGGAACACAAAAATTGACCCACATTTACACATAACACACCAGATAATTCTCTTTTTAAACACTCAGAAGGCTGCCTGTGTTGCACCAGAAGTTGGACGCTGACACACAGCTGGATGTTTGGCAGAAGCAGCAGTGTCTGTATAATCCTACATAAAGTACAAGATTCAAACATACAATTACAGTTACTTACTTCACAAAAGTCTCTAGATATGTGAGTGTGTGTGTGTGTGGATACACTGTTTGACGGACAGCTGAGGTAATTATAGTTCCACAGTGGCAATAACCTCTCAGGCTGAGTCCTCGCACCCTGGCACTGATGAACCCTAGCATGAAGGCTAATGCCAAAACGTACGCTTCCTCTGCTGGAAATATACCCACTTAATGATCGAGGGGAGGAGAGACAGACAGAGTGAGGAGGAGAGAAGGCAAACAAAAAAAAAAGAAGCCCACAAGTCGGCCGAGACCGCACTGACCGACCAGCAGGGAAGAGGTGATCAAAGAAGAAAGGAGGATATGAAGACCAGGAAGGAAATTATTTAGGCCAGCGTAAAGAGGAAGCAGGGAAAGAGAGAAGGGTTGGCAGCAAAGTGGTGGTGGGTAAGGGTGACAAACATCGTGCTCTCCTGTGCTAAGAGGCACAGGACCAAAATAAATCTGCAAGATGCAGCAGAGGTGAGAAGAGGCAACCATTTTTAATAGAAAGTGAGGAGTCAGAGAAGTGGAGAGGAGGTAAAGAGAGAGGGAGGCTGAGGGGAAGGAGAAAATAAGTGACTGCATGAGCAAAGGGAAAGTCAGTGTGGTAGAAAAACAAGGCATGGAGAGGATCTAAGAGAGAGAGAGTGCAGAGGACCAGACTGCAGTAGCTTTTAGTAAATTCATCTCTAAGTTTGCATGTAAAGTCCCTCCAAAGCAGCGACTTGCTAGTTCTAAGCTGGTGATTTACTACATCAGGTCACATAAAAACCCAGAGCTGCTCTAAGATCAATATTTTATCCATTGTTAAATGACTGTGTAATGTGAAAGAATTATCACGTGATTCTCTTCTGCAGTTCCCCTCAGCTCTACTGAGCATTAAATGCATCAGCATTATTCTCTGCAGCTGCAGGCAGCTGTTTGCAACGAAAAAAAAGCTCTGATAAACCAACCGTACGTTACCTGCCGGCAACAAAAGAGCTGGTTTCTGTGCGAGTAACCTGTTTAAACTTAGTGATGCTCAAGTCTCAAAGACACTTAAGAGTTTGAACTCATGAACAGCTGCTTTACGGTATCTTGCACCAGATGTAGGTATCTGTCTCTTGTTCTTTTTTTTCTTCATTTTTTTTCCCATCGCTCTTCCCACCTCTCCCCCCTCTCTCTGTTCCTTCACAAGTTTGATGAAATATTCATCCTCTCCTGACGTAGCCTCTTTCCCTCACTCCTCTCCACCTCTTTCCCTCTGCCTCGTCATTCAAATCCAATTCACAGTTATCTTCCCTCATCCTGAACCCATCTGTGCATCCCCAAGTCCCTCCCCCCATCACTCCATGAAAAACTCCCTTCATCTCTTTCCACCTCTCGTGGATGTCTGCTGCTGGTCTCCTCACATCTTTTTATCTAACAATTCCAGAATAATTTGTAATCTGTGGGTTTAGTCCGCGCAGACTCTACTGGATATGTTAATGTAAAGGATCATGGAGCAGGAGATTATATAAGTTCATGTGATGTGCGGTAACAGAACGGCTCAGAGGAGCTTTCTTAGTTAGCTGTCTGATATACAGCAGAGCTGAGCCTCATAGGACCACAGTGATTGATGATAAGTAGATAAAAATTCAATAAAGCAACTTATCTGTGGGAACAATAAATTCATCACCTCTCATTTGATATATTTCAAAGTTGCTGATCTGCTGTTGTAACCTCTTTATGCCTGAAATGAGGAAGTCACGATTCAGCTGAAATGAGGTTCGTGCATCTCATCGTTGGATTTGACATATTAGGGTCAAAATTTGATTATGTTTTAGGATGTGAGCTTATGGTCCTCCACAGTTCTGTTTGCTTTTGGTTCTGCTGTGCACATTACCAGCTACTTCATACTGCATCTGTAACTTCTCATGAGCAGCACCAGTGCCAAATGTTTTCGTTTTAGAAAGCACTGAGAGAATTTATCCCTCTGCTAAGGCTTTGCTGTCCTCTATTTTGAATAGATTTAACATGCAGACACATAATTATAGACAGTCAAGGGATAATATGTACTAGATATCTTTCACTGAGGTGCAGCAGTTCATGAGATAATAAAAATGTACAAAACTTTCCCATTAAAAATGTTAAAATACTACATTTTGTTCAGATCTGGAACCAGCTGCTGTACCTCTGTACTTTACAATGAGAGCTTTAAAAAAAAAAATAACCCCATTGTATTTTGGTGATTTGAGCACCTCTTTTTTTTTTTTACAGAAAAAAATTGGTAATCAAACAAAAGTAGCTATGAGAGGCTTTGTTTTAAATTATTTTAGACATGTTGCATTAAGTAACACACTTTAAATATCAATGTACTAATACTATATATTCCATATCTATCACTTACTAACCATCCTCAAAATTAATTAAACTTTTTATTGACTATGGGAATAGTCTGAATATTTGGAAAATGCACTCATTCAATTTATTGAAAAAAATCAAGCAGCAGCAGCTTAGCTTAGCTTAGTTTAGCATAAAGAGTGGAAGCTGAGGGTAACAGCTTGCCTTGCTCTGTACTAAGATAAAAAAATAGACCAACCAGCACCTGTAAAGCAGGTTTTGTTGGGGATTATGAGTAGGGGTAATTTTTAGCTGGGCACAGTGACTTCCTATTGTCTTGTTGTCACTGTGAGGCTTCCAGGCAACCAACAGAGTCCATCGATTGAACTATTAAACTTTGAAACAAGCAGTATTGGAAACATTATCTCCAGCTGGAAGTAATATAACTAAAGGCTTCTCTTCATCACCAGAAAACTCCTTCAGAGGAAAAAATCCTAACCAGAAATGATCTCTATTAAGGTATCAGTGAGCAGTGCAAAGCTGTGACAGTCGTTGCATCTTCCATCCTGCGCTGACTGCAGATACTGTTCAATAATAAACAGTAATACTGGAAGAGGAGCAGAGATTGACTGTGCTTTGACAGGGATTTTTCAGGGGAGGAAATATAGATCATTGCACGAAAAAGACATTTCTTGCCTCCATGTGTTTTTGTTCTCTTTGAGGTTTTTCTAGCAATTTCAATTCCATCAAAAGAAATCACCACATGATTTTGAAATGATCTGAACAACTAAATAATGTCTCTGCTGTGCTGATGCATTGTACCAAATGTGAAACATGGCTGCTTGAAGAAAATGAAATAGCAAAAGATGACTTACATGATCACATGATTGACCTGATACACACAGTTTCCATCTCTGTGGCACTAAATTACTGTGGGAAACCAATTTGACTCCATTTCAATTATTTAGATCCAATTTCATAAGAGTGCAGTGTTTGGGGAAAGAGGGGAGAAAAATTAGCTCGTGTGCACATGTGAAGTGCCAAACCCAAACACGTGTGCACCTTTGTGCATCTCTGCAAGTATCTGAAATAGAGACACCACAGCCTTGTCTCTGTATGATAAAGCACAACGTTGCTCTATGAGCCAATCAAAATCTGCAGTGAGGGAGCTGGTCCAATCAAGGAAGAGGAGGAATATGAGGTGGGGAGAAAAAAGAAATTGAGAGCAGCAAGGAGAGGAGGAAGAAAAGAAACAGGGGGAGAGAGAGAGAGAGAGAGAGAGATGACACGAGGCTTAAAGCTAACATTTCCTGTTCGAAATTTCTCTTTTCACATTGAAGCATTAGAATAGTTTAAATACTAAAAAAAACTTGCACATACGCAATTTCTCACCAATAACTAGGGAGCATTATTGTTATTATCCTCAGTTGCCTCTAAGTCCTTTCATGCTGCTAACTCTGCCTTGTAATTGGCTGTTTACATGTTTATTACTTTGTTTGTATTGAACTGCCTGCACTTATTTTCCAGCCTGTCCATGTCGCCGGAGTTTTTAGATGTGTGAATGTGCAATAAAATGTGTAAAATAAACCATTAATGCCACAGACGCACACACACGCACGCACACACACACACACACACACACACGCACACACACACACACACACACACGCACACACACACGAGCACTGAGGCAGAACTGCCGACAACAGTCTGTGGATTATCTTTGAGCTCCTCCATCCTTCTTTACAATTCACACGACCATCGCTGCTTGTCTCCGTCCATTTCTCCGTTCTCTTTGTCTCCCCTGCTTGTTTTGCATTCTGCCTCCCACATTCATGTTTCGACTTTATGCTTTTTACATGTGGGTGTGTGTATAGCATGTGTTTCAAGATGGACATCCTGTTCTCCACCAGCTAGTTTCTACTTTTAGAACACTCATTACATCTATTATTTGGTTTTGAAGCCTCCAACACATACAACCACACATGTAAAAAAAACAAAAAAAAAAACAGGTCTAGCTGTCGGTTTATGTGTGTTTAACCATAAATAACAATAAATAATAATCAAAGTAAGTTTAAAAAAAAGCAATCATCTGATTTTAATGACTTTTCTTTGAGTGGGTCTGGGTGTAATGAGAATATCCTCGCCTGTGCAGGGAATCAGGGCTGAATTACTTGTGTCATTGCCGTGACTGTCAGGTGCATTGCTCATACTGTTGACTAGAGGCTGGAACTGCACTGGAAAAACCAAACCACTGCAACCAGTGTTTAATGAGGTGTGTTAAGCACACTGGCAACTCTAACCATTATCTAGCATGCAGGGGGACAAAGCCACAGGAGGCTATTGATTATCTATTTGGCATGCTGCTGAAGCCAGGGAGGGCAGCAAGAAAAGGGGACAAGGACGAAGAAAAAAAAAAACATCTACAGAGTCAGTCTGATAAATGTGTGAGGGAGACAGACTGAGAGACAGGCAGATAGAAATCAAACATATCAGGCAAAAGCTTTGATAAAATTATATGTGTTTCTGTGTGTTCAGAATAATCAGACACAAGGGAGACATGAAATAACCGACACTTTTGTAAGATTACGGTAATTTCCACCATTTAATAATTAGTTTGAAGCAGGGTTTACTTTTATTGTGACAAGATTTGCGCAGCTCCTTGATGGTTATAATGTCAAGGTAATACTAACAGGGATTTCTCCATCTGATCAGCAGTTTCACAAGGAAAAGACAACCAACTTGCTGTCACGTCAAGCTCAGAGTTAACAAGCTGTGCATACAGTGAGGCTGTGTATTGTCACGGTAATTTGTTACATCAATGTGACTACTTTTTACACTAATGAGTATTAAGGGGTTAAAATTTTATGGGTCTTTCTTACAGTAGATATTTTGACTCGTCATAGTGAGTAAAGCACAGGTGCTCCTAATAAGATTAAGGATGGCTCTGTTCAATTCAAGTGTTCCAGTAAGTCATGACAGTGTGACACTGAGCCAACACGCACAATGCCAGGACCCTGAAACTTAACCAGCTCAATGAAATTCAGCCATCACTCATTTTCTGTGCTTTTTCTACTGTGACATGTCAAAATGTCTTCTGTGAAAAAAGGCCTGTTCAGTGCAGTTACTGATCCCACTAATGCTTTGTCCCTCAGACATTTTAGGAGTCTGCCTGTTTGCTCTCTTACCAGGAGCTGCATGTGAGGCTTGGTATCAGTTTGTGAGATCAGTCGACAAACTGGTTCAAAGATGTGTTAGCTTGATGCAGAAGCCACCAAAACAATATGCTTTCTGCTAACCTCAATGTTGTCCTGTTGCCAAAGTACACCAGGCTATAAAGCTAATTTTACATAGTGGCTTAACTGTGTAATTGCACATCACATGATGCACCAGGGACCTGAAAAAACTCTTTTGCTTAAACATTCACTGTAAAAAGGATGGCAACAAATCTGTGGCTACATTTTTTTGGCATCTCAGCCCCTGCAGAATGACTTGTTTTACCATCATAATTTGATCCAGTCTATCTGATAACGTTTGGAAAGTCTAACGAAGACACACAGTTTAAATTTTTATCCTGATTTGAGTTAGCAAATGGGCTAAACTGGACACTGGCCAGCTTGGCCTAGGGAGGTCTGTAGTGCACATGCTCTATAGGCCCTACAGTATGAAAGCTCCTCATTTATTCCAGATACTTTTATCGCATGGAAGTCAAATGTTTTGGCTTCATGCACCACTGAGCAACTTTAAAAAGCAGGGCCCCATTTTCCAATTCCGCATCTGGTTTTTGTAGTCCATCCATAGTTGCATCTTTTTATTGCTAGCCAGCCACTGGAAAGCTAACATTCAGGAATCACGTCCCCTTTGGACCCATTTTGAACCCACAGCTCCACTGTGAGGACATGCCTCCTGCTACGCTGCATGCAGTTATCTGCTGCTAAGCTTGAACATCATTAAAATACCTCCAGTAGCCTGAATAGTCTGGCTGCTTGTTAAGCCCACATGGACAATGATGTGAGTGACAAGTGCATGTGATGACTTTGGTGTTGAAATAATGATTACTCCTCCTTTTTAATAATAAGAAATGTAAGTAATTTTTAAACGAGTACTAAGTAAAGTGTATCTGGGGTAAAATGTACAATCGTGAATTTGTACCTGACTGACCCTCGATGTGTGGATCTCTGTGACCTCTTACCAGCTGACTGATGATCCAGAATAAAAAGATGCTAGACTTATGTGTGAGGCTGCAGTCCAAAATGTTACCTCTTTTTACAGAGATTTTGTCAAAGTCGTTACCTCGAGAGGAGACTGTCAGACACAGGTCACACCCATAGATGACTATTTAAAAAAAGCAGTGTTCAGTTTGTTGGCTATCAGTGGAAGTCAAGGCAGTTCATAAAATGGTAATGATCAAAGTCGACCTCGGTGGGGATGTAAGAAAAAGTCGAAGAAGCATCACTCTAAAGTCTACATAACAAATATAATGATCAAACAGATGTGTCATTTCAAGGCTATTGGTACTCAAAGGGTGTGATTTCTTTTCTTAAGTAGGACATCAGCTTTATCTCTTGTGTGTGTGTGTGTGTGTGTGTGTGTGTGTGTCGCTGTCCCACAGCTGGAAACCAGAAAATCAAGACTTTAGTCTGTGATGTTATGCTGATTTACATCCCAGTGCTACTCAGTTCACAGTTAATCAGAGACTACTTTTTGAGGATAGTTGATTGTTTGAATATCATATTGAAAAAAAAATTAAAATGCATCATAATAATTGGCTCAGAACCAGGGCCATCAGGTTTAAAAATAGAGATGAATTTTCTACCTCTCTATGTGCACAAAAAGGCATTTGTCTCACTGCTGTCATACAGGACAGTTTCATCATGTTACTAAGAGGTGAACTGAATTTACATCAGAAAGATGAGAAGAGACACATTTTTTTTTGCCTTTTGTTATATTTTTGGTGTTTGTTAAAGGTATCATATGGAGTTTAAGCCAGCAATATTTTAGACTGATGTTGTGGTGAGTGAATTTCAGCCTTGTTTGTGAGCACATAGATGAGGACACTGAGGCGCAGTACATAAAGCTGCAAACTTGGAAAGGGTTGTAATAAGCTACGTAAAGTCTCTCTGTTCCAGGCTGTTTTCCTGTACAAAAATGTATTAAACTAATTTTCAATTCTGGCTTTATTTCGGCAACAGTTAAACTTCTATTTAATCTATTTCTGATCACCTGTATGTATACTCTCTTATGCCAGATTCAGATAACACTTTATTTTTATGTGTTGCGATCATTCATTTAGAATGCAATATTCTTGCCATCACTTGGTCAAGAGACATGACAGACTTCATGTGAGTCCCAACTTATAACATCTTGCTGTCCCTCATGTTTTGTA
The DNA here is from genome assembly GCA_029814765.1 of Acanthurus leucopareius. Lineage (NCBI taxonomy): Eukaryota > Metazoa > Chordata > Actinopteri > Acanthuriformes > Acanthuridae > Acanthurus > Acanthurus leucopareius. The sequence goes on from JAQMCX010000012.1 coordinate 13,925,619, forward strand.
TGATGCCATTGGGGAGGAGGGGCTAGAGATCAACTTTCAGGTACAAGCATCTCAACAAAAAAGGACATCTAAATATTTCTGTGACTACAATTTTTGCCTTTGTAGCCCTATGCCTGTCGGGGCTATTATTAGGATGATACTGTGTAATCTGAATCTGACATTAGATGCACCTCTAGTATTAGATTACATTTAATTCTTGTGTCTTCAGAGCTGTGGTTTTCATTGCAGTCCAGAATTACACTCCCAGGGGGTTAAAAGTGTGAGAACTGTGGACAACTTCAAATGAGAGAGAGAGACATTGTTGCTGCATTATGCCAAATATTATGAAGCTCATACGGTAACCTACCATTTTGTTAGAAATTTGAGCCAATTAATGTGTCATGAAATGGGATAATTGTTAATTACTGTTTTTGGAAGCTTTCACTTTTGTTTTTATGGCTGACTGAAGGTGTGTGGTCTAACAGAGCAGCTTTTTACTCATTGTTTACACTGACAGGAGGTGGCAGTGGGCAGAGAGTGGAGGTCCGACAACTGATGTATGGAACGCTAGCAGTTCACAGGCCATTCGCTGCTAATTACTAATCTATCTGACGTGAAATCCATTTACAATGCAAACACATGGGGGCCTTGAATCAGTACTTTTTCCACTGATGTTGTTTTCTGGTGAGCTTTGGTATTTTTTAGGGAAAAAGCTTTTGCACATTTTCACTGTTTTGCATAGTTCACAATCTGCATATCAGAGTTTAATTTCTGCATCTCATTAAGTTTTACCAGACTGTGCTGTGTTGAAGGTGCTGGATGTTGTGATTCTGTAAAAGGAGGGGAAGAGGGAGTTGGGGGGGGGCGAGGCATTAGTGGAAAGGTCAGTGGGTTGCCATTACTAAAACTGTTGTTTTTCTGCCCAACACAGCACTATGTGACACACCATCCATCCCCTCTCAGAATAACTGCTCCCTCAGGGATGAAGTTCCCCCCCAAAGTCTTCTTCACACGGGCCCTCCATTATCAAAGTCATCAGCTAACACCGACATCAATACATACGATTGACTGGAGATGTCGAAGAGTAGGTGTTGTTACTTCAGGGTCACAGGATCGTCTTCATGTTAAATGGTCAGTCTTAAAGTCACTCAGGTGTACAGTTCAGTGCTTATATCCATGTGTGTATGAGTAACTGCTTGTGTGGGGGTGTATGGGTGTGTGTGTGTGTGTGTCTCTAGGCCCTTAGGATTGTTAGTGTGCAGGGATTTGTAAAATGGCGTCAAATAACTGGCTTCATGTTTCGTTTCCCAGAAGGCTTTTCTCGGGCTTAGCCAAGGTCAGAGGTTATCGAGGATAGAGGAAAATAGGATTTAGTATGGGATGTTTTCTACAGTACCTTTAGCAAGGTGGAGACAGAAATTAGAGCAGGATTAAAACGCAGAATGTGGGGAGAGCAGTCCTGAGAAGTGCCGATTATAACACAAACATGAACTAAATGAAGCCATCATGGACGTGGAGAAAATATATGAAACCTTTAAAATGCCATAAAATCCAAGAAGGGAATAATCTGGTGCTGCTGCTCTGCTTCACACATTCACAAAATAATTCTAACTTTATGTAAATATCATGCTTTGCTCGCTGTAATCTACCATAGCTCTGCATTTTACTGCAAAGAGGAAACTCACTGTTAATGATACTAAAGCTCAGTCTGTCATGTGAGTCCATCACATTACCTGTATTTTGACCTGCACAAGCTGCAGGTTCAACCGAAAGTTACACGTGTTTGCAATAAGGCACTCATTTTGCTGGGAGAAAAATGTAGAAAATAAAAGCTTTAATAAAGCCGTAAACGTTAAATGTACGAGGATATAATAGCTGACGCATCTGGGTATTAGTGAAAGATTAACTGCTATGATAAAATATTAGATCATGCTTAATAAATAAGCCTGCCAACATGGAAAGATCCTCTTTATGACAATGCAGAGCAGCACAGCTGAGGCACATCATGTCCTGTTAACTGTGCTGCTTGTTCTGTGTGTAGAGATTACTGATTAAAACAAAACGTCACAGATTTGTCCCTTGAAAGCATGCAGGACCATCCAGGCTGTTAAATAAAACCAGGATCCTTTTTTCTATACATGCCACTGTATGAAGTCATTAGATTACTCATACAGTGAGCACTATAAAGTACTATTTTACATTATCATCCATGTGCATATGTGAAAACTCATATATTCATCTTATTCTGAGCACAGTGATAAATGTTACGTCGCAGTAAAGGTCAACACTAACGATCTTCTGAGGAACAGGAGATGTTTCTTCACACACCGGGGTGATCACTTAATGAAGCATGGCTTTGGTTATTGCATGGTCATGCAGCAAGGAGATGAGAGGTGAAGAGAGGCAGGCTGGGAGCAAAAAAAAAAAAAACCAGAGGGGTCATAAGCAAAAGAAGAGTGCAGCCAAAGTCTGTGTAATGACCCAGTGCTGAGAAAAAAAGGGAGAAGTCCAAAAAAAACATAGAGAAGTGCAAGATGAAGAGTGGGGCATGGACTTAAAATTATGCCAAGTAGGTCAGCATCAGAGTGTCAAACCCAGTGTTCAGAAGTCACATCAACCCAACCTAAGAGCATGACTCTTTATGTGTGTACATGTTTGTGGCGTACTGCCTTGAGAAAACGTGCTTGAGTAAGCTTTAAGTCGACACGTGACTGAACTGCAAAATGCACACAGAGTACCAGCATATTCCAAAGTCTCAACCTACGTCCACTGACATGGAAAGAGAATATGATAATTATGTATCGCTGCAGGGATTTAAGGAACATGTGTTCTGTGATGGAACTGCTCAACTCTCAGCTCAGCTGCACAGTTAAAGACCTAGATGTTCACACTACATGGAGAGCATTAATGTGCCAGATACATAAAACCACAGAACCCATGCAGAAGTTTTTTCCTCACAAAAAAGTAACAGGAATGAATAGTGGCATCTGCAAAATAGGGCTGCAGTATTGTATCCAGTGGTGAATTTGTATTTTGTCACTATTTGTAAATCACATTCAATGATGGTTCCAAGTTTAGATTTGATAAGATACAAAGAAAATGATGTAGCGGTTAAAAATACAGTATGCAGTAAGACAATAAGCATTGATAGCCATCTAAGTGGAGCATTTTCTGTGCGTTTGTCTATCCCATAGGTCTGGTTAGCAGTAATTAACCCTGCACCTCCTGCAAAGGAAGCAGGTGGTTCTCTAGGATTGAATGGAGGCTGGCATCCAACTCTCGATTTCTGTAATCCATGTTTGTTCAGACATGCCGACTCCTCAATCTACAAATCAAATTTCTCTGAGCGCTCTGTCCTGCCAGCCTGTAATGGAAGCTAGATACATGCAATTTCGTGTGGACTATAATGATGTGCTTGCATGTTAACAATTGTGAATTGGCATCCAAAATTACTACTGAAGCCAATGGTAGCATGTTAATTTTTGTATATAAGTGTTAAAAAAATCTAAACTTTGGTACAAAGAGAAATTTAGGACCTGATGGCAGGAGAAACGTTTATGTGATTACCAAAAATTGTTATTATTCATACTCTGTGGACCATTAGTGTCTGTAATTAAATGGCAATTCATCAAACATTTGTTGACATTTCAGTTTGGACCAAAGTGGTGGATCTTGGGGTCCTGCCAGCATGACTAAAAATAAAGCCATGTGAAGATGCAGTGGCTTAAAAATGTGAGAGCACTAGAGCCCTGTCCAAAGCTGATATGACTAACAGGGAAGGAAAGCAGAGAAAATGTATTTCTTCCACACAAAAGTATGACTTCCTTTTCATCAGCTTTTTTCTTGTCACTTACTCAGTAAATGTGACCTTTTTAAGTCTCCTGAAATTAATCGAATGAAACAAGGAAAATAGTTGACAAGTGGAAATTTCTTGGTCTTAAGACGTCCAAAACCTAAAAGTCTTGTAAACACTGCAAAGGAGCATTAGTTGACAATGCAAATGCAGAGCAGCTGAGCTAGAGACACTAACAGTGACAGACAGCAACCAGCAGTGATGTGACTCATCCATACTGAGCATCAAGCTCCATTGCAGAACTATAACTGACCCTGACTGTACATCATAAAACAGGAACAAACACAAACGTAAACGCAAACTGACTCTTGGGGGTCAAACGTGATGTGAGATGCATATGGATGGAAGCAGTGCAGCATGTGCCTGTATAAAATAAGAGTGTACAAACAAACTTATGTGCATACTGTTACAGTGTACAACCCTGTCCACCTGCTATACTTAGATTACTTGCTATAGCACTGAAGGGCTGCAGGCAGATGCCAACGGCATGAATACTGCAACTGTGCAAGTCGTAATTAGAGCAACACGAAAAAAAAGAGAGAGGTAATATGAATATGGACATAACCCTAGGAAACAATTCAAATATGTCATTGTATGAGAGCAAAGTAAAGGAATTACTGCGCTCAAGCTCAAGACAGGCTTAAGGGGAAATTAATCCCAAGTACAAGTGCAAAAAGAAAACAGGCTGCAAAAAGAAAACAGGCTGGAACCAAAATAAGAATGTTTTTTATGCAGGAAAAGAGCACTTGATTCCCAAAAGTACATTTGCATAGTGTTTAAAGCTGAAAGACAGCATCTGTACAACTGGAAGTTAAGGCATACAGGCAGTTGGAAGAATCAAAGCGTTGACTCTTGCATTATGCATCAGTACATGTTCTGAACAATGATAATTCTATAATATCCCTTTTCTTAACTATTCCCTGCTCCGTCTCTCTTATAGCACTTACTTCAAAAAGCACAATCCTCGGCTTTACTCACTCACTGTCGTTTTACTGTCAAATTATGGGCTCATTCTTTATAGAATATTTTGATTTTTGATGATGGAGTGCACTGAAAAAAATAATAATTCAGTAACAAATTTCTCTCTGGTTTGTGACATGGCTTTTTTGGTTTAAATCCCCTCGTTGGGCATATTTTGGCTGGGAAAGTGAATGGATGATTTTCTAAATGAGTAATGCTCCATCCTCCATTTTTATTAATCAATCCTGCAGAAAGCCGCCTCTGCTGCAGCATCACGTAAGCATGCATTGTCTTTTCTTCTATACCATCTCTGCAATGTAACAAAAGTGCAGCAGCGGCTCAGCATTTCACTATTAAAAAGAAGAACTTTTGACAGTTTGAGAAAAATTAAGTTGGTAAAATTTTCCAATTAAGTAGTAAGCAGCATGAATCACCATTTTTGACTTGAGTTGTTATGAAGCCCAAAATGTCTGTGTAAGAATCTGAAATTAGGCCCTTAGATCTTTTGAGGGTTTTTTCCCCCCCTCTACACTAAAGAGCATATTGTATGTAGTACCACTATTCCCAAACTGGGGTAAGTGTACCTCCAGGAGTTTTGCAGCTCTCCAGAGGGGCACTAGAGGAGATTCTAAATTCGGCATCAAATTATTAACGATGAACCTCATTAACTTTGAGAGCCTTCTGCTTATCATTGCCTCCCATGAATGTGAGCACTTGCTATTAGAATCCTTAAAATATGTTTCGTTATTAAAAATTAGGATGAAAATTCAAAGTCCAATTTTGCATTTTCTCTCCTCGATGCTCTCAGATGTTTTAAGCATGTTATTTTTACATTTGTACGGTATGTACGCTAATACCGAGTAATCCAGAGTTTCTCTCTCAGTGTATCACTCTGCTTGGACTTGACTTGAGAGAGAGGATCAATGCATTTCTTGTTTTCACTCTGTCATAAAATGATCGTGTTTTTTTTTTACCAAGGAGTCCAAATGAGAAGTCGTGAACAATCTTGTTTAAAATCTCGTTGCAACATTGCACATTAGCTCAGTCTTTGATCTGCATTGTTTCTGTGTGTGCCCAAGGCAACAGAGGGATGCAAAGCAGCAGGCAAGCAGCAGGCAAACAGCAGGAAAACAGTAGATCAGTCAGGCACAGCAAGAGATTTGATACTCCTGAATTTTATCTGCTTGTAGTCCAGCCAGTGACAGCGTAGAGTTATTTTCTAAGGGCCATGCAGCTTGTCCGTTCCATCTCCTCTCACACGGATGTACTGTAGGTTGTCTTGTTCCAGGCTAGACTCAGTAACTTCGGGTTCACATCAACGATTCCTGCAACTGCCAAACTGTTTCCAAACCACAGCATATCCTGTCAAAGGGCCCTTGATTAATGTTGAACTGCTTCCTGCTCCCTCACTGGCTTCTACTGTAGATGAAAGTGTGGTTTTACATGAAAATACCAGCTGATGCATCAATATTGTCACTAAGTTTAACTTTAGATAAGTGACATCATCTTGAAACTAAATCTGAGAAGAACATTTGCCTGGACCGCAAAGATATCGATAAACTAATGTGATACTTGAAGGCATCTGTTATCAATCAATCAGTAACCTAAAATGTGCTCAGAATGCACTTCTTCACCAGTGCTGACTGATCCACCAGCGACTGTCACGCTGAAGAGCATCATTCCTGTCTTTAACGTTTCAGCAAATGACAAAAAGTCGAACATTTTGATGGTTTGGATTCAAAATCGAGACCAACATAATACATAAGAATAGATATTAAGATGTAAGCAGGATAAAACCAACTTAGAATAAAAACAAAATCATGTGCTACTCCGACAACGCTGACAATAACAACTGGATTACATGAAAAAAAAAATCCAATCACCACGATCCAATAACCAGAAAACAAACAAACAAAAGCATTTGCATTTCAAAAATAAAAAATTCAGCTCACCTGACTTTGCAGCTAAGCTGTTGGATTTAGATGAACTCTTTTCAGCAGACATTATTTCCAGATCACAAAATTTAATCAACTGTTCTTTCCTCTCAAGGTTTATCAGTCCACCAAGTTTAATGGAAATCCAATTAAAAGTTTTTTGAGAAGACTTGTTTGGACAGAATGAGCTGCTACTACTGTGACAGGTAGCATTCTTCCTTATGATCATCATCGTGAATGACTTTTCATTTATGTGACACTTTTACTGAAAAACTTAAAAAATGAGTTACTCAGACAGAGTTACAGAAATATTTATAACATGGTTCAAAGTAAAACAGAATTAAAGGTAAGTAAATAAAATTAATGCAAAAAAATCTCAGATTAAAGATTTATTGAGATCTAATCATGATAGCACCTTTGAAAAGAGACTATAATAAATAATGATAAACTATTTTTTTTCTCTTTTTTTGCATTTTCTTTAGTACTTCATACATCATTCGTCTTCTGGAGCTTCAAGCCTCTGACAACCGAAACCTGGTCACCTTTATTCTTTTCAAAGCCCAGGACCGTCCTCCCTGAGGAGTCCAGGCTGTATTCTTGCTCGTGAGAGATTTAAAGGTCTGATGTGCAGCAGGAGGTTAAATCAGGCAGCTAAATAGCATTTGTACAAACAGAAAGAGAGTTTGTAAAATTACTGGAAAAAGTGAGGAAACACACAAACTTGAGATGCTCCCATACAGAGCATGAACGCTTGCTGGATGATTGAGTGAAAATGGAGTGAAACAGATGCTATGGCCTTCAAATTCATCACAAATGCATTCAACAGAATCTATGCCAAGGCTCATTAAAGCTGACCTCTTGGCTCCTGGTGGCCTAAAAATCTATATAAGTTCTCCAAAAAATCAAAAACTTTGCATCATTTGTGTTCTGGAACAACTTTTACAAGCACATTTCATCTGCAAATCACTTCTGTTTCTTCCTTAATTGGTAAAACTCCTGTTGTAGCTTTACACTGTCACCGTTTTTATTTGGAGAAAAACATTGACTGCTGTCAGACGAGTCGTTACATCTGTTGTCAGATGCATAAAACCGAGGATTTGGAAGGAAAACTGTACACATAAGGATGAATAAGCACAAAACATTGTTTTTGTCAGATTTATAAAGAAGTGCATTTAAAATGATTATCTTTAATTAAGCTTTGTAAAACTAGCTGGATTTGTACTACCACAATCAGCCATAAATGGATAATTAATAAAAAGCATGACTTGTATGCAGCAAAGAAGCAGTGAAATTTTAGAGATCAATATTTCATCTGTAAGGTTCTACAACAATACAAGAGCTGCTACTAACACACAAGGTTTCAGCTATTCAAAATGTTGGTGTCATCACTGTTTTAATTTTGCATAATAGATAAAAAATACTGCAATAAACCTCCAGCATATTTTTATTTAACACATCTGAGAGAAAACTGGACTTCTATATGTCCTTTTGACTTTGTGTTCAGGCTTAAGAAAATCTAATGCATAACAGAAGATTTTTGCCAACTATTGGCAATTTCAGAAAAAAGGGCACTTCCATTGGCTGCTCTGCGAACACAGATGTGCATAGATGATGGAAATCTGATTTGATGGCAGAAAATCATACAAATTGTGACAAATTTTCGATACCTCTTTTGCCTCCATGTAGTCTAAAACACGTGTGCCGACACGATTCACACTGAGCTTTGGGGGCTCATTATGTGCAATACAACGCCACTCATATTGATGAGGAGCAAAGAGCCATGGTGATAAACAGTGGGGAACAATTTTTGAGGAGGAGGGGGCACATAGCTGAGCATGTCCAATATTTTGATCCGTTTTATTAGAAGTCAGTGTGACAGTCTATGAAAGAATAATCCTCCTGGAGAAAATGAGGTCCTCTGCAGATTTTTTTTTTAACCTAACTGCAGAAGTGGAGTGTTACCAAGACACTCGAAAAGGATGTTTGGACCCTCCTCTCATCCCGCTGTACGACGACCTCGCAGCTGCCTCTGAGCCTGGGTCGCTCTGCCCTGAGGCTACATGGCGCTGGAGTGGCGTCTTGAGAAGACAAGTTGCTGTAAGAGGGGCCGGGGTCTTGGAGGGGCCCCTGCCATGGAAACTGAGCCCCAACAAAGCAACCAACTCTTTCTGCTGCCAGTCAAATGTGTCGGTTGGACTTCGAGGCGTGAAACAAGGCAGCAGAAAAGAGGGGAAGGTTTTGAATTGTGCACACTGAAAACTGCTCACTGCAGCTTTAATTCATCATCACAAGTGCCTGTGAGCCACCATCTCAATCATCATTATTAAATGTCAAAATGATAATTGATGACTAATTTATAGTCTTCATTGGAAATAGACTTGGAGAAATGCTTCACAATGAAGTATTGAATGAAAAAGTCACATTGTTCACTCATGTGATCCCCTGGTGTTGAAGTCAAACACAACAATAAATTCCTCTCCTCAGCCTCCATGTCGTCTTTGTGGCACCGAATGAATGGGAAGCTATTTTCCTGTCCTGAAACTAAACGCTTTGGCTGTATTCTGTTTTAGCATAATTCTTAGGAATTATTTTGGTCCAGTATAGAAAATCAGACATTCTACGTGAGTAAGGGATTAGGCCTCAGAAAAAAAGCAGGGTGGAGCATCAAACTGCAAAAATCTATCGCTAAGACCTCAATACCGAATTGATTTGCGTTCGATTTTCCAAACCAGCTGTACATTTCAAAGGCCTTCAGGCTATTTTATTTGCCTGAGGTATGGAATCTGCTTCTTTTGTGAGCTGCTTAGTATCATGCACTATGATTAAATAAAACGGAGTCTGGGGTTAGAATATCAAAGGTTCAGTTTTCTTTTGATTTTCTTTGAGAGAAATCTGTCTCTGCGTGACGGAAATCGATCAAACACCCTCCATTAATCTTACTCTCACTTGTGTGAGAAAAAAAAAGCATTTAAAAAAAAAACTCTGTGTTTCTTCCCCGTTCACTGCATCTCGAGGCTCCGAGGAGTGGTGCTCAGTGGGCAGCCTGTGCTAACACACACATACGCACTGACCGTATACGCCTGCAAACACACATGCACAGGGTGCGGGCAGTGCACACTCATATAAGCACAAAGACACACACACACATACACACACACACACGGAGCGGGTAATCTGTCTGATTGAAAGAGCTTTCAGACGGGTAATTAAATTTCCCAATGATCCGCTGCGGTGGCTACACACGAATCCGGCTTTCAGAGGTGAGCAGACGACCGAGACCCACAGCAATAACACACAGCTACTGCCACACACACACACACACACACACACACACACACACACACACACACACACACACACACACACAGACACACACACACA
>JAQMCX010000012.1:13935825-13950346 GCA_029814765.1 Acanthurus leucopareius
TCACACACACACACACACACACACACACACACACACACACACACACACACACACACACACACACGCATACACACACACACATATACAGAGAGAGAGAGAGTGAGAAAAAGAGAGGTTATATTTCATGTTGACAAGGACAGGATAAACACTGGGGCCTTTAAAGACCATTAGCTCAACCCTAACCTTCATCTTCAGCACTTCTGCCAACCCAACGTAATCCAAAAACAAGCACACATGCACACACACGCACACAAAAAAAACTACATACAATCACAGCACACACACACACACACAGACACACACACACACACTCACACACTCTTATCATCGCTACCTGCCACCAGTTATGACGTTAATGCCATAAATAAAACATTTTATAATACCATTTCTGAAGATTTAACACACATGATGACACACCTGCAATACACACTAATTAATCCAGGTGCAGCTTCAGGTACATGTGGCTCATCAATTTATAACTTTTGAAAGAAAAATAACCAGATTGTTTTTTTTTTAAATTTGCATAATGATTTTAAAAAAGGAGGCACAGTGGTGCAGTGGTTTGCATTGTTTCTGTTAAATTAAAAAAAAGGACCGTCCTGGATTCAAACCTGGCCTTTCTGTGTGGAAAACTCCCTATTTGTGTCTTTGCAGTTTCCCTCACAGTCTAAAAACGTGTAGATTGAATTCAATGGCAACTCTAAATTGGCCCTAGCGGTGAATGTGAGAGTGAGTAGTTGTTTGTCTCAACTTCAGCTTGTATCGACTCCAGACCCCCCCGTGACCCTGCAGAGGAGAAGCAGTTATAGATAATGATGGTGTCCTTTAGCTGACAAACATGTAAAAACAGGTACTTGATGGCTTTAAGTTTGAATCTGTAGTTATACAGTGTGCCTATCTGCTCTCTTTCTAAGTGAAAGAGATGAGAAGATCAATATTAATCTCATTCATTATGTATAGAGTTGGACTCAGGGCACGGCTGGCCAACAGTAGCTTAGCATAAAGACTGAAGTCACAGGGAAAAAATAACTGGGCTAAACATCTTGTATCTCACTTGTTTAAACTGTACATAAATAGAAATGTAAAAACAAGTGTTTGTTGGTTTTAGAGACACTTCTGTGTTGTCACCACGGGAAGGTTGCCAGATTTCCTAACATTTCTTCTGTTCAGAGAACAAAAACAAAACCTGTCCTCACCAACTGGATCTGGCAGCGTGCACCATGGCCGAGTTGTTAAACTTTTGTCAGGAAGTAAATTCACGAAAAAATTACTCATTTTCATCACACTTGCTGTCTGAAAAAAGACTGTAAGCGACTTTCCAAAATGTTAAACTTTTCCTTCATAAAGTTTTACTGTGATATCATGACCATTCATAAAACTAGCAGTTTTTTGTTTCTTGTTTGCAGAGAGACATTTTACCATCATGCAAAGTAAAATGACTCCAGTTTGCAGCTTGTAGCACACATCACACAACGACAGGAATGATGAGAAAAGCCACATAAAGCTGCTGATCGCAACAGAATGCCTGAGAGTCATTTAGAAAAATCATAAACTGAACAGTTAAACTCCCATCAAATGTCCCTGCTGATAATTTGTTTTGAAAGATCAACAATGAGCCAACAATTAGTTAAACACTTGTCACAGATATGTTTTGGTGGGAAATAAGTCACTTGTTTTCATCTCGCCTGTTCCCTCCTAGCAGGTGTCTGGTTTCACTTACAGCATTCATCCAGGTGGAAATAAATGAGCAGCGGTAATAGAAGAACATGTTGTCTGTTCAAAGCAAATAGAGACCGATGAACACAATAATAGCCGCCCATTGGGCTAAATGTAGCGTATCAGTTGCAATGAGAAGAACAGAGGTTATAAAAGCGCTGATGTGATTTGATCACCAATTGGCATGGCAACAAGCTCTGGCCAAGCCGACTAAATTAATTGAGGTCTCCCATGTGAGACAAAGGCCAAGCTAATCGAGCTGCTCAGACTCAGTCTGTTAAGCTCAAAAGGCAATAACAACAGGCTCGACATGCATCTGGATCTGTCATCAAACACAGATTAGCTAACACAGGAGCTGGTGTTGATGTGGAGTTTTTAAGTATGAGAGTTTATTTATTCCTGCAGGGAAATTCTCTTCACTTTTTAGCATCTCCACTGCTCAGGAGGGTCAGATTGAAGAGCTCAGTGCAGAGCAGAGCCGGCATGGATGCAGTTTGGTGCATTGGGATAGACCATCTTCAGTTTGTTTTAAGTTAACAAAGGGTGTAGGTGACTTATGTGAGAACATCACACACACCAACGCACCCACACACACACATACACACGCACACCCACAAACACACACAAGCATTTCTTCCATCACTGCCTTTCATTTGTTGTGTTTATGCAGTTAGTCAAATCTGCTGATGACAACAGCTCACGTCTTCCTCACCCATCTGGACAATATGTGCACAGAGTACAACTCAAAGTGTGTTTGCATTCAACAGAGTTTGGGTGGTTGTGTGTGTGTGCGTGCGTGTGTGTGTGTGGTGAGAGGTAGGAAGAAAAAAAAGCAGAGAAAGCCTGTGTATGGAGGGATGTGTCCTGCTCTTTCTTGTTTAGTCTCTCTTTTTTCTCTCCCTCCCTTCTTTTTTTTTCTCTCCGCTATAATTAGACAGGTCTGTGTGAGCAGAATAGAGGAGCTAAGGGGGGGGGGGGGATTAGTCAGAAGAGACATGATGAAGCCAAATACTAGAACAGTGCTGGAGATAAGATTATATCAGATCGAAAAAGAAAGGTGGACAAATAAACAATGTTGAGTGGTTTAGACGAGACAAACCAAAGACGTGATATAATATGATATGCTATAATACTGCGGATGTTATGAAAAAAATCCCCCCTCTGTTTTTAATTGCGGATGCACAAAGGTAACATGATAATGGAACAATAAGAAGAGGGTGCAGAGTGCTGAGTGCTGCAGAGTACTCCATCTGTGGTGTTTATCTGACGCCTGACTTCAGCTGTTATGCGAAATTGGGACACGAGAGAGAGAGGCTGGGACGAGAGGAAGACGGTAGCTGAAGGGGGGAGAGAGGTGTGAGATGGTGAGAGAAAGAGAGAGGTGAAGAGGGGTGGGACTGGGAGCAATTCACAAGCTTGTTAAAGTACCACTAATTACCAGCTGGCCTTGCAATATAATGAGTCTACCTGAATGCTAAGAGCTGAGGGGAAACATTGAGACGGATATAATAGCAGGACGGGAGGAGAGCAGAGAGGGAAAAAGGAATGATGGGAGAGAAAGATAAAATGAAACAAACTGGGGTCAATGAGGTGCAGGGCTCACGTAAACAGAGGCGCTGTCACATAAACAAAAGTGAAAGAGGCTGTAACTGTGAATATGTGATAGAGGGATGTTCATTGTGAGGAAGGGAGGAAAACAGACCTGAAACTGTAATTACAGCAGGAAACGGATCAAATTGTGCATTGCTTCAACTAAGGTTGCAGATAATGACTCATTTCATGATTGATTAATCTCCTGATTGTTTTTTTGATTGATGAATTTATCATGTAGTTCAAAAAAAGGTTAGAAAATAGAGGCCAGATAAGTTAGCAGCTCTTTCCTCGGGCACAATGAGGCTTCCTGCTGGACACGAACATCACAATCCTCAAACTGATGTTTACAGTCTTAAGCCCTCAGAGACTCTAAACCCACTTAAGTTTTTTTTTTTTTTTTACCAGCTCTTAATGCTGTGTTAGATAGGATGCTGGTGGTGCAAAAGTTAAAGAGATGAGATGCCTGAGACAACAGTATCAGCGTCTAGCGGCTCTGGCTCCCTGTCATTGATTCAGCTGTGTTACTTCCTCTGACCGTAGGGCAGAACAGCAACACAGCCTCACACTGGCTGCGTAAAAGTGAATTTAGTTAAGTGTGTTAGTAAATAAACATTTGCTAATTACAGAAAAAAAGAACATCTCAGGCAGAGATCCAGGAAATTTTGTCCCAACCAAAAAATAAAATATTGACCTCATGGTGGCGCTAGAGGTACAGTCAGGGGATCACCTAAGGGAGTTGTATTGAACGTAGAGGAAACTTGAATACCCGTACCAAATTTCATGGCAGTCCATCAAACACTTGAGATATTTCGACTTGGACCGAATGATCAGCATTGCCTGAAGCCATGTTTAAAATACCCATCATAAGTATCCAGAGCTCCTTATCATTAAACTAACAGACCAAAACTCAAATATATTTAAATTACAAGGATATCAATCAGAGGGGGGAGCAACAAAAAATCCCATTTGATAACATGAAACCAGCCAATTAATGACTCTAAATATAATTCAGTGATCGATATCGTCGTAGATTAACTCTCTGATTAACTGAATAATCAGCTTGTGGTCACTTCTTCTCATGCACAGACTGATAATAGTACTTACACTTTTGAACAGTTTTACAAACACTGTTGGCTTGCTATGCATTAGCCACTGGTATTAATCTCAGTGATATCTGTACAACATTATTGTAATATTTTTCTTTTTAGTTTGCTTTTTTCAGGCTTGTAAATGAGTCGTGCTTCTGTTGGCATGCATGCTGCTTTTAATCGCCTCTGATATATAAAGCATTTTGAACTAAATTAAATCATCACTTTCAACAACAGCCTTAATATTTGACCAGAAACTCTGCTTTGATAAATTGGTTTGATAAATCCCGAACACTCCAAAGTGAACATAAATCATCCCAACTGTGTCCAACTGTTTGTGACCACAGATTTTAAAGTGCACAGTAAACACAAGCATGAGATGACCGTTGTGTCGTTTCTCAGCTTTATAGGGGAATAGAGTTTCTGCTCCGCGAGGCGTGCACACTAACCACTTAAGATACAGATCCACGGGATGGAAATAGACTTAAAAAGGTCAGAGCTTACAGCAGCATTGACAGTACTAAATGCAGTGTCCTTGTGGAGCATGACAGCAATAGAGAGGAGACTGCAGTACCTTGTTGGAAGCAAAATGGTCCAATTGCTAGTTTAGCAAGTTCTCTGTGTTCCCTGTGCTCTTGGAGAAACGATTCGGTGCGGATTAATATACATTTTGCATGAGAGCACAGATTGTTTATGGACTATTTTTTTTTTTCTTTCTTGACAGTCTACAGTAGAGCGAGACAAATTTAGAGCTGGATGTTGACATGAGACAAATGTCACAGACTAGACATGAAACCAGGACATCACTGGTTCCTGTTAACTGAGCCAAGTGAGCCACCAGGATGCCCTGAGGACTCCATGTGTGACAGTTTTAACAATGAGGAACCTTTAAACACACACAAATGTATTTGCTCTGTAAAGCACTTCAAATATTCTGAATACACATGCAGAGATATATCTTCACATTTCATTTAAACACTTGGAGATTTGGTCTGCAGCTCAAGGACACAGTCTTTTTTTTATATGATTTACTAAATGATGGAGCTGCAGTGGTTGAAAGACACATTGTGCCAAAAGCAATAACTGCTTAATAAAACAGTCACTTTGTACTCCCGTGTCACAATAGCAGAGATGTGGCACCAATCTGAATCGTGTCTTTTTACTCTCATTTTGCAGCATAATTCAATTTAATTTTAGCGCTTTTGTTGGCTCGTTTGTTTATGCTACATCTCATTATTCACACACTTAAACACACGGCATGTAGTTTCTGCTGCCAGGATATTCAAATCAGAACAGTGAAAACAAAAGATGGAGTTTGATGATTTGGAGAAGTGGCATGAGATCATGAGAGCTGTTGTTGTTGTGGATGAAATTCTGTCTGATGAGGCTCAGGCAGAAATGCTCATCAAAGAGATAAATGTATGGATTGTCTGGGTTTAGACTTTTGAATCCACCCACTCCACCAATGTTTAGTTAAAGGATTAGTGTTAACAGCAGTTTCTCATCCCAAAGGCGAGACAGTCCAGTGAGCACTGCAGTGATTAACGATTAGCCAATCAACTCCATGGACAGTAATAACATTTTTTGTCATGCTGTTGTCAAGCGTCATTTCTGTTACCTCGATTAAAACGACTGTTTTCTGTGGATGTGAACATGGCTGGAAACGTGGGAAAACGTAGGTGCACAGCTCGAAGAAATTTTAAAACACAGATATGGACATTTTTAGGCATGTAAATGCAGAAATGTTGCACAATGTTCTTTATGAATCCCTGCAGAGATGTTTTAGTACACATATAAATATTTAATCTAAAAAAAAAATTGTGTCAGATGTGGATCAGAATCTGACTAACTGGGCACAACAAGTTTCTTTCTTTGTTGTAAAATCTATTCTTAGTGTCGCTTTGCATCCGTGTAAGTACAAAATGATTTCAAAAGAGTTCCTTCAATAAATTTCGCTTTTATCCGCACGTTTAACTAAGATGTGCTGGAAAAGGAGCTCAGAGAAACCTGAGGGGATGAATGTGAGAACAGCTTTCTTGTGTCAAAACCACCTTCTGTACATCATTCTGCGCAGCGAAGGTCAAACGCTGAGGTGAAGGAACAATGAGCAAAACACGTTTTTTTGAGTGGAGGAGGACTCCAGAAATAGATCAAACAATAAATTACAGTGTGTACCATTTACAAACGCACGTTGGCCGAGAATGTAGGTGTTTCAAAGGAAGGAAAGGCTTCGAAAAATCCCCCATCAGCGAGTAAGGTCAAGGGGAACAAAAGCAGAGGGCTGTAGTTGCGGCGCACACATTGTCGACCTTAGTGTTTATGAGCCAGATCTGTTTGAAAGAGAACATGTTGCCTCTCGTTAAACAAAAAAAAACAAAAACAAGCCAAATAAAAGGTAACACAATCTATGTTAATAACTGGCTTGGCAAAAAAAAAGAGCTTGTTACAAAACACACATGATTCATAGGCAACATTCTGCTGCCATGGTGATGAGTAATTGGTTCTGCTTTCATAATTAGAATATTCATGATAAATACTGGATTATCCTGATGCATGCAGTTAGAATTGAGCAAACAGGCAATGTTGAATAAGCAGATACACCTGTACCTGAGTCCAGTGGACTGTGGGACTGAGTTTCAAGCCCCGGATTTAAGGGGGCGCTCACACAGACATCAATTATCCAATCACATACACAGGAAGGACATTCAGACTGAACTAATTGCTGATGAATCACCCCTATTTTGAAAGAGCTGAGAATGCATGAGTGCAAATGCATGCAAATGTATTATATGACAAATGCCAAAAAAAAAATTTTTATTTATTTTTTTTAAATCACATCATAAGACATGACTACGTGACGAGTGTTGTGCCTGTCGGTGGCAAGGAACCCTTCTTTTAACACTATGCAGCACGCATGATTTCAAAAAGCTTATCAGGATGTACAGACTCCTTCTTCTTCACTGTTCAATCATCCGACCCAGCAGGAGAGCCTGTAAACAAAATGTACCGGTGCTTTGTACTTTGTACTCATCTCTGTCACAAATGGTTTGTATTCAGTGAAGATTTTTGACACACTGGGAAGCTGATCAACACTTAAGTAGAATCTATAGGACGTTCACCGGGTGCTTAGCATGCTGGGCCATGAACACGGGATCAAGGGAGCTCATGCGTCTGACGGCGTTACACATCAGAGAATCAGCTCTCTCAATCAACTTTTCACTGAAGGTGGCAGTGCAGTGGGGGAGAAGCACTCCATCTTCATTTACTTAAAGCTGTGCATGTATTCATGGTGATTTAATGTCCCTGTTTACCTCCCTCTTACATGCAAAGGCTGTTTTTTATGGCTTCATTGCACTGTTTTGTCAACAGGAAGCCCCCTGCATGTGTTCCAGTTCCTTCACCTAAAAGGTTACCACTGAGGCATTTGTCTGAATTTCAGAAATGTTTTGGCTGCAATGCAACAAAGGAAAAACTGTGGCTGTGCCTCAAAGGGGGTATCCACTTGGGGCGGCCTGCTGTCATGCCACTCATGTGCGTGAGCAGCAGTGGCCTTTTCCAAAGTACTGCAGGATGCTGATGAGGATGCTTTAACATCTTCTGCTTTGCAAGTTTTTTTTTTTTTTTTTTCTCTGGCTGTGAATGTGTTCCTGCATTGCTCCTCAGCTCTTACATTTTTCAACCATCTGTTGACACAAAACTTTGAAGGAAATTTGAAAGGAGACAGTGATGTGCAAAAACATCTAGTGGTGTATCAGGGAAAAGTTGCCAAGTGGCTCTCAGGGCTCACACTGTCTCGAACGGACTTAAAGCGTTGCTCTCATCCATCTGATCTGACTCAGATATCGAGTCCTAATGCAGCCCCACTCTGCAGTGGCATACACAGAGTACATTTTAAAACAGTAACACCATCTGGTAAAATAACCTGAAAGCACATTTTATCTTTAAGTCCCTAAAAAATTTTTTCATCCCGGTTCATTTGGCGACACGTTTGGTTATCGCGATAACAGCATGTGTGATTTAACACTACTACGCTTAGCAGCTACTTCATCAGCACCACAACACAAGAGCAACTTGTGTCCCTGATAACAGATCAGCCAAACAAACACATGCTGAGAAGTTGGAGGTGTGCAGCCTGTTGCCTGCAGCTCTTTCATTGAAAGCTCACTGAGGCTTCCCCTTGTTCTTTTTTTCTTATTGTTATTTGTTTTTGCATTGAAAATATTTAAAACTGAGCCAATGACAAAATATTTTGAAATGATTGTTGTCTAGATTTGTAGCAAACCTTTTTTTTTTTTAATCAAACTGTCAGGGTTAGTGCTAAAGGCAGAAAAGTAGGAAATGTACTATAAATACATTAAAAATAAATTACTCTAATTTGAATTCTAATTTGGTGTAAAGAGAGCAAACAATGAACAGTAAGCCTGATATAATTGAGATAAAATTACAAACAATACTGCTGAATTACATGCATGCATCATTTCCTAAAAGTCTCTCAGCAACTGAGGAAAAAAGCAGACTGCTGAAGAAAAAAAGAGTAAATCAAGAGATAATCACTGAATACAAATAAACTGAATAAATATGACAGGAAACAGGAGGTAGATTTAATAAAAAATCAAAAGAATTCTAACATTAATAAATCTTGGTAATTTATCCTGTTTAAAATTGATCATCTACAGATTTTTTGGGACATATGACACTGCGACTGTGAAGAGTTTCCTCTATTGTTTTCAATAAGTCGTGTTTGAGCTCCAGATGCAGGTAAATGCAGATAAATGACAACAACATGGCAGCTTGAGTGCATTTGGGCATTGTGTCTTTCAGCTCCCAATCTTGGTCTCTTTCCACTGTTGATGAAAACTGCAATGCACAGCGGACCACAGCTGCCAAGACTGATAAACTCAACATGTCTGGGTGTTCAGGACTTCTGCGCTTTTAGAATATCTTTAAACTGTCCAGGTACGGATTGGAAAATTGAAAAAAGAAAAAAAAAGAAAAAGAGAGACATTATGGAAATCTTCAAGTACAGGGTTTGGTCTTCTTAAAAAAAATCTACAGGCACTGAATCCAGGTAAAGCACAACAATCTCTCCTCCTGTAACACTCCAGCACTATAAAACCATCTTTTCAGACAGTGTCACTTTGTTTAAACCTTCTTCAAAAGATATGACACTGCTCTTTGACAACCTTGTATATGGAGTGTCTCTCTTGTGAAGTAAGATGACAGATCAAAACATGAAAGGGAGGCTGTTTTTTTTGTTGCACAACATGAATATAACTTTGCAAGTTCAGGATGTGGAAACATTTGCCTATGAATGTTAGACAAGTGTGAGCATGAGCTGAATAACAAGCTTGATATAACATGTTGATGACCCGGAGAATCTCTGCTTCATGCTCTGCTTGGTCTGAAAATGTAACCCTTAAACTCGAACTACAGTAGAGCCGCTGCATCATGATGTGGAGTGGATACTCGGGCTGCAAACATATTTTGATAGCTACCTTTCTTTTGTCTGCACTGGCTGCATCAAATGTTGAGCTTCCCTCTTCCATTGTCGCCTACTTTGCATTGTCTACTTTAGCCTTTGCGCTTCAGTAGCTTTCAATTTTTTACAGTAGATGAAGCGCTCTTTGTTTGATGTAAAGGTCATTTTGAAATTGTCTGAGACCCTGAGATGGGATTGGCCTTGAGCATAACCCTCCAGTGCTGAAAGATCTATCATCATCATTATCAACATCAAAGAATTCTCCTCACAATGTTTGCAGTGCGTCTTTTTTGTATTCTTTGTAACCTCATCCATCCACATTATAAACCGCAAATCTCTGTTCCATTATTTGAATGGAGAGAATTGTGGGGGCACACACTCAGAAAGCCTTGCACTTAAAGACCCACTCCTGCTGTCGATTTAAGCCCTTAAATGTCCTCTCTCTTGATCAAAATGACGTATTTAGACATTTTTCAAAGATGTATATAACTGTAGGCTGATCAGTGGCGGCAAGTCAACAGGGGGTGCAAAAGCTCTGCACCACCATTCCCCTCATGAAGACGGGATTAAGAAGGTTTTTAATCTGTAATTATACTTTATTGTTGGAAAAAAAACATATAAAACTGATATTCTTTTCAGGACATAAGTTTTGCTAACCCTATAAAAAGTTTCAACAACTGCATTTTGAAATGAACAGTTAGAACAACAGACCTTTAGCAAAACTACACAATGAGTTTATTTATATTAAATTTCTATTAAATCTCTGCCATTGAATACTGTACAATCTAGATAAGTATATGCAAGTAAAATAAAACTGTCACCTCAGTGAAAGCTTTAAGAAACCAGTGCAGAGAATTAAGATATTTATGAGCTCAGTGCCTTTTTTTTTTCAGCTGAACTGTCTTAACTGTTAACACCTCCTACACTTCGAGCCCCTGCCAAGCACAGCTGCAGCTCTATTGTTTGTGCCTGAAACTCATTTTTCCTCCTTAGCAGACAAAGCATAACACATTTTGTTGCCTAAATGAAGTGTTTACCACAACAATCCTTCATTTTCAAGTACATTTTAACTTGTTGCACATGCAATTTCCTCGACAGGAGAAGGTTTGTTAGCCACTGAATTTATGTGCAGATGTTCAGACTTCTGAATGTCGCAGATGAAGGTAGATGTACTCAAGGGAAGCTTTATAACTGTGATGGAACTAAATGTTCAGCAGCTCTTGGAAATGGATCTGTGTTTATGCACAATGCAGACTGCTTGAGGCTACGCGTGACAGCCAAAGTTTGGGATGTAGGAACTTGGCCAGTCACATGAAGGCTGAATTTCCAATTTCATTGCAGTTTCTCACAGAGAAGAGTCGGTTAAAAAAAGGCTGCGACTCAGGTGGGTGAGGTCACGACTCTATTGGGCATCCTCTCACGTTCACTGCAAACCAGTCTGGCGTGGTCAGTGGCTGAGATCTCACAGATTCGAGAACAGGAGAGGTTTGTCAAGGAGGTGAAAACTGACAGGGGTGGAGAAGATGAGGGAGAAAAAAAAACGTTGGGCTGCAGGAAGTGTGTGTGCCTGGGTGTGGAGGAAATCTTGACACGAGTTGCATTTGTCAGTAGTAATAAAGAGGATTTCCAGAGTGTGATTCTGTGATGTACGGAAATGGACAGAGCTTCCGCAGCAGACGGGACCCTGGTGTATTTCTCAAGTCACAGCGGATGTGTAGCCGTGCACTGAACGCGCAACACATTAAGGATGGAAGCTGTTTTCATCAAGCACACCGATGAGGTGAATCCGGGCAAAAGTCATTATCTTTTTATGGAGTTCTCTTATTAAATATCAATCACAAGGTTAAACAGAACATACAAACATGCTAATAAACAGAAGCGGATGAGTTGAGTAAAAAATCTCCCCAATGTTTTGTACTTTCAGCGTAACTGTTGCTCAGTGGGGGAAAAAAAACATAATTGTAAGAATAATTTAAAATTAAAATTTGCAGCACTAAAATGAACTGTGATTATACCTGACTGCGTGCTGTCATCTTTCCTTTTAATTGCTTCATTCTCAACCTTGAAACCGGTCGAGCTGCTGCAGACCATCTCGGCCTGTTGTAATAAATTTTAATCCATGAATATTTGTCTGCTTTCACGCCACACGGCACACCTGTGTGCATGCATATTCTATGTCCATGCAGACTTCACGCATTTCCTCATGTCTCTGCAGGCTCACTTCCAAACAAACACGCTGCAGTGCTGCGATGCGCTGCCACAGCTGTCTTATCGTTTCCAGTTAGGACAGGTTTTTTTTTTGTTTTTTTTTATTGCCGTCACCTCTCATAGTTTGTCAGTGCTGACGTGCTGGTGTGCTTGAGTGTGTCTGATTGCTGCTCGGGTGCATGTGAGTGACAAATATAGGGAAAAGTAACAAGCAAATTATTTCTTGATGGGAAGACGTTTACATCAGACACGTTTGAAATTTGCATACAGTGGTAGCGGTTGAGTCTCCTGTAAAACTCCTGTAATAATTGGCATGTTTTCTTCTGGGACACAACTGGAGAGAAAATCTTGTGCACGTCTGTTCACATGTGGGTCAAAATGAGCGTATGTATGAATGCGCTTGTCTGTGTAGTATCTCCATATTAGTGCACTAGGCCTGTTACGCATATCTGTCTTCCTCCTGCGGCCCTGAGAAAGGAGATGTGGATGGGGACAATAAAGGAGGATTAGATTGTGTCTGAGGGCATGTGTGTTTGTGTTAGTGTGTGTGTGTGTGTGTGTATGTGTGTGTGTGTTTCAGCTGTTGTCTGAGGCATATGGGAAAACAATTTAATGTGAACCTCCGGGCGATGGAGACTAAAAGATGATGAAAAAGCATCTCACACAAAATGCACTAAATAGACAATATCACTCTATAAGAGAAGTCCTGAGCTTGATTTGGACAGGGACAGTCAAATGTGAAATAAAAAATGTCCATTCTGTTTGACATGTTTGATTTAAGCTGTCCTTATAAACAGAGTGAGATTATTGCGAGATTATGTTCCTGGGGTGTTGATCCCCACAAATGGGATCAGAGTCTGATGAATAGGGCAGCTGAACAATAATCACTGAGGGTTTGAACGTTACGCCTCTTACTGCTCGTGTTTTCATAGGATTAAAGGCATGATGTTGCATCATAAAAGACAACTTTTCCTCTGAACAATGCCTAAAAACCTGGCATAAATCACTTTTGGGCGTAATTACTAACATTTGATTTGACCTCACTACATGTGCAAGGTTTAAACTGTC
Organism: Acanthurus leucopareius; assembly: GCA_029814765.1. Taxonomy (NCBI): domain Eukaryota; kingdom Metazoa; phylum Chordata; class Actinopteri; order Acanthuriformes; family Acanthuridae; genus Acanthurus; species Acanthurus leucopareius. The sequence continues at coordinate 13,948,978 of JAQMCX010000012.1, forward strand.
AGGTCAAATCAGGTAAGGAGCAAGTCATGGAAAAGTATGCTGCATTTTCTCTAAAATGCTCTCCTCTGGGTAGCAAAAGCTCTAAATTTGGCATTTCGGAAAGTCATGGCAAACTATGAAAAGTTTCTGTAAATGCTGTTTGACCCAGGTCTTTGTGTACGCTTGGGTATTTCATTTAGTCACTTCCAGCCCTCTCCCATTCTGCTGTCTGCCTCGGCTTCTTTCACTTTCTCTCTCCCTCTTTCCTCCCTTTTTCCCCCAACATGTCTGTCACACCTCAGACTCTTCTTCATCCTCTCTCTCTGCGAGGCCTCTAACGTCAAGCAGAGGGGCTGAAATAGAAGAGTGTGAAATATGAAACAGTGTTACATAAGGAGGATTCAGTCAGCTGCAGAAAGTTGAGTAGAGTTTAACATCTGTGTACAAGAAAACACGCTCTCTCACACACACACACACAACCGACGCATTGTGTGTATTGAGATCTGAACAACATGAGGTCTAAAGAAAACATGTTGAATGCAGCTCCTTCTGCATAAAACATTCTTCACGTCGCTGCTTTTTTGAAAATTCTGGAAACTACATTGTTTACAAAACAGAAACCCACTTGTAAAAAATGTTGCTTCATCGTTGCACTGTGGTCGGAAACTCAACAGGGCACCTTTAAGGTGACACTGATGCAAAAATCCTGGAAATCAATTATGAACATCCTGCCTTGAACTAAATGACAAAGAATCTTGAATTGTATTGAATTGAATAATATGGTCATGCTCACTGACATTGCCTGCAAATACAAAAGCATGAACACCTGACAGGTCACAAATTTCTATTATCTCAGGATAAATCAAAGCTAATTCAAGCATAACCTCTGCTGAGATAGACAACAGTGAAATCCCATCCTCCGACCCGCAGACATATACATTAAAATGCAGCTAGAGAAGTTTCAGAAAGAGACAGGATTGTTGTTTTGTGTTCCTCAGTCCTTAATACAGAACATAAGCCTCACAGACTCTGTGTCTAATTCTCTATACTCCGGCTCTGGACAGTGTTATGAAACTTCCTCCCCTCTAATCACCACTATGTTCTCTGTGACCTCCATAGATGTGTGAGTGTTTGTGTTTGTTTTCAGTCTTCTGTCTACCTGTTGGTGTGTATGTATGTGTGTGTGTGTGTTCATTTAATTTGAGGGCAGCTGTGTCTTTGTGACACTTTTAAAAAGGTGATTGTCTTAATTTAATTTGATCCCCTTATGAATAAACTTGGTTTATGCAATCAAGTCAGTGTCAGCGGAGTTTCCTTCATCATCCACCCAGCATCGACACTTAATATACTACAAGATTTGGCGTTGTCGGCAGGATCGTTTGTGGCCTGT
>JAQMCX010000012.1:13958549-13976424 GCA_029814765.1 Acanthurus leucopareius
CTCCTCCTCCTCTCTGCCTTCCTTCCCTCCATCCTCCATCTCTCCATCTCTCGAGGAGATTGCTGTGGATGGCCCGTCCCTCTTTGATGTGAGCAGAGCGAGGGCTTAACTCTGCTCCGGCCTGGCTGACTGACTCCGATTCCAGAAGGTATTACCACGCTAACTCTTTAAGGTAAGCCTGTACTCCGTCGACTCTGGACCACAGGGGGCTTGTGGGTTAACACGGCGGGATTGTAGTAAGAAGGAGAAATAAGGTTGCTGGAGGTGTGGTAGTAAACAATGACTGGCCAAAGGGGGGAAAAAAATAAAAACACTGCAAAAAGTCTGTGTCTGCAGCTCGTGTTTATCAGTACCACACATTTAATCCAACTTATCTACCTTTGCTGAAGTGACTTAAAATGCAAAACAGGTGTTCAAACAACTTGCAACGGAAGGAGAGAATTGAAGAAGTGAATTACATGATATTCCTTTTTTTTTCTGGTGGCACCTCAGGATGATTATGAGGAAGAATTATGATCCTGACTCCATCATTTTCAAGACAACACTTTACCAACGTGACATCTTGTTTCTGTTCTCACCTTGGAAACATGTCACCTATTTCACACACTAATGACATGCACACAAGGCAAAACTGGTAATTACTTCAGCTAACGTGACGTCTTCAGATGCAGACTCAACTCCAACATGTTGTACAACCAGCAGGGCACATGCACGTGTGACTACATGAAAAACCTCTTCCGTTAACGCGTCTGGGGAACTGCTTGGGAAATGACATTTGGGGAAGATGTAGCTGTCTTGATCCGTTGCCGAATGGAGCGTGTAAGGTCCCTCAGACTGGCAGAGGAGACAGATGTGAAGAGACGGGGCAGGTAGGAGGAGGCAGAGGGAGCGATGCAGACCAAAACACATCCTGAGAGGCCGGCAGGACCTCTGGCACTGTGTATTAGTCTCATATTTAGAATGGTTTCACATTTATGATAGGGTGCAAAAAAAAACAAACAAACAATTATTCAATATAAAGTTTCATTTTATTGTCCATTTGTTTTGTTTTTCACATAAATCAGCTTTTTTTCACCCCTGTTGTTTCACAAGAATAAATAAAAACAGATTAGTCTTGTGTTTTTCAACAAAAAAAGGAGGGGGGCTATTTTGATGCTTGTTTATTAGCCCCAAAAATCAATATTTGGTTTCTTGCAGCCCTAGCATAGCTCCAGGTAACTTTCTGTGTAAGTAAATTAAACCGGACTTTGCGGCACTGCAGCAGTTCCTGGGAGTTGTCCATAATAATTAGTTTGTGCAAGTCAAAGTCAATGAATGTGAGTGTCGGTGATTCGTGAAGCTTTTCAGGTTTGCATGTGCTCAGATCGATGGCCGCTGACTGATCGCGTCAAAGCTCCCTGTAAGTTACAGAATGTATATTATGTTTAAGTTGATGGCCAAATTTAATCTTCAGATGCAAGTGATACTTCCTTCAGCATAGGCTTGTCACCAGCCAGTGTAAAAATAAAGAAAAACCCGTCCCAAATCTCGAGCAATGCAGCACAAATCTGCCCTGAGGACGAATAATTTGTGCTGAGAGTCGTCGCCTGATAAAATGCTAGTGGCTTGATTCAGAGAAGAGAAAGGCATGTGAGCGGGGTGATGGATACATAGATGGCAGACAGACCGAGAAGCACAATAATGCTGTTTGTTTTATTATTTACTGAAAAGGTCAGCTGAGTCATCCTCAGTTAAATGTTTACTGTGGCATTTGGTCTAGTTCATTAAGCGATGTTAGCTGCAGTCGAACGTCAGGGCCGAGGGTTCGTACCTGAGCAGGTGCTGAAAGCCTGTCAAAATAAGTTACTGCTTACTAAATGCAGTGCTGCATTTTGTGTGTGGTTGCATGCATGCAGCTCTTACTATTACAAGACTGATTGCAGTGGTATTGATCTGGTCGCCTGAGAAATTGACCTTAAACATGTTTGACATCATCTTCTCCTCCATCCTGCTCCGTCTCTTTCACACTGTGCCCTCCATCCTTTTCATCATTCCACAACACAGGTCGTTTTCCTTCACCTCAGCTCCCCACCTCCATTTACAAATCACTCTCTCACCTTTCCTCCCCTCATGTTATCACTCTTGCTGTCTCCTATCTTCTCCCGACACTCTCCCTCCACCCCACACTCATCCATCAAGACTGTTCCTCGGCTCACTTCCTGCTCCACTTTTTCTTGTGTCTCACACTCATGTTATAAGACTTGCTTGTCTCATACATTCGTTCCTCCATCTTTGCCTCTCAGATCACCTCTTTTTCCTCCTTGCTCATAGCATGCTCTCCATGCTACCATGCTTCTCTCTCTCCTCCATTGCTTTCTGCCGTTCTCCAACTCTTATCTTCTCACACTAACTTTCTCTCCCTTACAACTTGCTCTTTCTTCTTTTTTTTTTAAACAGCTCATCCTTCCTACCCCTCCCTCCTTCCCTCCCAGGGAGATTAAGTGATGGTTGGGCTGGCACAGCTGGTGTAGTTGGGCAGGCAGCCCATCTTCATGACAGCTGTGCTGCAGTGTAGACAGATCCTTATTGGGGCAGTAGCACTGTTGTAATCATAACAACAACACCGGTCATACAGGCTTTTTGGAATTCACTGTATTATTAGGTCAGCATCTGTTTTACTGCAATTATATCTTAGGCCATTATATCGCTAATTGACAGGGGAAAAGCAAAGGTGTAAAAGAAATTTCCTGTGAAGCTCATGATCATTAATGTTTCTGTTCCTTCCTCCCTCCTCATTTATTTTCCTATTTCCTGCGTTTGTGGTGTTACAGCTTCACACCTCTGCCACACGCACACCTTTCATTATCTCACACATGCAAATCCACCTGAGTGTCTCGTGTTGTGTGGGTGAGCTGATATAAGCCTATGAGCCAGAAGTGCCATCTGTTGCAATTGCACAACTGTAAAAAAAAATGGTCTCAAAGGTGTCAAAGTGTTCTCTAGTGCCCCCTGGTTCACAGGGAGGTCACACACACACACACACACTCACCAGGCGGCGAGCTGGAGTGACTTATGAGTGAGCAGAAACATCTGAGGTAAGCACCTTTCTCAAAGCAGTAATTGAATTGTGCCAAGGTGACGCTGCTGCAACTCAGTTATGAAGCTTGGTGAGCTCTGCTAAACTCACTATTAGTCACAAGCTGTTGTCTACTTGGGGGGGGGGAGTTTTTTTCCCTCCTCTCTGCACACTTGTGCATCATCAGTTTTAGGTCATGCTGACATCTTAAGAAGATTAATGCGGTATTGGTTAAAGCGGGAGAGGGAGTTCAGAGGGAGCAATGTGGATGTCTTCAACCTTCCTGCCTCTCACCACCGTAACACTCTTTTTAACTGTGAGACAGGCAAACGTTGGTCAGAGCGTCGCACTAATCGGCCTCTAACAGACCCTGAGCCACTACATTAACTCTGCTGTACCTCTGACACACATGCTGCAGGGACAAGTCTGCGATAAACACCTTTTACATGAGACAGCGAGGCGCACCCATAAAATAGCTCCATCAACAATACCTGCACCATCTTGACACTTTTATTTAAACCTCACTATATTTAGAGTTGTCTCCTCAGCACATACTGTAGCTCTGGCTTCATTCATGTCCAATCTTCTGATATCTACCTGCAGTAATCTCTCCATGATTCAACAGCAACGCTATTGTGTAGGTGCCATAAATGAGATGTTTCATTCCCAGCTACGATCCACAATTTGAAAGATTACTGACATAAAATCAAAGCTCGCTACATAAAAGGAAAACTCCATATGGATTTTTTTTACAGCCACTACCTTGAGCACATTATGTACAAATCATCTCCAATCTCGCTGAACATGGAGGAGATGACATCAGGTTTATTTCAATGTTTTGAATTTATCCCTTCATATCTTTAAGATAAAAAATATACTGTTTAAAGTGCTTTATTATTTTATCATCTAGCTGCTAAAATAGAATTTCCGGTATTATATTCAGTATGTTGAGGAAAAAAAAAACTCCTAAAAAGTTAATATGTAAAAGTCCATTTGAAGCATTCTGACTCACTCATTCTGGGAAAGAGCATCAGTGATGCCTAAAATATTTGCAATATCATGAAAATGACTGCGGGTTTGTGCAGTCATGTATAATGATGATGCTGAATTTACTTCAGTATTGGAGCGAGTACACATTTATGACTTTTCCGGCTCTGTAAAAGTTCTCTGCCTGTTTTTAGTTGCGTTCGCGAAACTCCATATTAGATCCAGTAAGAGGGCGTCATGGGATTCATCTGTACAGTGTCCCCAGCTGAGCATCTGATTGTTATGTAAGACTAAGTGTGACACGCACATACGCACGCACGCACACACACACGTGAATACACACACTCATCTGCACACACAAGGGCCTCAGTCTTATAATGAGACTCAGGCGGAAGACACAAACAAGCTGTGGCAGCAGACAAACAACACTTTCTCACACGTCCCTCCTCTCCTGTTCTCTCACATCACTCCATCTGTACTTCCTCTTGTTACTCTGAAGCACACATCACACACACACACACACACACACACACACACACACTCTCCCGCAAAACACAGTCTTTTTCTTATGTCAGCCATTTCATGCGTCACTGTCTTTGTGTGGTGTGCTGGTGCACCTATGCGTGGGCTCTTTGTGAAGTCATTTTTGTCTTTTCCATATTTGCTCTGGGGCTAATTTAGGAACTTTAGTCAGGGCTTGGATTTAACATCAGTAAAAATGGAGCAGGATGAACTTCATTAAACCCACTGGTGGGTCCTGGCAAACGTCTGTGTTCGTGTGTGTGTGTGTGTTTCAGTATCTGTGTGTGTTTGTGAGAAAGAGAGTGTGCATGCTGGAAGTCTGCTCTTGCTGTTAAACTCAGATCTCTAAGGATGCACTGATAAATATATACAACCAGCAGAGGTCTGCAAGTAATGATTTTTTTAATTACCAATTATTCTGCAGTTTATTGACCCACTAATAATTTAGTGAGTAAAACATCTGAAAACTGGAAAAACATGACACGTCTTCAAACAGAAGGAAATTACATATTGATACATTTAAAGGGGATTTATGCCAAATTGTTGTATCATTACAGCAAAGTTAATATGTGCAAGTAACATTTCAAACTTTCCTTCATTGTTCCTGCACCCTGAGCCAATCCCGCACACTCGCCTTCAGAAGTCCAAGTTTTTCTGTCTTCCTGCGGACTTTGTTGGCTCTAGGGATGCCGTTCAAACTACAGATTGTACTTCTTGCATTCCCGCCTCCAGGAACACAGAGAGAATAGAAGTCAAATCAAGAGAGAGATCCTGACAGGGAAGGCTCACAAGATTCAGATCAAACTGTAAAACCAGGCAGTGCTGATCAAATATGAACAAAGATTCTGTTACTTTATTGCTTTTAGAAAAAATAGAGAAGTGTTATGCAGGAAAGTTTGTTACCAGCCCTCCGCCATGTTGCTTTTTGTTTCAAAGCCAAAGAGCCTAAACAAACCCAGATCACAGTGCATCATCCACCAGCAGAAGTGTTTATTGGTCCAGTGTGATGCACGACTTTCTGGTTTTGTAAGTTTTCTATCTTTTGAGTAAAAGGGAAAATCACAGGCCTTTTTTCTTTGTTTTCCCTAGTGATGTAGCACCAATTTTAAAAATATTTGCATCTTAAAGTGCGTAGAGCGTAGTTTTATTTAAAGTCCGTCTTCCCTGTGGAGAAATACTACTTTAAGATTCTGGAGCCAGAAAACATCCAGTGCATTGCTTAGTAAATGTCTTTGGCAATTAATCGGTACATCAGACTGTTGTTTACTTAGTTTCTGTCACTCAAGTTGACTGATTGTTTTCTGACTGGACGAAGGTGCAGAACAGAACCAGTTCCAAGAAAAGACCAGATGAATATCTATCTTGGTGCACCTGGCTGAACTAACGCACTCTAATACAACATTAAATACAACACAACTGCAGCTAATCCAATTTTCATGAGGGTTATAATCAGGGCCGTCAAGCAATTAAACATTTAATCAAATAAATTGCCTTCTCGTGATAAGTTTATCTAAATCATTCACATATATAATCTGTCGCATGTAGACTGACTCAGGCTGTTTCTGAATGCATACTCGAGTGTAGCTTGATGGAATTGGTTGCCCACAGTAAACTGGGTTTTGTAAAAATGGACCCCTGAGCTCCCTGTTAAGTGCTGTGCATTTAGGTGACATTTCAAGCTGGAAAAAAATTAAGTGGTGCAAAAAAAATTATTTCATGCCGAAATTGATCAGAACGATGCTCCTTTAGATGCTCATTTGATTGTTTTTAAAAAATGTAAATTAGCTTTTCACAGGCAATGTTTTGACATCTGCTTCCATCATGTTTGCAAATCGACTGTGTATGCTTCTATAATTGTTGCATCACCAAGTGCAGTTAAGAGGCCTCATCAAGCACAATTAATCTGCTTCATAACTTTTGACCAGTTATTTTTTCCACAATTAAGTTGTTTTAAATAATTTAACAACCCTAATTATAATTTTTAGTTTGGTAAATTGGAGAAGTGCTGTTTTAAATGAATGGTCATTTTTAGGGTTGTAGTTTATAGTGCTGCTGAATAACTTACCGACAAGTGTTTCAAATGTTTTGACTTTCACATTTATATCAACAAAAGCCCACCATAAGACTTTCCCTGAAACATTTAGACACTGAACATTAAAACCTTCACAAAGCTAGGATTTAATGCAGGATTGTTGTTTTTGGGCTGCAATAGTTTTATCTGAAAGTACCTAATAAGCTGGCAACTGAGAGTAAATGCAAATAGCTTCTTTCAGCTTGAATGAAACTTCAAAGTTAAAAGTAGCGATAAAACTAAAAAGCAGGAGCGTTTATGTTTCATTTATTTTGGAGTAGACCTCCTTTTAAACGGTGGAAGTGTGCTCAATAAAGACAAAAAATGGGGGAACTTTAGTCTGTTTTCACCTGGTCAGCCTGTCGGGGAGGACAGTTCAGGTGCTCTTGTGTTTCTGTGCACGTGTATCATTTTAACGGAGCTCAAACTGGAAGTGTGAGCACCAGTCAGAGGCAGATGGGCTCGTTAATGCAGTGATGTAGTTATGTAAGACCCGCTACTGCTGCCGCTCCTGTCTGTCTGTGCTGCAGTACAGAGAGAGAGAGAGAGAGAGGGAGTAAATGCAAAAAAATAAAAAAGAAAAGGGGGGTTGTGAGAGAGTCGCTGAGCTTGTCTGTTCGAGCGATTATGTGTGCAGGGGCACACATGTTCAGGCGTGAATACGGGAACACTGTGAGACAGATGGGGAGTGATGTGGTAAATCGGGGACGAATTGACTTGTTGTCCAGGGTTTGATGAACTCTTCTCCCTCTTTAACCCATCTCCTTCAATTCCCCACACACTGGGTAACAGCCAATACACACTCTGAACACTTTACTGCACAGGGGCACCATAAAGGGAGAGAGAGTCAGAAAAGCAGAGAACCTCTGAAGCCAAGGGAGCAAATAAAGAAGAAACGTTGTAAAGCAGTTTTTGTACTTGCATATTAATATACCAGTGTACAACAGTGTGGGATACTCAAGTTGCTCCTTTTGAGATTTGTTGCAGGGAGATAGACAAAACAATGTAAATAATGAATTAAAAATGACTTTTAACTTTCTAAAGAACAAACACTGCCTCAATGTGAATGAATCATATGACGTTGAATGCCAATGTGCAGCATTTGAAAGAGGTCTGCGGATCAGAATGTTGATGAGCATTTTAAATGAAAAATCCGGGCAGGCAAAATAACACCACTAGAGGATTTAATACATCAATGAAAACCGTCAAAAATCAAACAAATTAGAAGAACACAGAGACGGGGTCCTTCTAACTGAACAACTGTGCACAATGACCTATATGAGTGTTGATCCGCCGTCACTGTCACAGATTAAATCTGCAGATCCCTGATGATTTCTTTTGAATTTGTTCTGCTCTGCTGCTGCTATAGTTAAGGTATGGTTGAGACAAATAACAGCTTGGTCAAGGCGTGGGCTCTACTGTTACTGTTAAATCAAAAGAAAGAAAACCTGACAGAAAACAACGTCTTTTGTCAGAAGACAAAATAATCAACAGTCCCCCTAAAAGTCAGTGTTTGAAATTATCAATCCAGACTAGGGATAGACCGAATATCGATTATAGGCATTTTGACGCATATCGGCATCAACCTTTTTTTTTAATTCGACGGCTGATAAGAGATCAATTTAAAACTGGGTTATTTTGGCTCTAACGCAGCCGTGCCTCTCAGTCTGCAGTCCCTACTCTGTCTCCAGCATCGTCCCACCCACAGCACCATCTGATTGGTTACATGCAGAGCCACGGCATGGGTAACAGCCAATCAGCAGTGAAAGCTGTGCATGCACAGTGCTCACACACACGGCGGAGAGAAGAAAGTTTTGCCGAGTGGAGAAGCTCCAGAGAGCAGATATGAATATTGGCTCCAAATATCAGTTATAGGCCTCCTTAACAAGTAATAATCGGTATCGGTATCAGTCCTGGAAAAACCATATTGGTCTATCTCCAGTCCAGACCATGAGTCCAAAATTGTTTCAGGCCAATTACTACATTCTTGTTTTGTTTTTTTTTAAGCTGTGTCACTGTACACAGAACGATGCAAGAACAACAGCACAGCAGGCTTTGTCTCAAAACTGCCACATATTTCAGCTGAGTTATTAATGACATTTTACATCAACATGTGTCAGGGTTCAGGGGTCACATGGGTCATGTGCCCAGGCAAGCAGAGCTTTATGTTGGGTGAGCCTTCTGTTGAATGTTGTTAACTCATGTCAAATAAAAGTCATAAAACATACTTGCAGAAGTCATCAGAGTTTTTAAAAGAAAAAAACTGGATTGGATTTTTTTAACTCAACAACAAGCAGGTTGAACACTTGAATTCTGTGTATGTGTGAAAACCAGATATTCTCACATCAAGGATGAGGAGCAAAAACTTGTGTAAGCTGATATAAGAATTTAAAGTAGGGCAGAATTGAAAAAAGGAACTAATCAAATCAATCAAATATAATTAAACAAAGAAAATGAAACAAACACAAATATAATCCACATAAGTGAACATTCAGACTGAAAACAGCCCTCTAAACAAACCCTTTAGACTTTCATTTTATTAATCTTAATATTGTTCAGGCAATTATGGTGTTCATGTCACAAAATAATACAGTAATGTGTGCAGCCCGTTGCACATGTCTGATCAAGTTGCATAACCTTCTAGCAAAATATGAGGCCAGATCTTTTTTTTTTCTTACCAGAGCTCTCTGCATTGGTACCCCCCGCTGCATTAACAGTATGATCTTATTTAAATGGATTCTGTGGGGGGGGGGCTATGGTATATGAACAAACAACTAAAACTTAGATTTTTTTGCAGGCACAATCACAAGATACTGCCTGATCTTTGGTGTTGAAACCAAGCTACTTATTGGCAGGCAAACTATTTGACCCACCTTTTTAAAAGACTGAGTCTCTTTAAAGTTGCATTAAGTTTGTCAGTCCTGTGTAAACACCAGCGGGAGGCTCAGATCCCATGCAACAATCTGCGTGAGATAGCAGGGCTGCTGCAGTAAGCCAGTTTATGGAGGCTTGTTAAATACCTTATCCTATTTACTTATTTTTCTGTTGCTACAAGTTCTGTTTCCATGGTAATATCCCGAAAAAAAAATCCATTTATTTATGATTGCAGTTGTTTGTAATCAGGAGGAGAAGATGAATATCGAGAGCTTATCTAGAAGAAAAACCTGGAATAGGAGCTTTTGGCTACAATACAGGACGTGCATGACGACATATTACAGAGAATGTCATTGGCGTGTATCAGAATAACTGACATGTGGAGTAGAAAATAATAAAAAAGAAGAGATAAAAAAAAACAAGGGAGGCAGAGTGAAGGGGAAGAGAGAGGGAGTGAAAGGATGGACTGAGGCATGTGATCTGCCGTGAGCAAAGCAGCGAGCACATACTGCTGAGAGCTGTGGACCCCAAACGCCTTATCGGAAACCAAAACAGCTATCAATTATTCAACAGGTACAGAGCGAACCAGCTACAGAGGAGAAGACATGGGAGGAGAGGAGATTTGAGAGGAGAGGGGGGATAGAGGAGATATATCCTTCATGGGAGTTAGACACAAAGGATTTGTTATGAGGTTTTTTTTTGGCGAGTGTGTGCAAAAACGTGCACAAATGTAGTGCATGTTCATCGATAATGCAGCCATCACTTTTTGACAGCAACAGAGTACAAATATGAGCCTTTAATCCTTGTGTCAGTGAGTTTGAAATAATGTGACGGTTGATATTAATGGCTTTTGTTTTCAGAAACAGTTTAACATTTTGGGAAATCTGCGTCTTTGCTCTTTTTTTTGGAGAATTCAATCTGGGGATGCATTTAATCTTCTGACTGATGTGACAAAAATTCAAAATACTGCCTCTTAATTCATTGATTGACATGTTGTATCTTGCTTGTTTGACAATTTTCAGATGAAGTTCACATGTTGGATCTACTTCTTAGAAAAACTAAAGCTGGGTGCAGTGACGCCCTGAAATCTCCACATCACAGAACAGTTATGAAGTTTGGTTTCATTGAGCCTTTCCACTAACTTAAACCAGTGCTCAAACATCAGCAAACCTGCATTCAAGCTCCAACTGTCATACTGCGTGAACTCTTGTTTATTTGAGAAATAGCTCAAACATGAATCTTCCCACATAGTCAAAAATGGTCATTCTTACATCTCTGTATGTAAATAAAAGCCTGCTAGATGTCTCTCCTTGCCTCAATCTTTAAAGATGAGCTAAACTTTTCTATCTGTGTTCTCACTGACATGATGTTGATATTCATCCTCTCATCTTACTCTCAGAAAGACAGCAAACAGACCTTTTTCCGAAAATACATATACCTTACTTTTTTTTATTTATGGCTTAAAGGATAACGTATGCCAGTGTTAGCATGAATAATAGTGGCTTATTCACTTCAGTTAGCAAACAAGGAGGCTGCTGGAAGTGGTTGGTCTGTCCAACTGTCATTCCCTCTGGAGAAAAGAAAATACCAAAGTTCCTGGGCCAAAGAGGGAGAAAGTGAAAATCAGCCTGAAAAGACACATACACACTCACACTCACACTCACACACACAATCAGCTCCCGTCAGCTCAGTTTTCACTCGCCACTGGCTCTCTCTCTCTCTCTCTCTCTCTCTCTGAGCATTCCCTTATCCTCCAGGTGAAGTCTGTTTCCAAATAATCGCTCATTTTCTTCGTGTGTCCATCTTTCTTTCTCTGCCTCTCCTCTGTTTTTGCATGTCTGCCTCAGCATCTGCATTGTATTCACTCCTCCAGACTCCTCTAGTCCTCCAGCTCTGACACTCACACCAAGGCTTGCGCACACACACACGCACACACGCACGCACTCACGCATGCTAACACACACACTATCCTTATGATCACCGTGTTCTTGCTATGTGATTAAACATATTTGTATTTCTCATCCAAAAACATTCTCACTCTTATGTATGCAGCTGTATCTCATTCTCAGTGTTACTGTATCACACACACGCACACACACACACACAAATACAGTAGATGCACAACTAGCCCTTGCTGTTGCTAAGAAAAACCTGCAATCAGAGGCCTCCGCAGGGCCCCTGTTAGGGAGTAATGTCTCATTTGATTGGGCACTCAATTCACACAGGACCTTCCTGCTGGGTGTGCAGTCAGCTCCCGAGGTGAACCGCTGAGATTCCTAAGCAAATTAGTGCACCATATTTACCAACAATTCAGCAATAACTTTATTGCAGCTGCAATTAAACAAGTAGTAAGGGTCTAATTAGTGGCAATTGAGGAATTATTAACCATTTGTGCTTTGTTTAGCTATGCTAGCTTTATGGTTTTTACCCCTTTTTGGCCTGAGCTATAAAAAAATGTGCATAGTAAAGCTTCCTCTGCTTTGGTTGGCTCAGTTAACTTCCGCTGTAACCGAGTGAGAAATATTCTACAGTGCAAAACGATGTGTTTGTACATAAAGATACATGTGCGATAGAGCTTTGTTTGGCAGCAGAGTTGGAATGAAACACCAAGAGCCTATTGTGAAATGCTCTTTTTATTGTCTGCACAGAATTGTAGCACTTGATATTTGTTTACTTAGCATCTAACAAGTCCGGCTCATTCAGTGTTTCTATTATCTTCTTTTTTTTTCCTGCATGCTGTTAGTGAGAGTTTGCCAGTTTTGAAGCTTGGGGCTGTAAAACATCAGTCCCCGTAATTATTTTAACGCATTTCCACACTGTGTGTTGATTATAAATGCTGAGCACGTCCCGCAAAATTGTTGTGCAACTTAATGATAAAAACAGGATTCAGCAGGCAGACCACACTGTGCTCAGGATACGGCAGAAGAAAGAAGGAGTCTGTGAGTGACCTTGAGCTCTGGCAGGGGGAGCGGTTGCAAAGGTCGTTGATATGCACGGCCATCGTGCGGACGCTGGCTGTGTGTGTGGCTGTGTGTGTGGCGATGCGTTTCATCCTGTTCTCCACTGTGACTTGCATTAGAGATGTAATTGATTATCATATGAATTCCATTCCAGTGATCAAATCCCAAGATGATTTAGTTATCTAATATAATATACCCACAGAGTGCACACAAAGTACCTATGCTGTGTCCCTCTGCCTAATCTGTAAAATCTGTCCACTGCCTCAGGATGACGGTGCTGCAAGAGCACATTTGGATCAATCTCAGGACTCAATTATCCCACCATTTGGTGCTTCACGACCCAAATAAACATTTTGTCACTAATCCATATGTTATTATCATCCACCAAGGCCATCATAGATGCAACTAAGCATACGCACACACACACACACACACAGAGTGAAACAAAACAGCAGCAGCAGTTTCTAATTGTTTGACTGTAGATTTGACAACGGCCTGCAGGCAAAACGTATGTGTGCCAGCACAACTGTCAGCTCAGAGGGAGAAAGTAGGGATTTAACATTAGTTCTTGTCACGATGCCACCAGATCCACTGTGCAATAATGTGACTATAACACTATTGATCAAATGAAATTCATTTTATTAGAAAACCCGTTTGAAGATGACACTTTATATCAACGTAAATGGCATCAGTGACTCGTATTACAGATCAACATTCGCTTTGGCTCAAGTTGAGCAGGAAGTCCATCATTCTGCAGGAAAGTTTCCTCATCAGACTAGACTTTTTTTACACATTCCCACTCAGAGAAAGCCATTGGCCCTCGAGCGAGGTTGAGGCTGTAGTCTGAATGAACAGTGACTTGCAATTTTACCATCATATATTGATATTGATCAGTGAATTTCAGTACCGAGCTGAAGTTCGTTATATATTATCATGGCTGAGGGTAATATCGCAGAACTTTTCACTACTCCAGATACTGCAAATTTTCGTGGATTACATAAGATTCTTTGGCAAGACTGAGAGCAAAAGCAAGAGGATGAAATCAAATTAAAAGGTAATGATGACAAGAGTAAGAGAAAAGACAGTGTCCTGCCTTTATAAGTCTGAGTTCAAAACTTAAAAAGTAGGTTACTGTAAGAGTTGCACTTATTTAGAAGTGTTGTCACTTTTTTTATTATTATTGACATTCATTTATTATTGACATTCCCCAAAATTTACAGACATGCTAATTTTAACTTGCCAAATCTTGTCTTAAAGTCATCACATTTTAACTTTTTTCAGGATCAAAGCAATTCAGTGATAGTTTTTGTGCATCCTGAGTATTATGCAAACATGGATACCTTATTATTTTAGCATAAATTACCTTTTACTGCTGCCAGTCTGCCTCGATGTAAACAGAAACAGGCTGAAAAATTGGGGTGTCCAGGGGCACATATTCTCATTTTTTTCTAAGGAGGGACCCACAGCACAACTCAATATATTGTTTGGATATCTGAATTTAGCATGAGGCAAAAAAAAGTTGCATTATAGAACAAATATTAGTTTCTGACTATTGTTATGGCCCATTGTTTTAGTTTCTTGCACAGTTCAATTCTGTGTGGACCAAACCATAAATTATATTTTCATTGGTTTAACTTAAGAATGCACTGCAAAGTTTCCTGAATCATTGTATTTATTTCTCATAGCAGCTCAGCCACCTGTGTGTACTACATAAATAATATTCTTACAGCCTGTTGTAAATGTTTGCATACTCTTAGGTTTAAAATCTCTGGATATTTCTGACACCTCCTAACGAATAAAATTTCAAAGAGAAATCAGTTTCCAGAATACAAATACTCCCAGAGGTCTTCAGACAGGGCCTCTAAATGATGCCATCAAGTGGACTGTATATTTTATTCTAAAATGATATGCCATATTGGCATGAGATAACGTAGCCTCTTAGAGGTAGAATCAAGGGGCTGCAGCAGGGTATGATAATGCAGTGCTGTTTTCTGAGTCTTAAAAGAAAATCCTCTCAATCATAACGTTCAGACAAAGACAGCCCTTGGATTGATTAATTTCAGTTGATTGCTCTGATCCATGACTGCGGAAAAAAAACAATGATGAATTGAGAGTTATTTTAAAAAGTGACTGATCTTTTCATAAATTTTTTGGGGGGCTAAAAGCCAAATATTTCAGTCATCTCACTCATTCCAGCTTCTTGAGTGTAAAGACTTTGTGGTTTTATTGTTTATTTCTTACAATAAACTAAATATCTTTGGCATTCAAACTGTTGGTGGGATAAAAAAGTAATTAGAAGAGTTGATCCTGGGCTTAATAATGGACTTTATCATAATTTTCTGACATAAATTAATTTAAAAAAAAAACATTTGCCAGATTAATAATACTCAATATCATAGCTAGTTGCAGGCCTAACTGAAAACATAATCCAAAAGCAACTCTTAGCGTGTGCATTTTTACAGGCAGTGACAAAGCATAATAAAGCCTGTCTTTATAAAAGAGCTTCTCTTTTCATAACCATTTTTAAGGTTTGGCATGTTGTTTGTTCACACAGTGTCAGTGTGTACGTGACTGTGAAAAAACTGTAGATGAAAGGAGAGACAACTGAAGGCAAAGTCAAGTAAGGGAAACAAATCCAGCTTCAAACAAGCTGGGAAACAAAGCTTCGGCAGCTACCCAAACCACCCAGCTAGTAGCCAATCAGCCTGCCAGGCCTCTCTCCTCTCAGGCTGAGGCTGGCAGCAGGAACTGGCCAAGCAGAGAGATAGAGAAAGAACGAGAGACGGACAAAGAGAGAAAGAGAGAGGGAGTTTTCATTACACAAAAACACTTATCCTCCTTCTCCTCCTCATCTCTCTCTTGTTTTATCCCACCGCAGAGAGATACTGTGGGTAAAGGTGACAGACATAGATAACTGTATCTCAGGCAGACTGCACAATTACTCTGGATTTTATTATTGTTACTGACAGCCACATATTTGTAGGAGGAGATACAAAGAAGTGCATTAGCCATTACCATTGTGTATCCTGTGTGTGTATGTGTGTAGGTTAGGTGTAGGTGGGTGGGCTTTAACCATTTTAAAGTAACAGGATGATTAAAATTAAAGCTTGACTCCCTCTATAGCCAATGAGCTCTGTGACTCTTTCACTCCGTGATATGCACACACACGCACACACACACACACACACACACACAAGGACAGCACTAATCAGCCCTCTGTCAAGCCCATTAGGTCCCACCTTTAATGAGGAGATCGCCCAGCTTGTGCCCTGACTCGGGCCGGCCAAGTGAGCTAATAGATAATGATGTGCACGGATGTATGAGTGTTGTTTCCCTCCTCCACGTTGGGCTGCATTGAAATGACAAATGACAGACTTCCAGTGTCTCTATTAAAGAATGTTTTTTTTCTATTATGTTCTCAGGGTTCAGTCAGCCATGCGCTACACTCATCACAAAACAGCAGCCTATCAATCTGCCATTCACTGGCGCCCCACTGTATTTATTTATTTATTTATTATTTTGTAAGGGGGGGTGACAGATGAGTCACCACTCAATACTTCTCTGTCTAATGTCTCTGTGTGTGGTGCGTTTGTGTGTGAGTATGCGTGTGTATACTTCAATATTTTCCCATCATAGTTTTAATTGTGTCTGAATCTCAGCAGCATTTTTAACATGATAGATCAGAACATGGATTTTTGAAACAAAATCTGAGGATTTGTTAATAATTAGTGGTGTTATTGGACCCCTCTTCGTCACGCGCGCACGCTTTTGTGGGCATGTATATGCAGAGAAAAGAGGCTGACAGTGGGAGTGGAGCTTCCCTGTCAAAACACACACACACAAAAACACACACACACAGGCAAGGTCATTGTGGTAAAACTTAATACATCCTCTCACCACTGAACAGCCTCGTGCCAGTGTAATAGTAAACAGCAAGTTGTTGTGCGCGCGCACTGTTGTTCTCTTGTCTGCTCCTCCGCCGGGAGAGCCACGCACCCCCTAAGGAGCAGACAGAAGTCCAAATATCCTGCTGTTGATAGGCTGTGCGACTCACTCTGTCACGCTAATGTGTCCATACGCGCACACAAGGCGCGCGCGCACTCAAGCCATAGATGCGCGCACACACAGAGTCCCCAGACGGATGAAACTTTGGTAACAAAAAGCGCCATTGTCAACTTTTTTCCTCGAACAATCTCATTCTCACACGCGCTCTCTGCCTCTGCTCCCTCACGCATGCTGCCGCGCGCAGCAACAGCACCAGCCATCCTCGTGCAGGTAAGTCCTACAAACTGCAGTGCGGCAGCAGTTCGCTATTTTAAGAATAATTTTTACATGAAGTGGATGAATATTTAATTCCCCTTCCCATTCCCAGCCGTCAAAGCGGATAAAGAACGGCTGGTAAGTTGTTCAAGCAGCAAACAGAAGCTCCTCTTGCGACTGAGTGTAGTCAGAAATGTAAAAATATTGCCTAATGACAAAAAACACCCTAAGATTTTGTATCAACTCACACACGCCAAAAAACAGCCCAGCCACACGCGCTCCACATCAGCAGCAACAAAAACAAGTGAAATTCTCTTCCTCTTACCTCGCCTAAACATATTGGCAGCGGCTGTTTGGACCGTCTAGTGTCTGTGCGGGAGTAGCATCCTTGTGAGAGTCCAATCCTGTGCTGCTGTTGACTAAATTGGTATTTTTGATTCCCTTTGACCGCTGGCAGGAACGCTGTAGTCTTGTCTCCTCGGTGGCTGTTTTCTCAAGTGAAGGCGGTTGGAGGAGGAGGAGGAGGAGGAGAGGGAAGTGGTGGTGGTGGTGGTGGTGGAGGAGGAGGAGGAGGTGAAAACGAGGTTTGGTTGATGTTTGACAAAATTAAGGATGAAAATAGAAGGTCCGCCACTGGGAGAAATGAAGTTTTCCCCGCAGTTGGTAATAAAAAAAAAGAGGTGAGGGGGGAAAAAACACCTCGCCCCGTCCCAACACACTCTGATGTGTTTTAGTGGTATTTCAGCTCACCGCCATCTGGTGTTTATGAGTCAGTAACAAGCATTCTGACTTTAGTTGATGTCCGCATTTAAGAGAAATACTGTCTGCTGTCAAACGTGGATCGAAAACAGCCCCAAACCACAGGAAAGTTCCTTTATGTCTTCATCATCTTCCTCCCGTCAGCTTGCAGGTCAGGTAGAGTCTAAAATAATGTGTGTGTGGATTGTCGGTGTGAGTCAGTGCCGTCTACTGTCTCCGTTACCGGAGAGCTCCGAGGCAGCCGCTTCAATCCCCCTCCCACTGCGAGATGTGACTGATGAGAGCCAGAGCAGCACGCTCTCTCTCTCTCTCTCTCTCTCTCTCTCTCTCTCTCTCTCTCTCTCTCCCTCCCCACAGTCAGATAGACCATGATTTATTGGCATGGCG
>JAQMCX010000012.1:13976524-13998611 GCA_029814765.1 Acanthurus leucopareius
CTCTCTCTCTCTCTCTCTCTCTCTCTCTCTCTCTCTCTCTCTCTCTCTCTCTCTCTCTCTCTCTCTCTCTCCCTCCCCACATTCAGATAGACCATGCTTTATTGGCATGGCAGGCGAGAAGCCTATATGTTGATGAAGCAGTTAGAGGTTCTCATATTCAATTCTTCCTTGTATCAGTTCTTGCAACCTCTCACTCTTCCACTTATGTCCAAGTCCCTGCCGCTCTTTTATCTCCCTCAATTCAATTTCACTGCCACAATTCAGCTTTGCTTTATGGGCATGAATGTTGCCCTGACAATAGTGCCAAAGCCTCAAATATATAATTAAATTACCCCCTTTCTTTTCTTCTGTTCTTCATTTATTTATTTAACCTCACTCTCTGTCTCACCGTTTCTCAATTTCATATTCAGAATTTCTTTATAGGCAAGACCATGATTAAATTAAGTACATTGTGGTCAAAGCATGTTGTACATTGTTTATAATTATAATGCTAATAAAAAGAACAATGGGATACATTATAAGATGACAGAAATCGTTACAAAAAAAGGAAAATATATGACGATATAAGCAATATATAGTTTATCACTTCATTGCAGCCATTATAGGGCAAGCTTAGGAGAAACAAGATACAAAAATCAAAAAAGGTATTTACTCAGGTTTTGTATTTGTGTACAGTTTTAAGGTACATATGTTTATCTTCCATTATGCTTCTACCACACTACATTTCACAGAGAAGTCCTGCACTTTAAGGTCTCATAGTATTTACTTTGAAGGCTTAGATTTCACATACAAAGCTATAATCACCTTATAAAATGTGCTGTTATAAATTAAGTCACCTGATACACTATAAAGAGTTTAAAATTGACTCCACCTTAACCACCTGCAACTCTAAAATGCTACTATAATGTTACATGATATATATTATGTTGCTGAGAAAGGAGCCTTTTCTTACTGGTATGCAGGGATTTAATGTAGTACCACAGCTCTGCCACATATAGTCTTCCTTTATCACACTAACTGCATATGTTTGGTTTTTATTAACCTCTTAAAAAGTGTTAATTTAATGTGTTAATTGTCAAGGTTGTGCTTAGTGGAGATGGCACTGCAAAACATTAGAAACATCTCTGAGCAGAGTGTATTTCAGTTCAATACCACTTCAAACAACAATTTAAATTAATCAAAGGCTGAATCAAAAGTAATCATTTTTATCTTCGTCAAGGTAAAATTCATGGCTTAGTTGCTGCATTGTGATGCACATGATTACATAATAAAATGGCCCTTGAGTGTATATGTTTGTATATATGCATGCAGTACAGTAAATGTGACATTTTGTTTTGCGCAAGTGTGTCAACTCCCTGTTTTTTTGAGTTGTATTTTGATGCAGAGGTTAGTTATTATTGCACTATTGCACAAACTGTGTTGAAGCAGGAAGTGTTGCTGTCTCGACTCTTT
Source organism: Acanthurus leucopareius (assembly GCA_029814765.1). NCBI lineage: Eukaryota > Metazoa > Chordata > Actinopteri > Acanthuriformes > Acanthuridae > Acanthurus > Acanthurus leucopareius. The sequence continues at coordinate 13,977,977 of JAQMCX010000012.1, forward strand.
GTTGTTGACAGAACAGACACTGTCTGTTTATTCCGAGTTGCCAGGTTTGTCTGTGTTAACCAGTTTCAACGGCAAGGTTGCAGTCACTCAGTCTGAATGTACCTTATGGGGGTTTTTTTTGGTTTCCAGTCGGTCTTAGTGCCCAAATAGTGTTGTTGCTGCCACTTTGTGTTGTCTGCATAGTTAAATAGCACTCTGAGTTTTTGCAGTAGATGTCAATTGGCTTCTCTTTTATCTTTGGCAACTAGTTGGTCCAAATTACATGAAGCTTGTGTTCTCTAATTTTTCTCCAATTTTCAAGTTTAAAGTTTAATGAACTTCACTATGAACATGCCAAAGCAATTAAGCAAAGCATTGCTAACCCTAATTTGAATGATGATGTCACTTTATGCTAGTGAATGTTCCTGATTGTGTATTTGAATGCATAACAAAACAGTAAAACAAAATCACAAAAATTGTGAGACCTCGTGAAAACGGAAACAAATAGGCAAATGCTGATGAGAGTGATTACAGTTTTCTTTCTCAAATTGATTTCTCTTTGGTTGTGGCATGTGCTGATATATTTAGCTGTCTCTGGGGAGCTTTTCTTTCCCAGGAGGCACTGCATTTTGATGTGGTCACAGGAGGCATCATTTCTCTTTAAATATGAATTTTATTTTTTGCAGAGAAATTGGTCCCTTTTTGTATCATATTTGCTACAGTCAAGCACAAAATGTTTGTCTTTCATCTCGTTTTGATGGCAGAACTGACACATTCTGCTCTCTCTCTCTGCTGCCAGGTCTATCTTTGTGTCTGTCGTCCAGTCTTTATGCCCCTCGTCTACCTGCACCCCCTCACTTTGTGTTCATATCTGTGTTTGATGATTGTGGCAGTAAAGGTTTCAGAATCCACAATCTGTTCTCTCTCCCTTTGTTTACTCTGATTTCACCTCTCCTACCCATTATTTTTCCTTTTTATATATTTTTTTCTTAATTAAAAACTGTTCTCATATTAGCATTGAGGGAAAACTTTGCCCATTGTGTATTAATATCCATTTAGTGTTAATGGTAAAAAAAACAGTTCACAAAAAAAATCCTCGATTCATGCTATACTGACAGAGGAAGCTGAGCTCTTTTGCTGCAAAATCTGTTCCTCCTAACACAAATAACATCATCAATATAAGCATATTTGCACTGTCATTGTGCAAAATGCAGCTCAAAGCACTGTGGTACTTAAGCACAGCCTCACAGGGCCTCTAGTGTGACTGGTGAGTTTTGTTCCATCCTTTGAGTTTTCTGGCTAAAAACAATATAAAGGGAAATGCTAAAAACTAGCTTGGATACACTGAGCAACACCACTAAACTTATCAACTGTAGCTAACCTAAAAAGTAAGTGTCCAAATACAAAAATGTTGTTAATATAAGTACTGCTGTTCCTGATTTGTTTATATCATATATTTTTTAAATTTTAATTGGCCTTGTGCAAGTTTTCATAAAGGCTGCGCACACCCACACAGGTGTTTTCAGTCACTGGGGTTGATTAAACCACAAGTCAGGTAAGGTTTATCTCAAAGATTAAATAAGATTTTTTTATAGCTCCGCTCGGATATATGTGATGTCTGTCAACTCAGTGCATTAATGGGAATGATAATGGTGTAAGTTGTCCCGCTGAAACAAGTGAAACAAAACTAATAACAGAAAGAGGAAGCTGTCAATCAACCGCTTTCCCACACAGTCTTCAGAAGACAGCTAATCAGGCAACTGCGTGGGTGGACTTTGGGTGTGCAAGGGCTTTAATGACGCGACTGAAGGATGTATAGTCCACAACACGTTCCCTCCCACAAGTTGAAGATGTGTCAAAACTCTACACTCTCTTTTCTTCCCCTCCCTTCCTCCTGTTTCCATGAGTTTCTTGCTTCCTTTAACTTTTTCTTTCAATTCCTCTGCATCTCATCTGTTTTTTCTCCCACTTTCCAGCCCATTTCTCTTTTCATTTTCTGCCCCCCAAAGAGTTGAGCTTCATTATTAACAGCAGCTGGATATCTACGTCCCACATTCTATCATTAAAATAGACTTCCTTTGCAGTTATTTGGCCACATGAACAGTAAGTTTCTCTGTTCTGCAGTAGGAATAATACATTAGAGAAGCACCATACATCTCTTTTATTTTGTACTCGTCTGAGTACGTTGCAGAATAATTTGATTGCATTTACTAAAACAACCATAAATTTGGAATAAAATCATTTTTGAGTTCAGGTGAAGAGGCCTTCAGTTTTCACGTTTTGATTTCTAAATGTCACATAAGTAAGTAATTATTAGCGTACAAGAAGGAAATTTATATAATTCTTGTCGAGTGTTGCCATCAATTCTCCAACGCTGCAGTCAATTCTCAAACCTCATTAAGCCTTGGGTCTGTTTATTTCATAGCTCACATGATTTGTTGTTTCTTTGGACAATTCCAGTTTAAAAGTATTGTAAATTGCAGTTCTAAGAATGTGCGAATATTTTATCTACTCATTGGCCTACAAAATATTAGCCTATGTAAAGCAGACACCCACATGCATTTATTTTGCTCAGCTACATTGAGATAATGTGTGTAATGAATTATACAAGTGGCCAAATAAAATATGTTTTGTGTTCTTCTATGAAAATATTGCATCTCTTGGATTTTAGGACCATAAAAATATATAAACTCCAATTCACCTGTGTCCAGGTTATAATGTTCAGTGTACAAGTTTAGCGGCTAATCATAAGCAAACAGAGAAAATGAGGAAGGGAAAGTGATTTGCATGAGCACTGGATACTTGGCTCAATCAATCAATTTTATACTTGAAAGTAATGAGCTTTTGGGCCCTATTAGAATAAACGTGCATATTTTAATGAATTAAGATGAGGACCGATTTGAAGATTTATTTGAGTAATGCAATATCTTATGTCAGATATTCAGTCTTCAGGAGTCACATTTTTGGGGGGTTTTTTGATACTCTGCTTTAAATGACAGTAAGCTTTTATTGAACAGTGTGTTAATTGTGCAGAAATGCTCCAAAGTGTCTGAAAAGTTGCCCATAAATGTTTAATATCTGGGGAAGATACATCTGAAGATTGAAATATCAGAAATGTAGTCAGGGTTATAATAAATTCAGGATGATTAAATATGAAATTAAATATGAATACAGTATTAGGAATTATGTGTTATTAATTAGTAATTTACCCATGAAGAGTAGTATTTTACACTACACATTGGCATAGGACATTCACAGGACGAGGCATTAACGCTCTGCAACAGGTGATTAAAACCACGCAGAACATGATTTATACTCTGAGAATCATTGATAAACCTGCGTAAACACAACACATACCTCAGCCACAGCCTGTTCACCCTGCTGTTGTCTGCCAAGAGATACAAAAGTATTTGCTACAGTACCACCAGGTCATACAGCAGCTTCTTTTTTTGTTTGTTTTCTGTGCAACATGTCACTGCAGCTTGAATTTCTTTGTATGACCTTATGTTGCAGAGAGATAAATAAACAAACCTTGAACCCTGAACCTTAAACCAGTTGTGGTTCTAGAGGGAGTGGCATGAAATTTTACATCCTGCCTCAAGTGATGTCATTTGAGTCGGAGTCCTTTGGGACTGAAGGCTACAAATTTGAAACTGGATCATGTGTCAGTCTGGAGGAAGACAAGCAAATGTGTCCAAAATGGTATCTACATAAGGTATAAAATTCTGTTTTTCTTTGCTCATTTTGGTAGACCACACAAATAGTTGATGTAAAGCACTTAGTGAGATGGAGTCCAATTTTTTTAAACATGAATTTTGTGCCAAGACTTAGTGGCAACTCACATGTGGACTGATGTAGGTCATTTACTTGGCAGATGAGAGAAAAATCCCTCAGTCAGGAAAAACATTTGGGCTGCAGAAAAGCTGTTTCTTAAATAAGAACTGCTTACCTTAAATCTCATTTTTAACCGTATTAGCAAGTTTTTGTAATATCACAACAATACACATCTTAGACACTCACACTACTGTTTTCAGGTTATTTTATCAAATAATAATAAGAGATAAAACTTTTAATGCAATTACAATTTACTTTAAAAAGATCTCAAATATTAACACCAAGGGGTTCGCACACATGACAGAGTCTTGAATTGGCTCTGAGAAACTGGTTACAGATGAGCCATAATTTAATCAGACTAAACCCCCAGCAAACTCATCTGAGCTGGAGATACAGTCTGACTGCAGTAACACGAGTCTAACCTTCTGCAAATACCTTATGTCATGTGTTATGTCATGTCACACTATGGAAACTGTGACCTGTCCTCAACAACTTATGGAATCCATTGTCACAGCTTTTCTGTTACTGCTTAGTTGTAATAAAAACACATATGAACAGTTCATTCACAACAATCTACCAATCTGTGAAGCTCCTGGTGGGATCTTAAAGAATATACACCTAGAATAGACTTATTATTCATATATTCAGGATTTTTCAATGATAGCAAAGGATTGTGTTTGCTTTTACAAATATTTGACCGTATCAGACAGTAATTCAAATTCAAAGCATATTGTATTTAAATGTCTTAAAACATGTCTGGAGGGTAACTTTAAACCTCCACCTCTTTATACCTGACAGTTGAGCTTCAGCCAGTCAAAAAAAGTGCTTCTCATATAAAAACAAACATCTCATACATTTATTCATAAACATCCACACCTCCTGTCAACTGCTATTTCCTATCAAAATAAGATCTGCAGTTATGCAACAGTATAAAGTGAATAAATTATCTCCAAACCAGGTTCTGACTCCTGTGTGTGAAATCTTCTGGCTAAATCTTTTTTCCAGGTTTTGATGTCAACACGGTTCACACACCATCTGTCCATCCAGTCACTCATCTGCCAAATGCTGTTAAGTATTATCTACTTACTGGTATCTCTGGCAGGTAACCAGCCATTGTTTGGGGATTGTATTTCATATCTAAAAGTGGTTGGTGGGTAGAACAATCAAACTCGTCAGTAAATACCAGGAAATATCAGACTCTGTAATACATCCTATCATATAAGGCTCTTTATGTATTCTCTGTGAGAGAAACGTGGCCCTTTGCTTATGAGCTTGTATCGATAAAGTACTGCATTTTAAAGGTAAGAGGGGTCATTGGGAATCCTGTGTCAGATTTCAGTCAATGTCAATAAGTCTCTCAGTTTGTCTGTCTCACATAAGCTTCCTTTATCTTCCATCAGGAATCCTGAGCTCAGTTCTTTTTTTTTTTTTTTTAAGTATGTTTTCTTAGTCTGAGTCCATTCATTTAATCGCAAATGTATGTTTTTCCTTTGCCCTCCCTCGCGGCTTTTCGGCATTGCCTCATCACTGCTATAAATTACTTGCTTCCCGTCTTGTTATCTGCTCTTGTGAGGCTAATTTCTTTCTTGACCAGATGAGCAGGGCCTGTTCACAGTAAATGCTGCGTAATTCTCACCTAAGCAAAATGTATGCAACACAGAGACATTAATAACTCCTCTTTGTCTTGCTCTCTCTTGCTCACCTTGCAAGGATAGGTCATTCACAGAGATGATGGACAGGTGATCTGTGCTGGACCGCTGTGACCTCTATAACCTTTTAGTGACCTTTCACGACCTTCTGACCAGCCGATTAGTGTCTTCCCCATCCCTCTCTGATTAGCCTGAAAATTGGAGCTATTTGGACGACCTTTTCAGCCGAAAGGTCCGCTCCCTGCTCTCTCTTCGTACACTTGTACTTCTTTTCCATCGCCTTCATTTGCAGCGGTGCTCAAACACACACACACATGCACGCAAAACACAAAATCCAACACTCAACCTCAAGCAGCCCATCTCGCATCTCCTCTTTTTGCTTCTGAAGGGTAACATGATGAGGCTTATCGACCACCGTGTTGTTAACCACAGCATATTTGTAGTTGCGTTCTGCTACATTTCACTGTGTCCTCACTCTGGAGTCCAGTCTGAGTATGTTCTTCAATTACTCTTCAGTTCCTTTGGCCACTCTCACCTCATACAGACTCCTTCACTCACTTTATTTCTTTTTATTCCATTATGTCTTTCTTTGTTTCTTTCATAACAAAAAAAAAAAAAAAAGTACAATTCCAGCTACATTAAAACACAAGTCGGCTTAATTCTATGAATCGTAAAGATGCAGTGAGGCGTTTTGTTTAGAGAAGTGACTCACGGCAAAAAGGGGAAACAGACACAAAGCATTTTTATCAAAATGATGAGCAGTAAGGGTGTTCACACAATATTAAAAGCCCACCAGCGGAGCTCACAATGCAACTTCGTCCTCTGCAGTCAATCGACTGCTCAGTTGGACTTATTCAGGTGGGAACAATGCCATAGCTGCAGATGGAAATGTTCAATAGATTATATAAAGCGGAAACTATAGGCTAAATTGTAAACCATCAGCAGAGCCTGCCCACACATTGCATTTAGTCCACTGAGACTGAACCCAAATGAAGGAGTTATTTTATCTCCCCAATCCATATCTTTCACTTGTCCTTACGTTTATCTTTCCCTCCCTCCTGTATTTTATCGCTGTCTATCTGGTTTTACAGGGTTTGTGGAAATGAGATACAGCGAGCCAGAGAGCGCAAGAGGGAGAGAAGAAGACAAAGATGTGTGTTTACTGTGGAGGCTTCACAGCAATATGTGTGTTGTTGGTCCCTGTGGGAGAGCACGTTGGCCTTCACCTTGAGGTGTGCGCAAACAGACAAACACGCTCCTGCTCACACAGTGAAACATGCACAAGAGATTTCAGCACTTGCACAAGACAAATGGGGGCATGCACATTGTAAACCTGAGACTTAAAGGGATAGAAACATCAAATACCGTTCTTCAATTACCATTTAGCTTTTCTTTAAAGCAGGTGTGATCTTGATTTTTTTTTAACAGTGCATCAGATGAATCTAAATCTGCAGCTCCCTTTAGCTCACAAAGCTTAAAGGGAATTTAAGCTCATTGTTTAGTTTTCTGGCCCAAAACTTTATTGCTCTCATAACCATGGGAGTGCAGCAGGCAGCCCATTTAAAGCTCAACAAACAAACAAACAAACAAACAAACAAAAAATACATCAGCCTCAATACTGAATAGCAGACTAACAAAGTTAGTGACTGGTGGAACACAGTGGAGCATTTAGCAGCTAAAGAGCCAGATATTTCCCTCAGGAGTTGGTAGGGACCATGGACATAAATAAAGATCCAAACCATGCCAGCTTCTTTAAAGGGAAGCCAAAACATCTTGATCACCTTTTGGTGTCTGGCTGCAGTACAGGTCGTAAATCCCGCCCACGATGTCATGGGCTCAACTTGAAAATGAAAAAAATATGTCACAGAAGTTTTACCCAAAGACAGTTTCTGTCTTTTACTGTAGCTAGTTCTTACCACGCTGGTGGCTCCATTTATGATCACTACTTTGCATACTGACATCACCAGCATCATCTATATCAGGAATAATTTGGCGACGTCATTTTGCAGTCTGAGGAAATGGAGCTGCGTCGTCCATCTTCATTTATGTGGATGGTAGAGACCAAAAACGAAACTAAAATAGATCGACTAATGGACTTAAATTCATCAGATGGTCACAAATATGACTCGAAATAAATGATACTGTTTCTTGCACCAGTTTTGATGGATAGGCGGGTGTCTTTGAGAAGCTTTGTTGATATGTGTTTTTATACTTTTTGGAAAAAGGGAATCTTTGGCACAGAAGAGTAATCCCTATTTAGACTCACTGGCTATGTTAAAATTTGTTATTAGAATATGTTCATTGTTGCCTTTAATCTTTTAATGGGATTTTATTAATAAAAAGAAAAAAATTACTTTACCATTTTAATCATTTGAATATTTTTCATGAGGACGATTTCATGAAAGTCCTCCGTAGGAAATGTCGTGTCATGCAGCTCCATGTTTGAAGATTATTGTTTGCTCTTCACTGTGGAAGTAAAGATGATGCTCGTGCAGACTCATTTTGAGTTTTTGTAAGTAATATCACCACCCGTCCTCTTTAATATGTACTTGTTGTCAACATTTATTCCACCTTTTCTGCAGCTCTTGGTAAAAAAAAAAACACTGCTTGCAGGGCAGCAGTGTCACTATTAAAGAGGAGGCTGAAGAAAGACTGCTGGATGGTGCAATTATCTTACTGATATGAAAACTGCAAGAAAACATTTGCAAGCTGAGTACATCACCCACCACTGAGTGCAGAGCTTTCTTTGCCAAGCGACCATTCGGCCCCTCACTGCTCCACGCATTTATTCTGCTTGTAAACAGCAAAATATCACAGACCAGAGCAAACAACTATAATTCACATAACTCCCAACACCCTCCAATAATTAGCCTCCCCCACCATTTCCTCCCCTGCAAGTGCTTGATAATTCCAGAATGCAGGGACGTCTTACAAATTGTTTTAAATCGTGCATCTCATCCTTAACATTTATCGTTTTAAAATGTGCTTTTCAAACTACCTACATAATAAGATAATAGTCTAACAATAATAACATTAGCAATAATAAGCTTCATGAATAATACAAATGCAGAGCAGTATATAAATAAAGTTAATTGAATACCACAGAAAAATTTCAAGTCAACAACACCAATCACATTAAAAAAAACCCCTCCCTGATAACCTCACTCTTTTCATCCTAATTCTTTTGTGTTTCTGTTTATTAAGATTTTTTAAAATCTGGTTTAAGCTGAAGAACACAATGAACTTATGAACCTCTTTGCAGAAATGGCTTTTTTTTATTTTCACAAGAGAACAATGAAACATAAATGTATTCCCAAAATGACAAAAAATGTGTTGGTTGTGCACCAAAACAAGAACTGGTACAAGAACTTCCATATTAAATTCACACATTACCTTGTGAATTTTAAATTGCCATAAGCTGTTAACATCTCCCCTGCACTTTCTGTTGTACTAAACAGTGTGTTGTTCCAGCTCTGATCCTTGTGTTTTTGCTTAGGTGGAAATGTGTGAGGAAAGTTGTTAGCAAAAACCATTAGAGATGTGATAGTGATACACAAGGGTGACATGACGCTGTTTATGAGACAGATCTGAAATGTTAACATAAACATAACGTTCTCTGCAAAGATTAAAAGAAAAGTTTGACATGATTAAAAAAAAGCTTAATTGCTCTCTTACTAAGAGTCCGATGGGAGGACTGGCACAGCTTTCCTGTCTGTACAGCAGGTATGACGCTATAGAAAACTGCAGGCTTTGTTGACAGATTAAAGCTGTGAAGTTTTGATTTAACACTGCCTTTCTTTATGCTAAGCTAACAATCCTCTGGTTGGTTTATATTTAACAGACAGATACAAGAGCGGTTTGATCTTCTCATCTAACACTCGAACACAGAGGAAGCGTATTTCATTAAGTGTCTCTGACATTTTATTTAACGTGATCCATCCACATCTTTGGTTACTAAGAGCAGAATTTTTTTTTCTCTCAGTCTGATCCATGTCTTTATGATGGCGTTAGTAGTATGAACGAAGAAAAAAATTATGAGTTTGTATGTTGGGGATGCTGCCTAAAGTTGGCCCTATAAAGAGGGCAAAAATAAAAGCAATATGTGGCAGTGTATTGAGGCCCAAGACATGTTTTAGGTGATGAGTAAAGAGATAATATTAAATATTGTTGAAGTAAGGGAGCAGCAGTGAGAAGCACAGTGGTGAAAGATTTGTAGAAACTATGTAGAGAAAAACTGGAGGTATGAAGGAAGAGGAAATGTGCTGAGTGAGTCTGTAGCCTTCTCTTTTGTTGGCTGTATTGACCCTGTGGCACCAGCTCCAGATCTGTATCACATTTAATGTAATCAACACTCTGCCTTCTGTCCGGAGTGCACTGTGAATACAGACGGATGCCACAAGCACTCCAGGTGGAGTCGTGGATTAGTGGAGAGCAGCAGTTTAAACCTCCAGCAGTGAAACTACACAAACCCCTCCTGACCGAGCAGCCAGTTCTTACTGTTCCTCCTCTTTTTGTTGATATAATGTAATATTTCTTATTTTTGCCCTAAAGTGAACTGCTTTGTGTCTTGTGAAAGAATAAAATCAGGCAATTCTAGTTCACTCAGACCCATGGGGGAGCATTGTTTGTCACATATTCAAACTTGTGACTCATGACTTGGTGTACAAGAACAGCACTGGGCTCTTTTTTTTTTTTTTATAAAATAAACTCAAGAAGAAAGCTGATTTCAAGTCTTTGAAGTAAGTCCATTTCAAGCTCCAAGTAATTTGACAGAAACACAAAATTAATTCACAGGTCTTAATAAGAGAAGAATCACCATTTTTTATTTTTCAGGGATTTAACCCTGATTTAACACTGGAATGAAAACTTCAACTGCAAAATGTTAAATTACAAGTAGGATTTCTGCATTGGAAATCTTGACTTAAGAAAGAATTATCAGCAAAGAGTGAGAAAAATAAGAACAGGTCTACTTATTAAACAGAATATTATTATGTGCATTATATTATTGGCTGTTTCATCTGAAGGTATTAATTTAGTTTTGTTTGCTGAGGTTAACAACTATTTGTTTGTGTTTTTCAATGAAAACAAAATCTCTCTAAAATAGATGTAGTGGATTAGAAATATAAAGTAGCATAAAATGAACCTGAAGATGGCTCCCGCTAGCTGTGAACGCAAACAACTCGTGAAGATGTTATGGCCAATGTGATCACATCCAGTTTACTATTTACACTTCCAACTAAAGATATTGATTAGTGCAGCTTTAAGTAAGAGATAAATCTCAGGTCCTCATTCCTGTGACTCAATTCTGACTCAGATTCGAGTCCCATGTGTGCATCGTTTTACTCTGTGTGAGATTTTATGGGCTTACAATATGCATCATAATATCTGTGATTGCATGTCCAAGATACTTTGTTATCAGTGTAACATTCTTCTGTCCAAAGGTGCCTGTTAGCACACATAACCCACATCACTTCTTCCTACTGCACTCCACCTCTTCTAATAACATGTTATTGTACTAATTAATGGTAATCATTTACAATATCGGCCAGCTCCCAAATCATTCATGAATTCAGGCAGCTCATCAATATCAGCGCTTGTTTTGCAGCCAATCCAAGACAGCTAAGTCAGCTTATTCATCTGTGTGACTGGAAGCCAAAGCAGGTGAGTTACAATGTGCAAAAAAGAAATGTGTGGAGGTCCAATAAATCAGGAGGAGCTTAATTTTTGCAGCACAAAGCTCATATTTCCTCTGTGTTGCTCCGCAGCTGTCTCTTCTCTCTTTTTCCTCTCTGCCTGTCTCATTCTGTTTCAGTATGTTTCTGCATTGTTGCATAAAGTGAAAATTGTTCATGAAAAACATGTCAGCAACATCTGAATTGTATGCAGTTATATTATGCAGTGCCACTCCAAACTTTCCAGAGAAAGCAGCTCAGCACTCTCACAGAAGCACAGTACAATACAGACAATAACACTGAGCAATAAGGTGTGGACCAGAAAACATTCTCCTCACCACATGAACCAAAGTTTATATTCATAATGTCACTGACAATCTTCCCTCTCAAATGGAAAGAAACAAAAATATCTTTCCAAATAGAATCAGCACAACATCTGAAGGAAAATTGGAAGCTACAAACTTTATATGCATGTTTTAGCCTCTCGGAGTCAGTGAGGTCTGGTAAAAAATTATAATACATTGTAATTTTTAAAAATTTATAAAAATTATCTCTAGAAGTAAATTGGTGTTAGTATGATTAAAATTTAACATTTTTACATTAATGTAACAGTAATAAACTACAAGTTATTAATTCTACAGTAACTGTGTCAGTGGTGGTATATTGGCTCAACCAATAAGGCACTTGAGTTCTCTTGTTTCAAAGACAATTATTCTATTTGGATTTTAATTTTTTTTTCTTATTTTCCCACCTGCAAGAACAGCTGCGAACCCACTGGCATTACTGAAAACAAGTTCATTGAATTATCTTTTTTGTAACGGAGTGATCTACAGTACTTCGTGTTTGCCTTACATAGGAAGAATACGTCTGACAACACTTGACAACATTTGTCATAATGCACTGTGTCTGTGCTTCACTGGTGTTAACAGGGAAAGAAAATGTAAGGGGGAATATGCTCCATCTCTCTCTCTCTCTCTCTCTCTCTCTCTCCCTTTCTCTCTCGCTCTTTGCTCTCACGCTCTCTTTTGTTTTATAACCATCTAACCCAATCTGATAGCAACTAATGAGTGTGATTACTTTAGAAGCTGCTAATAGCTGTAGCTAATCCCCCCTCTGCCCCCTTTCATTTCATCTCACTCTGCTCCTCCTGCATCACTCCACGCATCTCTCAGCTCTCTGACTCTGCATGCCATTATTATTGGATGTGTGGCCCCTGAACACCCCCCCTACCATCAGCTATTATTCATCACTAATGACAGGAGACACTGTTGATGTCCTGCTTAGAGTGGAATTAGTTGCAGTGTGTGTTGTGACAGTAAGTGTGTTAATGTTATGCTGCTCTGTGAGTGGGAGTCAGACTGGCTGACCTGTGAAAATGTCATTTTGTCACGCCGTCACAGCAGCAAAAAGTGACGTTTCACTTCGTGGGAACTTTTTCACCTTTTTCGTCAAACTTGAGTAGCAGTCCACCTTTTTTTATCCCCTCCCTCTCTCTCCCGACTGCAAACAAGCAAAAAATTGGGTCTATGCGGACATATTTCCTGGTACAAGTTTTAGATGAGGCTTTCAAAATAAAGGTCAAAGGTGCTGCTGACTAGAAGTCCCCAGAGCAGCGCGTGTAAATGAGTTGCGTTACAGTTATGTACACTGAAAATGTAAATGTTCTGCCAAAGTGGAAGATCGATTGATCCCATGGTTCCTGGTATTCTCATTAATTGAGATAAAGGAACAGTCCCATCTGTATACACTGATGCCATATTTCTTTTTGAAATATAATCCATTTTATTTTGTATTAATTAAAATCTGGGAAATGCCACAAGCTCTCATAGTAGAACACACTTAATGTTCATAAGTAATGTTTCTGAGAGTAATGTATCCCACAACCCTTATAGCAAACCAGTGGGTGTGGAGTGCATGAACCCATCAGTGTGTATGTGTGTGTGTTTTTCTGGGGGTCTTAGGTGAGATATATGTTGGTGCATGAGTGTATGTGATAAGGGCATAGGAAACAGGATGCAGAGCGATACTTCAAAGAGGAAAAAGCATGAAGAGTCGCATTCAGAAACCTTCTCTCAAGGTTATCACTCTTTCCACACTGTCTTCCCTTTCTCTCTGTGCATGTCTCACAGTGATAAGGTTAATTAAAGCCACGTAACGAGCAATGGATACATGTGCAACACAACTGCACTGACGCACAAAGCACAAACTCAGTCTGCCCTTACTGCACTTTAAACTCATTTAAAACAGGAAGACCCGCAGATAAGATTTGCACCTCTCGCTTGCATATGAAAAACAAACTTCAGACGGAGACTCTCGAATATAGTTTCCATTTTTAGTGTATGTCTGACCTGTAAAGTGACTCATTCTCAAATGCAAAAGGACACCGATTTGAGTCATCGCTGCAAAAATCCATTAGGAAGACTCCAACCTTTCCAGTATAGAAGCGAAGCAAAGAATTCACATAATGTCCTGGTGTGTTATTACTTCATTTGTGGGAGAAAATGTGAGTGCGTATACATTCAGGGGCATACACAAATTGCAAATGCATACAGAAGTGGTGTGTAGGTGCAGATTGTAGATCAGGAGCAGCATGTGTTTTATATAGTGTCCACTTATTGCTTCAGTATTTCCCTCATTTGGTTTTGTATTGTATCATTTGTGCCCTTTTGCCTGACTTGTTGTCTTAGACACACACACACACGCGTACACACACTTTAAACCTTCTTCCTCCCCTCTCCTCTCTCTCCTTTTCCTCTTATTTGCAGCAGGAATATTTTAATATTTCTGTTCCCCATAAATCACCGTGACAGGGAAGGGCCACATTACACCTGAGTACAGAAACTCCCTACTTTCTTTCTTCTTCTCTACCTTTTTATCACACCCCCTCTTATTTGCACTCTCTCTCTGCCTCCCTCGGGGATCGGCACATGGCTCCTCATCAGTGCAGGAGAACGTCAACAGCAGCCTTGTCCCCTGGGTGTGTTTTTTAACTCTCCCTAATTGGCATGTGCATCACGGCACAACAGTAGGCCTGTGTGCGCTTTCACAGCAACAAAAGACCTTTAGTAAACCTAACTAGCACAGCCTATATGTGACACCTATCTAAAACTAGCGTCACATCCTTAAGGATAAAAAATAGAGAGGGAAAACAATAACAGAGACACTGAGAGGAGACAGAGCAGGTGAAAACACTCTCATTTGGGAGCTGCCTTGAAGCAAGTCCAGAGACCACACCTGCTAAGCAGTTGGTGTTATCCCAGCCTAACTACCAGATCCCAGCTGGGCTCTTTTATAACATGTAGATGCTCACCAGACTCCTGCAGGATACAGTCAGCTGGTCAGAAATGTCTCTCTTTAAACAACCATTAACTATTCATTCCTGCCATTTAAAACCTGTAGAGAAAAGGTGGATCGGATGTGTAAGGTGACATGGATATACCATCCAGTGGAGGCTTTTCTCTACGGCGCCTGAAAGGGCCCCAAAAGTAGTGTTTCTTCTTCATCTTTCTTCTTCTAAACAATGAGCAATATCCAAAATAATACTATCTGCTAATAAAGCTCTAGCCATTGGCCTGGATGCATTTCACAACAGCACAAATATCAGCTTGCAAAGAGTTGAAACTTGCTTGATACAGCAGGTGATGTGTCTGGTTTTGGTGAAGTTAGAGCTCCATTCATTAACTTTTTGCTACGAAATTGCAGAAGAGCTTCAAAACAACTGCAAATTTAGTAGACAAGAAGCATCATTTTTATGACACATGAGTTTTATTTGTGATTAACAAATGTTAATTTCTCTTTTAACTCCAGTGTAGATTCTACCAACTCCTGAGAAAAAACAAAATTGTTAAATGTTTGTCTTTTGTCACCGTTTTTTTTAGTCGGGTGGTCTGATTAAAGTGCGGTAGTGCCGGCTACAGGTGGTTTTGAAGAAAAATGCAGCAGCCATGTGGTGGAAAGTTGAAGCAGAACTTTTGGAGGAAGGCAACCTAACTTTGTATGCTGAGAGAGCTGTGGAGAGCTAATTAACCCGGTCACAATAGAGCACAAAACATTATGGTGTTCCTGAGCTACTTCCTGAACTAAATGAACTATTTTCAGCCCTTTTGGATTAAAAAATGTATTTTCAAAGAGCTTTAAACATCATAGTTTAAAGTTAAACACTGTGACTATTTTTATGCAGAATGAGTACTTTTACTTTGGATACTTTAAGTACAATATAAGGGCTTTAGAGAACTGATTGCAGCTCAAGTGTAAATTATATGTGGTTTTGAGTTAATGGGCCGCCAGAATAGCATGTTAAATGACAGGTATGGTCCTTCATTGTTACAACTGACAATCTTAAGACTTTTTCTTTTAAACTCAGAGCTTTTGACAGCAAAACTCTCCATTAAGGTTTCAAGAAAATTTAAGAAAGTACAGTATGTAACTTTTTTCTTCTCTACCACAAACCTCCATTACGTTTTTCATTTGCTCAAGGCAGCTGAAATACCAGAAACCCTTTCGCCAGAAGTTAGACTGGGATGTATTTCCTCATTGTCTCTCTGAGAGCACTAACACAGGAACTACCTTTCTGTTCATCTCTTCAATCTTCATCTTCAGGGTCCACCATGTCTCCTCTTCTCCATCCCCCTGGGTAGTTATCCTGCTGCCGCTCTGTTACAAACTGGTAAAAAATTCTCCACACAGTCCAGATGCCCTTATATACAAATCTGCACAAGTTAAGGGTCATTAATCTCTCTAAATGGTGGACCTTTGTTTGAAGACAACAGGTGATATTTTTTAAAGTAGATCAGTAACTCTTTGCTCGAGTCTTTGCTTTATAGCTGTCGGAGGAATGGGACTGGGTTAATGTTTAATTACATATGCAGTGGTTGGACTTTAATTATTTGATCTTGAAATATCTCTAACATGAAATTAAATAATTGAGCAGCATGTGAAGCGGATGACGGCGTGAGGGTAAAAAAGTGGGATTTCCCATGTTCAGTGTTTGATTCCCATGTGTCTGATCATAGAATTTAATTTCTGATGGTGACATGGTTTATCCTCTCTTCTAGACTTTTATCAATTTGATCTCTTTGATGTATTTCTTAATGAAAGCCTGCAGCCAAAAGCATCAGAACCACTTGTAATCCACTGAAGTTCTGCTAGCTGTGCAGCAAAGCAATGGATTAGAACAGTAATGCATCAGTGCATCATTTTGAAACATGCTCCAGTGAATAGAGTTGAACATCTTCCCACAATGAAAAAGATTTTTGCCTTCCTACATGTGGGAAAAAATAATTTGAAGGTAAAGCCTGTTTTTCTCTCTTCTGACTCTTTAAATGATACACTCACATTTTTTGAGGCTGTTGTAAATACAGTATTTATTTGCTCATATATACTCTGTTTTTGTTTTGTGTTTTCCCCTTCATTTGTTTCCTTGCCAAGTAGAAATCCTTTGTAAAATGTTAAAGTAATTAAAATCCACAGTTGTCGTTTTTTTCGAAAATGTATCATAAAGTTCAGAACTGGTGGAAGAAGAATGGAAGTATCGGCACAACAGTATGGAAACACTTGCTCAAGTAAAAGTCCTGCATACAAAAATTTTAACTTAATTAAAAGTACAGACACATCATCAGTGAAATGAACAAAAAGTATCACAAAAATTACAACAAAAAAATCCTCATTAAACAGAAAAATTGCCTGTTTTTATGATATTTTATACTATCAAGTTATACATTAATACTGATAAATTATTTCACAAGCTGCATTTTACTGTTTACTTGGTCAAGATGAAGCACATTTTAAAGTTTTAATAAACTGTCCAGCAGCTTAATCTATAACAATACATCATATAGTGGAACAAATGCTATTTTTAATAGGCTAAGCTATTATGTATGAAAACTTATTCTAAAGAGTAACTAGGAACCACTGTACAGCTGTAACAAAAAGTACAATATTTTCCACTAAAATACAGTGGAGTAGAAGTTTGAAGTAGTTTAGAAGTACCTTAATAAGTTGGTCTGTACAGTACTAGTAAAAGTAATTAGTTACAAACCCACTGCTGACATTCAGCAAAGTTAACATAAGGCATCAGCAGTCTGATTTTGTCAAATACAGTCTTTTTACTACAAAATTGCCTTTTATTTATCCATCCCAGCTCAGCGCAGAAACACTGGCAGAAAGTCATTGTTTTTTAAACTTGATATTAAGTTTGTACAAAACCCAAAGAAAAGACCAGTGGTGGATAGAGTACTGAAAATCTATTCAAGTAAAAGCATGCTTCAGTTACTCCTGTAAAAATGACTCAAACCCCTCATTTAAAGCAGACTAGTTATAACAAGGTATTTAGCAAATATAGATAAGTAAAAAGTAGATAACTGGCTCAAAAATATATTTTAGCAAGATTAGAATAAAAGAGCAATTTTATGAAGGAACTTGAAAAGTTCATGTCTGTATAAAGTACTTGTCTTAATAGCTCCTTTTTACTTAAATGCCTTACTTGTAATGAGTCACTACTCACAGAAAGACACTTCACATATGCACCTTTCCTGACAAACTCTTTGACACTCAATCAAAAAAAGGTTAAAAGGTTAGTAGAATAGCAAATAGGTGTCAATGCATGCCCTGATATCTGTGTACCTAACTGCCAAAACAGAGAACTCTATGCAGCCAGGAATTGTCCCGTAAAAGATCATTTAAATACATTGAGCTCATAAATAATCAATTTAGTTACAAGCAAGTCAGTTCTGCGACCGCAGATCTTCACGATATCTGCATGAGTCAGATGTGGAGTGCTAACTATTGTTTTGAGACCAAAAAAAGGCTTGTATAAGGCTGACTGAAGTGATATGTTCCTGTCATTCCCGGTCGAGTTATATAGTGCGACTCGTTTGAGATCACAAGGATCCCTCCTGTGTGAGTCAATCAGAATCCTTCTCGGTGCTTAAAATAAATGCTGGTAGCTCTCAGATTTCAAGGCTGCTAAGAAGGAATAGTCAGTGAGTCAATGGGTACACTCATCTTTGTATCAGCAAGGTGTGAGCCTGCTCATTCAGCGCACTGAAGGCATCTTCTAAAGGAAAGGATGAGAGGCTTTGTAACAGACTGTACTGTGACTCAATGGAGCAACTTCAAATATTCCAGAGATTTCTTTGGAGGGGACTGCAGATCAGCTCCTGTCTGTCCATCTGCCACATCTCACATAACACTGTTTGCATTTTAATGAAACCTCGGGGAATGATGCATCTCCTCCCTGCTTCATTCCTGATTTTTTTTTTTTTTTTTTTTTAAATTGAATCGATTAGCCTGAGGGGGTATTACAATAACTGTTTACTTTCATTTTGCAGAAGCAATCTCACAATCATAAGCCCAATGGGAAAGGATGTCATCTTTTTTGTTGCTCTGTGATGTCTAATAAAGCAACATTTCCCCATGAAAATGTCTAAAAAACAATTATATGTTTATAATATATCTTATTTAGTACTTACATTATCCCTAATGTTTCCAGCAGTGCTCAAACCCAGAGTGATCACTGGTGTTATTCAAGGTAACAGTGCCTTTCTTTTAGTTGCCTGTCGCTAACTTCAGGGGTAGCATCAGTTCAGCAGTGAGAAAGGAGGTTGGCAAATGTGACTAAATGTAGCATGATTATAATTTAATACAGGATCTTGTCAGTGAACATCTCAGCCTTAGTCAGTAAGATTTTACAAAATATTATTTTATGAATAAAAATGTATGAAAACAAAACACGTGGACCAAAACATGTTTGATTTTTTTAAACCAAAAACATGGGGAAATAAGATTTCTGCATAGACGATTCTGCTTCCAATCACAATTGAATAACAACAGAAGAAACTTATTAAATGCATCAGGGGATTAATAAATAATAAAAAGATGAATAAACAGTGGAAGCAACGATTGTTCCTGCATCAGGAAGTTGTCTGAGACTACCCTCCTATTAATTTACAACATAATGTTAATGGTAATTTTAGCACCGAAAAAAAGACACATCTCAAACTTTTCCTGTCCCACCCGTCACCTTTTTCTCATAATAACATCTGTCAGCTGTCAACAACACAGCAACTATGTTTCTCTTGATAAGAATCACTGTGGCGTCTTCATGAATGCGACATCACACTTGAAGATAAGCAGGAATAAAGACGCTTTTCTTCGCCATCTCTCTGCTTTTCTTTGAGGGCGTTCACACTGTGTATGGCCTACATTGCCAGCTCCAGTGAGGATCCGGGGCAGACAGGACATTCGTCATACTCTTCTCTGTCCTCCTTTATGCGCACACAGACTTCACAGATTGCATGGCAGAATGACAGGGTCTCTAATAATGTCGCCGCAGGGGACAGCAGCACAGATCTTCCACTGGAGGACACAACCTGCAGGCCACTCTGACCTCTCTGAACTCCACTGCCCCCCCTGCTTTGGTTCTTGGCTCAGGCTGTGAAGCTTAACCTGCGTGTCCTCGTGCTCCTGCTGCACCATCACACATCGGCAGCTGGCGGAAGTTAGAATAAATTTAGGTTTTTCTCATCACAGATATCGCAATTCTCAATCTGTTGGGTGGATCTGCTGTTCTGAGTTTGAATGCTCTCATCTTGAATCTCAGTGTTTTTCTGAATTTTCCTAATTACAATATTGTGCATAACTTCACTCTTGATCATTTTTGTGTGCTTGAAATGCTGTGGGTTTGTTCTCTCATGCACTTGTGCACACAGGTAGGTTCAGCTTGCTGAAAATATTTTGCTGCCAGGGAGGCTTGAAGTCTGCTACAGTACTTCCTGAATTTATGTGGCACCACTGCCCCCCTGTGGTCTGCAGTAAAACGTGAAGGGAGACCTCATTTTACCTCACAGCCATGATTGGCATCTCTTGTAGGTTTCTTCAAAGACATATTCACCCCTTTTTTCCACCTTTGCCTGTAGCCTTTTAACAAACACTGAGGCAAATCACACAAGAACACAATAGTAATCACACTTTTTCACACAATCCCACTTGCATCAATTTCCATTGTGTTTGTTCAGTCAAAAATAACAAAAAATGTTAAGAATCATTCATTATTTTAATGTTCAGTGTCAGAGCTGAACAGGCATAACTGTTCAACTTTTTTAAAGAGGGTTTCTACAAAAATCAAAGCAACCACATTGGTTTACATGTTAGTGCAGCGCGGTCAACCACACTATGTAATCTAATATTTTGCTCAAAACTTAATGCAAATAGTCCTCAGAAATTGGTTCCAAAAATAGAATGAAATGAGCATAGACTTATTTAAACCACACTTATTTTGATGTTTTTATATTGCATTCATACAATACAATTTATAATCTAAATGAATTTTCAGAATGCTGAGTTATGTAAAACAGTACATGTCTGAGTGTGGAGCTGCAGCCAAATCTGGGAGGCATTCAAACCAAAAAAAATTTCAAATAGTGGATCAGTTTGTCTTCAATGGAAAAGGTATCTCTGTCTATCTCTCTCTTTCTCTATCTCTCTCTCTATCTCTCTCTCTCT
>JAQMCX010000012.1:13998723-14053723 GCA_029814765.1 Acanthurus leucopareius
CTCTCTCTCTCTCTCTCTCTCTCTCTCTCTCTCTCTCTCTCTCTCTCTCTCTCTCTCTCTCTCTCTCTCTCTCTGTCCCCCTGGGGGATCAACACATGGCTCCTCACCAGTGCTGGAAAACATCAACAGCAGTCTTGTCCCTCAGGTGTTTTTTTTTTTTTTTTTTTTCAGTCTCCCTAATTAGCATGTGCGTCATGGCCAGGCAACACGTGCACTTTCTCAGCATCAAAAGACCTTTCCTGAAGCCAATTGACAGAGCCTGTAGATGAGACCACTCCAAAAACTAGAACAACATCCTCAAAGAAAACAACTGTTTGTTCACAGAGACCCTGAGAGGAGGCAGAAACAGTAGAATTCAGTCTCTGATTATGAAACTGTCCTTACCTTGAGGCCGCACCTACATAACAGTTGGCGTCCTCCCTGCTCAATTACAAAGCCCCAGCTGGGAGAAACCCTGAGCAAGAGCTCTTTCATAACACACCAATGCTAACAAGATATTGCAGTAACAATTAGCTTGTGTGCCTGGAGCCACATGTTTTGTTTGTTTTTTTATCAGTAAAGTGATAAAGATTATTTAACAGAAACTGACACACCAACACTACATTGAAAAAACATTTGTGAGTATAGCTGATGCCCAGGTGTGGTAGGAAAAGGTGATACTCAATAATACATCCATACTGGGCGTCCTGATTTAGCCTTTCTTTTTTTCTTGTAACCTTTTTCTAATCCTTCATTTTCCTTTGTTGATTGTTGCTCATAGACAGTATGATAAGTCGTTGCTTCTGTGGTTGTCATTGCCTTGAGCTTCCACTAACCCTTACGAGGACTGGATTAATGCAAACTGCTGCATATCACTTCTGAATTGATAATACTGCGTTGTGGATGTTGCAGTCGTATGTTTGTCAAAAGAGAATCTGGAACAGAGATAATGTCTGTACTTTTGACAGAGTCCTTTGGGAGAACTGTGCTGCCACTGAAGTTGAAACAGAGTCTGATAAGTGACTTCCTGTGGCCTAGAATTAGCATTTTACTTTTTATCTGTGTTGAAAATAAAGTTCCTTGTCAGTTTTTTTGTGTGTGTGTTGTTGCAGAGAGATGAAAGATTTAAGTACTAAAAGATATCTTGATTTTTTTTCTTACAGTGGCTGCTTTGGATCGCCTGGCTTGTGTGAGATGTCACAGCAGGAGACATTTCTCATCTGTGTCTTTAGGGGTCAGTGTCCCACCAACTAGCAATGAGTCCATCGTTCAAATAATCAACTGCAAACCTTCAACCTTGGTGTTACTGTGATTTCTGAGTTAATACAATCAGAAACCTTCTATTTATTGCTGTTTAGCTCGTCACTATCTTCAACTTTAGCTCAATCTTTGTAGAAAATGCATGTTGCAAAAGCCTTATGATGGTTTCAACAGAACTAAAAACTCCACTAATTTTGCATTCTCTACAGAAATGTGTAAACAAACATGATAAGTTTACCATTAAGATCTAATATCAGCAGTAAAGACCACAAAGAATTTTCAGTGTTGAATAATTTAGACGAGTACAGAAATACACCAGAGGACACTTGTCTTGTCTTGTCAGCATTAGAGATGTAACTGTCAACACATTCAGTTGACCTTCAACACTCAGAAGTTTCACTTTGAACCATGCATTGAAAATCGAACTCTGTATGTTATGAAATGTGATGTGAATGCCGTATAAGGAACAAGCAAGATGAGGATTCTCTGTGAGTACACTCTTCAATCATTTTGTACTTCATGAAGTCAACACAAGATTGCAGCATGTCATTTCAATGGTGTGAATGGTTGCAGCATCATCCGTATGAGTCATATATTGAGCGGGGTGTAAATCAGAGCTGTTGAAGAAAAGCAGAGCAGGCAGACAGTGGTGCTCAAGAACATGGTTTGATGTGAACAGCTGTCAAAAATTCAGATGCTTTGCTCTGCATAAGTCATTGAAATCTCAACTGATCAAAAGCAACGGAGAATGCACTCTCATATCACCTTCTCAGTTGCAGTAAAATCACTTAAAGTGTAACTGAACTAGACAAAGAGGATGTGTTTCAGCTTAATAAATCAATGCGTAATTGGCATTATTAGACTAAAATAAAAAATACTTCTATACCGTAGTTAGCATGTCTAACCCTAACCATAATGTCCCAAGTTTAGCACTAGAAGATGAAGCAAGAGCTTTTTCCCTCAGTGCTTGTTGTACATTAGGATTTTAGCACAGTCATTAGATCATGTAGCATTGCATTCAACCATACATATTGTTTTTGAATGCAAAGAGTAAAACCTGAGTCCAGGAATCACTGCATCAAGACCATGACCCAATGAACTGCACGGACAATAACTAACATCTGGCATTTCATCTAACAGAAATTAAACATTACATTAGTAATGTACGGAAAGTTATTCTTATCAGCTAGACTTTATATTTTAAACATGAATAAATTGTTGCTTTTAGTCTTTACTGTAGTACCGGACATGTTTTGGTCAAGCTCACGGAAGCTACTTGAGATTCACATTATCCAAAAAAAAAGTGAGTATGCAAATTTTCAGCTATTCAAAACATATCATTTTAAAATTACTCATTAATCATACAAAAGTTTATTTTTATTAACATAACATTCTACTTGTCTTTCATTCATTCATTCATTCATTCATTATGGACATTAATCAATCTTACTAAGAAGGATTTTACTTTGAAAAGAATGAGCGGATGTATTTTTCGTTCCTTCCGGGTGATGAAATGAATCATGAAACTACTTCCTAAATTTACTGAACATTTGGTATTGTTTTAGCTGAGTTATACCTATTTCGTCGTTCAAATGTCATGTGATATATTATCTTAGTATTTTATATGATCAGTGAAAGCGTTTTTCTCTATAAAAACTACTTGTCATTCGTAATATCGTGAATATCCTCCCTGTAGTTGAAAGTAACTTCTCTGCCTAGCATTGGCTAAGCTTGCTAACTTAAGCTAACCTCTTCATGGCACCGCTCCGGGTCTTGTGCATTCATGGTTACCGTCAAAACGGCGGCTCTTTCCGAGAAAAGACGGGAGCTCTGCGGAAACTGTTGAAGAAACAAGCGGAGCTTGTTTACATGACTGCACCGCACAGTGTGCAGCAACCAAGTCCTGAAGGTGAGTCAAACTTCAAACCTGCATCCGACCAAAACACAATGCAAGGAACTGCAAGAAGTTCATTGACTTCCATGTTATTTACAGTACAGATGTGTACACAAGAAGCTACCTTACGTTTTTGTTATATTTAAAATTGCTGACTTTTTACAACAAAACCTCTGAACTAGGTATATTTATGTAGATAGTGAAATGAGTAAAGTAAATAATTAAGTGAAAGAGAAAACCATTGCGTATACTAAATCACAGCAAACTTAGCTATTTGACTTTTTTCACCCGTTATTTATTAAAAACTGTAATACTTACAGAAAGTTTATATTGTCTTTAATAAAGTAATAACAGGAAAAAAAACAACATCATTTACATAATCTAGATCATTTTTAATTTACAAAGTACATGTGTGATGTTGAAAAATGGTAACGCAAACTTTTGTTTGTGTAGGTAATGTTTACCACGACTATCATTAATTATGTTCTTAGCCTTTCACAATCAAGTCACATTAAAGGGGAGGCACAGCAGGCGAAAGTGGCTACTTTAGCTCAATGGGTAAATAGAGTATATAGTGTGTAAGAACATGTTTAATTTTGTTGTATACTGTCCTTAGTTTTGTACCCTTTAAAAAGATTTAGGAGTTACAGCCAAGAACTGTTGATAACTCATTATTTAATGTCAACTCTCGCCTCATCACAAAGGGTGTGTTCGTGCACGTATTCTAAGGCTTTTGTTTCTTTGTTCAGAGCTTATCTTGAGGTCTTTTGAATGTGTCTGTTGACATGATATGACGTCATTAAAGAATGGACCTAAAACAAATTCCAGTGTGAATTAAGGGAATCGTTGGTTTAAATTAGTCTCTTATCAAACCCATTAGTGTACATAACTTGATAGTTTTGTCAACATATAATTATGTTTGAGCTTTACACAGTAGCCTCTCTCTGTCTGTATTCACCACTCTGTAGTCTTGTTCAGTGTCCTGTTCACACAGCTTTATCTAATTAGTTACACATTATGAGTGATAGTCTATTAATGTAAAAGGTTGCAGTGCCGTAGATTCAGGTGTTCAGGTGAGCATCAACATGATGAATGAAGGTTTCTACTATTAATTACAGCCCTGGTATGCTCACTTTTTTCATAAAAATAACTCATGTAAACTTCACAGTACAGTGAGACATCAAATTGAAACAGAAACTGCTCTAATGTAGATGTTGATTTCCACTGAAATAAGTTGAAAAATCCCCAAAATGAATGCTAATATTCACCAGTTTATATCCTCTTATAACAAAAAAGTTTTGTGCAATAAATCACTAATTGTGTATATCCGAATGCAGCCATTCATTTTCTGATGAAAAAAAAAAACTTGTGGAAGCTCTCTTTTGAATTATAAATAATTAAACTGAGTATAATGACCACTTTGTTCTTCTGTTTATTTAGAAGCTCCAGAGAAGGAGAACAGTTCAGGTCCTGGAACTGGAGATGACGAAGACTCCAAGGGTTGGTGGTTTTCTGACATCCAGGCGCGGAGTTTCAGCGCTCAGCAGCAATGTGACCAAAGCCTGGGACTGGAGGAGAGTGTGACTGCTGTGAGAGAAACTGTGAAGGTCCAAGGTCCATTTGATGGCATCCTGGGCTTTAGTCAGGGAGCAGCTTTTGTGGCCATGCTGTGCTCTCTTCAGGAGCAGAATCTGGAGCCAGAGTTCAATTTCCGTTTTGCAATCCTAGTCGCTGGTTTCCGCAGTGCATGTAAGGAGCACCAGAAATTTTACAATGCTACCCTCCAAATCCCCTCCCTTCATGTGTTTGGACTGGAGGACCGAGTCATCCCTGACTACATGAGCAGAGAGCTCCTCCCCTCCTTCCAGGATCCTCAGGTCTTGACCCATCCAGGTGGCCATTTTGTTCCAGCTCAGTCTTCTCACAGACAGACCTACCAGGACTTTCTCAAGAAATTCTTGTGAGAAAAAAAAAAAGCAACAGAAAGCCAGCCAGGAACTTGAGCACTTAAATTTATGTTTAAAAACATTCTGTGATAACATAATTGACTTCAGAGGCACTTGGGGTAAAAACACCAAGTTCACAGGAATTAAATGTATCCTTCAATTTCATCCATCCTAAACGGTTCAGTGTTGGCTGTACTACTCAGGAAAGTTGTCTCCCAGCAGGCAACAAATAAAGTTCACAGTTTATTTAATGAACTCTGGTCTTTGTTCCTTTTTGTGAGCCTTGTAATATCTTTAATGTGTCCGATTTGTTTTAATTGAGACTCAATTGCCTAAACCATTGCTAATGCGTAACTTTTTTCACACCACACACACACTGGTTCCAGTGTTCGGCACGGCCTACCTCAAAAGCTTGATTCAGTATGATCAGGTGGTTGAGAGGACCACTCTTTATTTTTGAATGGTCTTTCATGCTATTATGTCACAGAACATCCTCTTTAGAAAGAGAGGTTATTTTATATGAAGGGTTTTTAAAAGAGAGTAATGATTTGTAAATGGAGAGTAGGCATTGCCTGGTTCAGCCAGACTGAACAATTGAAAGGGGGGCAAAGATACCTTTTCAGCAACAGTTAGATATGAATTAAAGAATTTAACAGTCACTGGAAAAAGAGATCTGAAGCTTAAAATCAAAATCTGTGAGATTTAAACAGAAAGGTTCCTGTTTCAGCATCAGTAATGCCTATAACAAGCTGAAATTAACAGATATTCTGCTTTGGCAAAGCTACTCTTAAAACTTCAAGATTAAATAATAAAAGTTTAGTCTGAAGTTAGCTGAAACTGAACCACAAAATATCGGCTGAGCATGCTATGGACAAACACATCTCAATTAAATCTTTTCAATCCATTGACAGTTACTGACTGACTAAAAGCCTCCTGAGTGCATCCATCTACATACTCATTCTGTCAAAGAACTTTGTCTTTTTTCTTTTGTCTGTACAATCAATGCAAGGAATCATACTCATCCATTCAAATGCATTCATGGTGTTGCACAACAAAGGTGTTGGAAATTGTTTTGCATGTGAAGAATGAAAAACAGCCTCCAAAGCTAGTTTCTGCCTTGAGTTATCTTGATTTTCTGTTTCAGAAAGTTACAGCCCTGTTATGCTGTTTGAAATGGCATTTTCAGATGTTGTAATACGATCTGATCAGGACTTCTGTTTGAAATACACAGAGACCTTCGCACAGGTTGACATATCAGATTAATCAGACCATTTCTTCAACTTGTCTCAGTGAATATCAGGAACATACAAATTGCTTTTTTTTTTTACAGGAATAAACGTAAATGAATGCTTCAATTTTTTTCTGTAGAAATACCAAAAGCAAGAGCCATTCTCTCCTTCATAAAAACGTTTCACCAGGAGGGGACAGACATGTTTTTTGGTTCTGGGAACTCTCTGCCATGGTTGTGGAAACTTATGACAAGAATTTTATATCCGAGCCACAGTGGAAACCTTGATTTAATATGTTTGCGTAATATTTTGCATAATAAACTTTGCTTTACCTGTGTATTGCGACAGCTGTGTGCCAGTATGACCTCACTCTGTAACAAATAGTTGTTAAAAATGTCTTTGCACCACATTTTATACAAATAAAGGCTCATGCACATCATCTAACATGATACATGATTCTAACATTTTAGTGTCCTATTTGCACACCATTATGTGGTCACTGAGTCACCCCTCATTCACAGTGATTTAAAGTGTGCTCTATGGGAGAAGAGTTGCTACCAACAGGCACGGCATCTCCTTGATTGCTTTAGTTATTGCTTGAAGGTGTTTCCTCATATGCCAGTTATATAGACAAGTTTATGCACAAGCTCGAACGCCCAAAGTTCAAGGACATGTTGTTCTTTTATAGCTGAAAGCATGTGCACGTCAGACTGCACTCATTCGATTGTTTCCAGATGTGTGCTCTCTCCTCTCTACCTCTCTCTCTTCCCTTTCGCTTTCATCTCCCACTGGCCTCTACCTCGCTTCGAACTCTCCTCAACATCCTCCTCCCCTCCACATCCTGTGTGTCATCAGCTTTGGGCGCAACATACCCTTTTACACGTCCACCACATTTATGACAAGGACAAAAATAGTTTTGTTTGTCTAAATGTCCAAAAAAAATTAAAAAATACACTCTCGATCTGAAACCTGCAGACAGCTGTAGGCTGTTGTGGGTGGTGATTTGCCTTGCTGAGATGATATTCACTGATGGTATCCACTTCTTCTCATGTAAACTTACACTCTCGCTCCGCTAATCAATCTGTCTTTATGTTTATAACATGTCACCTGTTTCAACATCTAAAGAGCTCCAACTGCCACTCACACATACACAAAGATATCCCTGCTATGTGGTCCCATTTCACCATCACAGCCCCTGTATTCAGTCTCTCCTGTGTTCCCCTGTGGCCCTTGTGTCCCTCCAAGACCTCACAGCAGACACACACACACACACACACACTCACACAAACACACATACGCGCTCGTACACATGGTTTTGATAACAAGTAAAGACGAACGGAGAGAGTGAGTGAGCGAGGGAAACAGTAAAAGAAAAACACAGAGGGTCACTCTTGCCAGTAAGTTTTACAACAGAGCAGTGACTCTCTTCTCAGGAATCCGTTCCCCCTGTTGCACAACAACCGGGAAATAATGGAATGAGAGACAGAGACAGATGAGGGTGGAGTTATCCTCCCTCCCTCTATGCCCCCCCCCTCCCACTCTGCCTCTCTCAGGCTGCTAGCGGTTAAAAAGGGGGAGAGTAAGGGCACATTCAAGTTTTTGCCGCGATTGAAGGATCACTTTTTCCCTCTTCCCCTCGGTGGAGTATGGTGGAACGGAGCAGGGGACAGAGGGGTGTGTCACGGCACAGATGGACTCTATTTTGATTATGGAGCGTTTGTTGTTATGGGAGATGGAAGGAGGGGAGGGGCCACGTGGTGCGTGTGTCTATATAAGACTTGCACTTAAACTCCAAAGAGCCTGGTCATCCCATGGCCCAGGCTGGTCTAGACACTGACAAAGTTGACCAACTCTGCCTGCAGCTTCCACTACTAACAGCTGTGACTGGAATAATCCTGTAAGCACAAGATATTCAGCAGAGGATCTGAGATTTTATAACCTGACCCACAACTTTTGGATTTACATGAGTTTTTTGTAGCTGTCCACCTTTTTTTTTTTACTTTTGACTTTTATTGCAATCCGCAATGTTCTTACTCCTACAAAGAGAAGATGCTGAAGACAGAGGGACTGTTGCGTACTTTGGATTTTTAACCAGATTTTTCACAACTCTTTGAAATTGAATTAATTAAATATCAGTTAATTCAGTTCTGTGCATGTGTGCATGCGTTTGTACTGTTAAATTTGGTATGCTGTTGCGGGTGGATGTGATGTAACATCATGTTGGATGTTTTCCAGAGTTATGGCCTGTGTCCAGTATCACATGGCGATACATCCGTGGCTCTCTGCTTCCTCTGTTTGTTTGTTTGTGTATTGATGTGTCTGTCTGTGTGTGTGTGTATGTGCGTGTGTGCATGTGTGTGTGTGTGTGCGTGTGCGTGCGTGCGTGCGTGTGTGTTTGTGACCGGGAGTGCATGTGTGCCTGCATAGTTTGCATAAAAAAAGAAAGTAATCTCATGATGTGAGAGCTGGCTAGATATGTGGTGTGTTTGACGTGTGTGATGTGTGTTGACACATGAAAGAGGGAACAGAGGGGAGTATATTTAGAGTTGTCAGTTGAATTGCTATTTTAAGAGCAGAAAAGGCAGTGAAAGTGAGTTAATGTTAACTAATGACATGAAACCACGCTGTGAAGACATTTACACCACACACTGGTGTGACATCTAGGCCCAAAAAACAGGCAGTGTGTGTTCATGTGGGTGTGCATGGGTGTGTGTCTGCATATTTTTGTCCCCCATATGGGTGTGATTTGGTCATTTGTTACTCCATGTTTGCATACTCACACATTTCTGGTATTATTCTAGCTTGTGGTTTTCTTGTGTGTGTACAAAGTGTACTTTGGCTGGGGCCACCACTTGCTCTGGTTTTTGGCCTCCTCCTGTCATTGTGCATGTCAAACATTCTTTCTATCTGTTCCTCTCACTGGTTTAAGAAATACAACTTATCGCTTGTACTATCACCTGAAGAAACTCCCCTTTAACAGTTACAGATTTGACTCATTGTGTCTCTGATTGGCCACTTGACTTTTTTTATCGTGGGCGTATCTGCTTCTGTCTAACAGATGTAAATATATGTTCAGAAGTTGTGTCGATTGTTACTGACCGAGGAGGCACAGAGGTGAACTGAGGACACAGCTGAGGCCGTCTGAAGTTAGGGCAGAGGCCGTTTGGTGTATGATGTCATCTGCAGTCGCTTGTCTGCTTGTGCGCTTTACTGGACTGGTTTGGAGGCCGTGACTGGGCCCTGGCGAGGGGAGCTGTGGTTTGGCTGTCCTTAGAGGTGCCTAACTGACACTACTGGGGTAAATATTAGTCATCCTGACTATGGAGGAGGACTGTGGTAGAGTGTGCATAAGTCAGATCAAGTGAGAGAGGGAGAGAAAGAGAGAGAGAGAGAGAGAGAGAGAGAGAGAGAGAGAGGCATGTCTTGGCTCACATATCTAAAAAATGGGAACACTGTTGCACAATCCTTTTAGGTTTCAGAAAATTATTAAGAAACTTAGAGAATGCAAAGACACATTTTATTTACTCAATCAAGAGTGTTTTGCTGTGCATTTGTGGCTCAATGATATTTATAGATGCATACCTGATTAATAAAAGTCATAAAACCTTGATGGGTGTTTAGTCACTTTCTCAGTGATGCTCTGGGATCAGTTCTTAGATTGAAATACTTAAAATTATTTGATATTAAAGTTTGTATGTTTCCTCATTTTTAACACATATAAATTAACGAAGAGTCAAGTCCATGCTATTAGGACAGGATTAAGAAGTCCAAAGCAATGGATGATAATCAGTAGTCTTTCAAAAATAGTTAATCAGTGGAATGCTCCTTTAAATGTAGGCTGACCTGCAGTGTTACTGTTGTGTGTGTGTGTGTGTGTGTGTGTGAATGAGAGAAAGTGAGAAAAAGGGGGATGACAGAGAGAGAGAACTTAACTTCTCAGCCCTGAACAGTAAGAGTTTATGTGCTGTTGTTTCTCTGTCAGCACATGAACTTTTACGGTGCAGGGAGGAAAAAGATTTCATCCAACTTATCTTTTTTCAATTGCCCTGTCTTCTATTTCCTTCTCTTTTTTCTTGTTAGTATGCAAGATCTTGTACCACTTATGCACCAGTGATTAAAAATGTAAATAGTCCATACAATAGAGCGGTGTTCACAGATTTTTGATGTTTTGTGCAGCCATGCTTTCTGTGCTGATTTGTTGCTTGCAGCACTACATTGATGCTGACAGCAAGCACCCTGAATTGCTAAGTTCTCTGCATTTTTTAGCTTTGTTTTTTTTTTACAAACTTCCTAAAAAAAACTCAAAAACTATCAAGGATATCTAAGAGCGAGGACAGCTGCCACAGGTAATCTGGATAAGAGGTCTACCTTTCTGTCATGCAGGAATCTAGAGTCACTTGTATTTTTAGTCACAGTAAGTTTTGTTTTAACCAACTTTTTTACTCATTTTTTTTAAAAACTACAGCCCTCTGGACACAACAAAGACAGTGACAGCTACTTAAGCAAATACTAACAAAAGACTGGCAAATGTTTACAAAATGTGTTTTTATTTTATTTTATTAAATCAAGCACATTTTACCCCCAAAATGTTTCAAGTTGGAAAAAAATAAGTACATCTGTAATAAGCAAGTGTCAGACAAATCCTGACCTGTAGAGGGCAGAATAACTCTGTCTGAATACTACAGGGTAGTGTTTTAGGAAAAGGGGACCAAAAACCTGTAGTGCAATCTATGTGTGTGTGTACGTTGAGAGCATATTGTATATGTGTAACTGCATGTGTGCATGCATGAAAATGAGTTAGCTCAGCTCTGCAGGACCTTGTGAGTGGTTTGTGTCTGCCTGCAGGCTACAGCGCTGCCTACTGGGAATTCCTGGCCTGACTGCTTTGAAGTGAAGCTGCTCTCGTCTGATAGATAGAGGGAGGAACAGGTGTTGGAGCTGGCTGACTCATCCGTTCAGCATGTGCTCTTTGCATTCATTACTGTACTCTATGATCAAACCATAAAGAAACACGTAATGCCCAATAAAGTGCAATTGAAGAGCAATAAGTGTGCGTATGTGTTATTGCATACTTGATTGTTAAACTTTTTTTTGGTATATTAATGATTATGTCTTGTGTGTTAATGTGGCGTTACGTAGAATTGCAATAGGAAATAAAATAAAAAAACAAAGACATTCTTTTGTCTTATCAAGGGCTAAGCACAGAAATTTCCAGCCATGAGGTCAAGCTGACAACTTCTGCAGCAACTCTAAACGGCAGTGGACATGGATGAGTGAACAACCTCTGACCTACTTTCAAAACAAGAACAGAGTTCCAACAGATACACAGAGTGCAAACTTAATTTTCAGCCACAACTTCTTTCATTCCTTGTTTTTCCCTTTCTGATGACACCTGCCCCTAACGACCATGGCTGTAGACTGTTACCATGGTGCTACTGCTAGAGTAACAATCTAAAGCCACGGTCACCATGGAGACAGCAGGGTGGAGGAGGAGCTGGAGTTGGCATGGTAACTGGAGAACTGCAGGGTCTCATTGGTTTGAACGTGGATGTTACGCACTTACAGGGTGTAGGACTCCCCCAATGCAAGCCCACACAGGTTTCCTTTCTGAGCAGGAGAGGAGAGACAGACCAGAGAGAGAAACCTCTGACAGCTTCAGCTTTTGAGACAACCATTTCAAAAGTGATAAATAGCATCTCATTGGTCTCTGCATGTCCACTTTGTCTCCAGCATGGTGCTTGGTGCATTACCAGGCTTCAGTAGCCATGACTGTAGACTGTTACTGTACTGTGACACTGTATAAGCAGTAAGCAGTCTAAAGCCAAGGTGCTGATGCTCTGGCCAAGTTGATCGAGGAAGAGAGGTGGTAAGAAGGGCAAACTCTCTTCTTATGGAAACCTGCATGAGCAAATAGAGGAGAGGATTTTAAGTAAAAACATATTGGAATCCAACATGACATCATTCCCAAGAGGTGGATGCTGATCAATATAATGCTTGGCAACCAGGGACATCCCAGTGACCTATATCATTACGATGGGAAGACTACACTGAGTAATTAAGATACTGTTATCTACTGCTGCTGCTTTTAAGAGAGTGGTAATATTTTTATCAGTTGAGGCTTAGTTGTAACACCATCACTGCATTGATAGTCTCATGTACTCAATTCTAAAACAACATGTTGCTGATTGAAGGTGAAGACTCTCTGAGATGAACATTTCATGCTATGCTTTACACTGGGGCAGAACGTAAAACAAATACACACTGCTGGTGGAGTTTGTGTTAATCTTTTGATACATTACAGCACCCAGCTGGCAGTTCTGTGCTGGTTTGAAGCTACAATTTTAAGTTCTGTTCTACTGAGTAACTCCTGTAACAACGTAGCCGTCAGGACAGAAACAACAAGACAAAGTCTGATAAAACAGTGTATTCATAACACAGGGGTGGCAGCATTTGTAAAATGTGTCTTTATTTACGGATGATACCATTATTTACACTAATGTTTCAGCATCTGAGTAGGCCATCTGTAATGTGCAGAAATGGTTGCCTTCAACAGATATATATTAAAAAGTAATAAAGAAAATATGTACCAACCAATTAAATAATCATCCAAGAGCTGAACTGATCAGCCAGCTATTCAGTCAAACAAAGAAAATGATTGGTAATAAAAAGTAATTTTGTCATAAAATTCACCAAATGTCTATCCAGCTCTTAAGAGCCAAGAAAACTTAATGAGCTTTCTTCAAAACTTTTGTCAAGATTGGCATCAGGCATCATCCACCCACTGTTTTTCCTGTCTCTGACCTATTTAGTGTTCATGCAAGTGTGTTTTAGAGTATAGAGTGAAAGAGGCAAACTGACAGCAAGAGAGGAGAGATCAAGTTAAGTTTCTGTATTTTGGTTTTATTAAACAGTCTGTCATCTCTCCCAGAGGATTGTTTAGGATTCTTTCCCCACAGTGTTTTATGTACAATGGTTTAACAGGGAACTTTTAGCAGGTTGGGAATACATTGAATAATCTTATAATTACTGCAATACTACAGTTCTTGAAGCAGCCCCAAACAAGTCGATGTTGAACAAGAATGCTGATAACTCACTAACCTACTATAACTTCAAACAACTTGAAGTAACTTTCTCTATCTTGTGCTGTCTTGTCTCACCCATAAGGTCTAGCAGCTAAGATTCCTGGTTTTCATTCTTATGACCTGGTTGTGATTGCTGATCTAAACTACTAAAATATGAAAAATAAATGCAAGGACTGTGCAAAGATAGCATAATGTGAAATACTGAGTATTCTTCATTACATTCAAATATATTAACAGTAAATGCAGCTCTTTTAGTATTCTTGACCGTGCATAATTCTTGAAAATACATTTCTGTAGACACTCAATCTTTAACTTATTTCACTGAGCTGTATCACCATTGAACTGCTGTATGATGGCATCTTTAACCTGGATACAAACGTGATTAGATCTGCTGACTATGAGACTTATCTCTGCTAGGTGACTTAGCCTACTTTTGAAGTACAGGAGACATTTCAAAGTAATGCAAGTATATCAAAATATGTAGAGGATGGTCAAACAGCTAACTCTGTAAAAATGATAAACAACAGCCGAATAAGGAATAACATAACCATAAATCTCATTAGAAGCCAACAGCTAACTTTTTTGGTTGGTAAGAAAAAGATAATTTATTCTTCTTATTAGTTCACATAATTGTTCTCTGACGGGCACATGACGTGTTTAAACTTATATTCAAGGTGCTGCTGTTGAAGTCTCCCCTTTAATCTCTGTTTAAGCACCGCGGCGTTGGGACAGCGACTCAGCGGCACAGAGGCTCGGCGCTGTCCGCGGTGCTGAACTGGGCGCTGACAGCAGAGGCAACATGAGAGTTATTTTAACAGCAGGCGCCAAAAAGAAAAAGAAAATAGTCTCAGTTGTTAGTTACTGTGACTTTTACATTCCCGTTGTGTATTTCACCACATAACGAATGCATTTAATGCGTGTTGTAGCGCCCCAGTTTCTCCAACGTAACGATGTCTAAAGTAAACCGGAGACTCTGCAGTCTCTGCTCTCATTACCGAATAGATGTTGGTCATGTGAGGAGGACGGTGTCTCAGGGCTCGAGAAGTCACATGCCCGAGGGTACGAGCATGTGACGTCACATCGTGTGCGAACCAACCAGCTTTCGTCCCATTCTGCCGCCTGGCTTATCAGAGCGCGTGGGCAGTGGATTGGTCTGGCTCGGTTTCCATGGCACCGGGGAGAAACCGCTTCGACCGCGTAGGTTGGCTTGACGAGCATGCGGATCCCTCCAGTGAGGTACGCACGGAATCCTAAAAAAGTCAGCGGTGAACTTGAAACTGGACCTCAGTGGATCTTCACTTTGTGCGTTTTCCAAAACCGGAACAAGGAGAAAACACTATAATGAATTGTGGCAACTTTTTAATATATTCCATTTTTTTCTCTCCTCCTTTCTTTATGTACATATAGAGTTGTTTTTATAAATATGTAGATACAAATATTAATAAAAGATCATACACCTTTACATTGTATGATCAAAGTCGAATAACAGTAATCTGAACAACGAGTTATGAATGAACAAGGGGTTTCATTGACTCACTCCAACCACTCCTCCCGCGTGGTGTCTGTGCACGAGCCTCTCACATTGCGCATTCACACCCCCGCACGCCAGAGGATCACACTGCAGTGTGCGCGTTGTGCGCGTGCGTGCACGCGATGCCTTTATAAGGGTTATAGTAGGTGACTGCGTATCATCTGCAAAGTGCGCAAGAATGACGCAGGGCTGACTTCACTGACTGACGACGTCACAGAAGTGAGACTTAGAAAAAAATAGTTAAAGGAAACGCCGGCCGGAAGTGCATGGAGGGGGGAGAGGAGTGGGGGGGGGGGGAGTGAGGCGGAGGCGGAAGAAAGTGATGGCTATAATGTCATCACTATCACCGGAAACCTCCCGGTGCCACGCGCTCCCGAGAATGAAGGGGGTTGGGGGGGTAAGGAACATTCCCCCACCTACACACTCCTCTTACTACTCCCGACACGCACACGCTCATAGAGAATTCTCACACATCGGGGCACAGGAGACGTGTGTGCGCCTCTGTGTCTGTGCACGTGTCAGTAGACTCTGCACGGTGGCATTTGCACATCTTCAGTGGACAACAGCGAACTGCCGACAGATGATCCAGTGCACGCTGCCTGAGTGGAGACCAACACAGCGTCTACCTGTTTTACTTCAATCAGTTTCAACCTGTGTTACAGGTGAACGCAGACAACCAACATACATGGTGATTTGCATATGTATGAAATGATCGTGCGTATCTGAAAAGGCGAACCAGATTCAGAAGGTCAGGAAAAGACGAGTTTTGACCGTACTTTGTATTATCTGAGAAGACGGAGGTAGTCTTTATTTCAGGTGGCAGGCTGCTGTCCACACGGGAGAGAAAATGAGTCACACTGCAGCAACTTCCAACCGGAGAGTTAAGATGAGAATAGTGTCAGTCAGGGAACACTGTGGGGCTTCTTAAGGGGGTGGTCCGTCTAACAACAATAATATACCTCCCCTAGGCTGCACTTAACCCATTTTAGATTAATCTTTATCTCTCTCTCTCTCTTTAGGATTTTGATAAAGTAACACAAAGTCTGGTCAAGGGAAATAGAAATGGAACTTACCTCAGTCAAAGTTCCCTGCGTAGCCATGGCTGCGGCTCCTCACTGTGGAGCTGTCTGTCCTATCTCTAAACTCGCTGTCTTCATCAACACGAGGCTGTCATTGCAAATCTGTGCCATGCTGTCTTCGCGCACAGACGCTGTCGTCCCTCTCCTCCAAAGTCGCTTTTCATACAGACCGGGCTCTCCCATCAACCGTAGGCTTTTTATAGAGATCCCGTAGTAACTAGTAGAGGGAACGGAGGAGGGAGGAGGGGGGATGGAGGGAGGGGAGGGAGGAAGAGGGACAGGGAGAGCTCATTCAAAGATTCACCTACACATGTACGTGCGTATCCCACGTCACTGAACGGAGTGCAGCTATTTATAAAAGGGAGGAAAAGTATAGCCTGCATCACTGTGCAGGTCTTAAAATGGGATGATGAAAATAGCATGTTTGTTGTGTATGAGGTCTTTGCACCGAGCGCCAAATATTAAAAACTCTAACAAGAAAATTCCTGTGATAAAAAAGACATTAAGAGGCTCAGAGGTACTCATTAGAGAGTCGTACCGAATTTCCCATCACCCATTTTTCTTACAATAGTCTAATTATTACATAATTATCTGTTGTGAAATTTCACTGGGGATGCATTTCAGATTCTCGTTGTCTATTTTTTTGCTCGGAAGACTTGCAAAACGAGCTACAATTTTCTCTGTGAGAATGTATCTGTTGCGTCGATTACGGTTTTTATGTTCAGTTCATGTGGATATTCTGATGCTTTAACATATATTTTATGCTTTAAATCAATTAGATAATCATAAAACAACCCGTTACTTTCCATTCCCTCTCGATGCAGTCTATATATTGAAAATTATTCGAAGACATCGGCTGTTTCGGAAAAAAAAAATACCTGAAAACAAACACCTAAGGCTGACACTTGTGGACGCATATGCTTAAAAATGTTTTTTACTAACTGA
Source organism: Acanthurus leucopareius (assembly GCA_029814765.1). NCBI lineage: Eukaryota > Metazoa > Chordata > Actinopteri > Acanthuriformes > Acanthuridae > Acanthurus > Acanthurus leucopareius. The sequence continues at coordinate 14,015,669 of JAQMCX010000012.1, forward strand.
TCATGCCAATGAGCAAATCGTGATGTTTAGATTAGGCGATGAATCACTGCAGCTGCCTGCTTAGAATGACTAAAAAATGTTTGCTGCAGTGCACTGATATTTTTTTTTTGTATTGTTATATAAAAAAAATCATCCCAATATTCAACCCGGATTCCTCATATCGACAGAAGCATATAGGGAGAAATGTGACAGGAGTCGTGCGTAAATCCGTCCCGACACTGTTGAACTCACAATACAGTCAGGGAGATTTGGGGGAGACCCTCGTGCGTAAATAAGTGTGTCAGACATGCGTAGGCGCGAGCAGTGAGAGACTCCTGTAAATTAGACGCATTTTGGACACAGGAGTGCATTGGATTTTTTTTCTTAACAAAAAAAAAAAAAAAAAAAGATGTTCTCTTAAGTTGTTAAAGCGCCAAACAAGAGCAGAAGTTGAGAGAAAACTTATATGCGCATGTAGGGGAGGAAAAGGCCAGGTCTGGAGTATGATCCGTCTCCCTCACAAGCCACCTCCACCTCCACACGCCTCCTCCTCCTCTCTGGAGAATGAATAAATTAGAGATGATGTCCCTCTTAATCACTGTGGATTTCAAAAGAAAAGTCTCATCAATTTTAATGAAACCTTCAATTTAAGGTAAAGTTCAAATCAAAGCATTGTCATTTTAAAGGTATACCTTTGCAAGACTTCTGTCATCCCTCTCCTTTGATGCTTTCGATTTAAAAGTAGTTAGATGCCACAAGGTGAAGGAACAGACCTACAGCAGCAAATGTAGAATAAAATCTTTTTGAACTCCATGGTGTAATTGAAGCACTTTAGAATGTATTCATCCTATATTAAATCAATAAAGTTATTCATTTAGAGTTGAGTTGTGTAACATATTTATCAAACTTTCCATAAACACAAGAACCAGATCCACCAGTTGAAAGGCTGCCAGGACACCAAAGGCCAAGAATCTAGAGTTTCCTGAGCTTGGAGATTGCATTTTAACATGAAGAACAAATTGATGTGCTATAATATTCCACACTCAAGGCCATTTAAAAGCAACAACAGAGATAACCCTCATCTCCCCTCATACACCATCACCTGTTATCAAGTGACACACTGAGCCTGTGACTCCTTAAAACTTTCTATTTACTCAAGAGTTTGGAACTATAACTGTTAAATGAAAGAGGATCAATATCTCAATCAAAAACAAGAAGCCCACAAGGTTGATCATTAATTAAATATCAATAGACTCACTCCACACAGGGACACCCAATGACAGGTGGAGGAAATTGTCATTGTAATTCAAAAACAAAGCCCCCTCAGAGCTTTGCCTGATTGAAAATTAATTTTATGCTAAACACCAAGAAACATACATAGTTAATATAATACATGTAGTTGGTGTGGGGAGTCTCTGCCCAAAGAAATCAATGGTGTTTTGCTTGTATGGATGTTTGATGGATGACACAATATGAATAGATGTTTTGACCATCACTTATTCTAACCATGACTTCAAAATCTAAATTCATACTCCTACTGAAGTGTATGCTTATCACTTAACCAAAAAACATTCTTGCATTCTTGATAAGAAATCAAGAAAACAATACACCCACAGAGGAGGCAAGTACAGCATTAGATGTTATTCACTCTGTTATTACAGTCTGGTCATAATTTCCATCCTCTTCTAAACAAACTCACCTCAGAAATGATTGCAGAGGAGGAGTGTGATGCTCTTAGTCTTGGGCCTTAAAACTGCAGAATCTCTCGCCAAACAGAAATTTAATATGCTGACGTATGGTGAGGGAGGGGGGGTAAGCATTGTGTACACAATCCAAAATCGTCATAATACACCCCACATGAATAATATGCAAGTGTGTGTGTGTGGTGGGGGTGGGGGTGGGGGTGGGTGAATGATTGGAATAGTGTGAATGAAGTAGTTCCTCACTTGGTCCCTCCTTAATCCTACACTCCCTCACATTAACGACCCAATAGTGCCATAAACACACACACACACACTGCTTCAGTCTCATGTGGATTATCGCATCTTTTAGACATTTTTAATTTCATCACGCCGATTCTAGATCTTGTATTCGGTTTGTTAACCTTTTACTTCTTGTATTGACACCAAGCGATCAGCCCACGGGCCGTCCGCCTTCAACTTGCAGTCAATATTCATCTTATATCTCCGAGCTTGATTGTTAATCAGGATGCAGATTATTTCCTGTTCAAATCTCTTATCTGTCTGTCATGACCAGTTGTTGGCTCTCTCTTTTTTATCTCCTCATCTGTATTCCAAACAGAGAATGCAGTCAGATAAGAGAGAAAGAAAAAAAAAAAAAAAACCTCATCCCTCCCATACACTCTTCTCTCTCCTCACAACCGCCTACCTTGCCTTCCCACCTCCCCTTCTCCCATTCTGACTCATACTGAAATCCCAGTGAGCCTCCTCGCTCTCCCCACCACCACCTCCCCACCCCTCCGCTCTCATTTGTGTTTTCTCTCCCTTTGATTGCCAAGTTGGCTCGAACGCAATGAGCAGAGCGAGAGAGAGAGAATGAGCAAATGAAAAAGAAGGAGAGGGAGAGAGGAGCGGAGGGATGGAGACAGGGAGGGAGAGGAGGAGGAGGAAGAGGAGGAGGTGGAGGAGGAAGAAGACTCTGTGCTGCCAAAACGTGCCCGTAATGAGGATTCTGTCAAAGGAGAGCCGAGGAGTAGGAGTGTATGTGCATGTGTGTGTGTGGGTCTAAATACATTCATGGTGATGGTGGTGGTGGTGGTGGTAGTGGTGGGGGTGTGTGACGAAGTGAGATGGAGGTTTGGAAGGAGTGGGCGTATATTAGTGAAACCCCTCTCGCCCCCTCGTCATTCCCTCCACTGTCTCTGTGCTCCTCTTGCCTACAAGATTTGTAGCAACTCCACAGTAACTCCACAGCAACTCCACATCCACCCACACACACACACACACACACACACACACACACACACACACACACACGCCTAAGCAGAGACGGATAGTGTGAACCCATATCTAGTCAGAAACTTTGATTTTCTGTCTTTTTAATGTTGTGTTCAGAGAGGAAGGAAAACCATGTAATGGCCCATGCAGTTCCTAAGTGACGTGTGTTCCTCAGAAAAATTAGCCAGTTGAATGACTACAGCAAAAAAACTGACTTACCCATGATTGCATGACAAGGGTATTAACATGATTTCATTACACTTACAGAGCATCTGTGGCAAAGAATGCCTAGACCGGCTGCCCTTTTGCAAAGTCATATGCCGTCTTTTCTCCTCTGCTGTAACTCCAACAGTGACTCACCCAAAACTTCACAACATTAAGCCAAAGTCATATGCTGAATGTAATTAACATGCAATGCCAGCTGTATGTGTGTGTGTGTGTGTGCGTGCAAGTGTGGGCGGTCATTTGTGCAGGCGGGCATGTGTTAGAGTTTGGTGTCAGAGTTAAAATGAGTGAGTGCATCTTTTTGTATGTGTTCAGCATGGAGATTCGTAGTTTGTAGTAGATCACATAGACTATAATATGGTATGGTATTTGGTATTGGTAGATAGTTAATGGCACTTGTGTGTCAAAGTCCATGTTATGCTCTTACATAATGTATGCTCTCGTTGTGCATATACAGCTATAGGGAAAATGAAGCAGGAGTCTCCATATAAGTAAGTTTCAAATTTAGATGTTGCACTTTCAAACTGTTAAACTTAAAACTCATTGACCTACCAGTGGAACAGTCATTACTGACTCAGACTGTATTTTAGTATCAACCCTGCTTTCAAGGGAGAAAAAACAGTCACATAAAACTTAACATATAAAAGCAGTAAGTAAAAGTAGATTGGTAAGTACCAGTATTGGCCACTCTAACTTGTTTCAAAATGTGGCACCATTGTATTGTAGGCTAGTTAAACAGAGCATTCTTGGCTGCAGCCAGATATTGTTTAAATTCATAGAACTTGACGATCCTAACCAAATTTTCCAATCATACCAAATATGTAAGGGTGAATTTGGGGAAAAGTGCCATTAAAACATTTGAGGTTCCTCTGCTTAACAAAAAAGTTGGAGAAAGATAATGCAACCAACCATGTTTGGGATACTGTTACATGGTATGAAATATGATGAAAACAACACTATGAAATGAGGGGAAAACTTTTTATGAAGGGTTTGAGAAGAAGAGTTGTTTTTGCACAGCATAGGAAAGAGTAATGAAATTTAGTTTTGTTCTTAGAATTAATGTATATAATAAAAGTTTAATTAATGCAGTTAGTAACCTCCACTAGTAAAACCTGTGTTAAATTCTGCCCGAATCTTTTTGAATTCTCTGGTCCCTGTTTGGCATTGACACATCACTCCATGTACTTCAACTCATATTGTCTTTTCACTCATTCCTCCTCTGCTATTCCCTCTATCTGTTTTTATTTTTGTGAATTATACATTAAAACCAGTTGAAATGAATATACTCCAAACATCTAGTGCCAGCAAATATGCGTCACACAAGCCTCTGGCCCCAGAATCTCTTTCTCTGTGTCTGTCTGTCTGCCTGCCCGTCTGTCCGTCTGTCTGTCTGTCTGTCTGTCTGTCTGTCTGTCTGTCTGTCTGTCTGTCTGTCTGTCTGTCTGTCTGTCTATCTCTACTACACACATGCCCTCTTTCATTTCTGTCTCTCTCACTACTCGAGATGTGGATCCCATTTCAGTTGTCTCACTCTCATCTCCCTTCCATTTTCATTCTCTTTGATTTGAAACCCATTTTCAACCCCAGCATTTTTTTCTCCGCTTCATCCTCAACCACAATGTCCCGCTCTTGTCTCCACCTTTCTCTGCTGACTGTATTCCCCCATCTGTCCTCCTCCTCCTCCACTCCAGTCATCTCTAAAAGTCATCTCCTCCCACCTCCTAGTGTCCCAGTGGGGGGAGACAGAGAGATAGACAGAAAGAGAGAGCAAGGGAGAGAAAATGAGATGGGGGCAGGAGAGATCGAGATATGATTGGGCTGGAGAAACCCCCTGGTGTCAGAAATTCACCTGCAAAAACTCCCTGCTTCCCCCGCTTTTTCTCATCTGTATTCACAGTCTCTCCTCTCCTCCTGCATCATGCCTCCTCACCTCTCTCCCTTGCCTTCCTCTCTCTCTCTCTCTGTCTCCCTCCTTCCCTCCCTCACTACCTCCCTGCATCCCCCTCTCTGTCCTTCTGTGTCTCTTATCATCCTGCATTGCTCCACCTGCACTGTGGTGCAGCGCTGACAATCAGAACTCTGCACACATACACACACGCACAGAGGCACACAAACACACACACTTACAGACTGTCTCAAACACACACACACACACACACACACACACACACACACACAGGGAGACACACGCCCACCACTTCCGGGAGCCCCCCTCCCTCTCTCACACCTCTCCACTGCAGACACGAAACATTCTACAACCCCTGGTGTGCCAGTGCTTCATCAAGAGACACTGCTAGCACTACATCAAAACAGCATTCTGCATTTACACACAGTGTAGCGTATTGTTTAAACCAAATTGCAATCACTAAAAAACAGAATTAAACTGATGAAAACAGATACTACTGCTACCTCTACTACTAATGTTAACGACAACAATAATTATAATAATGATAATAATAATAACCATCATTATTATCATTAAGAAATCTTAATTTTTGTTATTATCACATCTTTTTTCATGTACTTTACATAAACTATAAATTAGTTTAATGATTCACGGAACAAATTATTAAAATTGTATTGGAATTAATGAAAAATAAAATAAAATAAAATGAAATGTTAAAAATGCATAAATACATTAATAAATAAATGGTCTGTAAAACTGTGTCCAGTCTTTGCTGCCTGTGTTTCTTCATTCTGCTGCCTGCCTCCCTAATGATCTGGGAGTGTACTGTAGTAGCCTTGTTAGACAAACGTAACTTCTATTAGCCTACAGAAATCTACAGAGGCAATCCACACTCACAACTGTGTTTGGACATCTCTGATTACAATTCCAAAGAAGTGAGCCAACCACCTTGGATGAATAATTAAGTGATACGATTAAAGACTGTGTATCTGTGGAAAAATAGGTGGTTTGACTCTGGATGAAAACCATGTGTGGGAGATCAGTGGGACTAGAGACTCTGGCCCTTTAATTTAGTGTTGCTAGGGAAATGAAGCTGTTTACTCTAGCATTAGCCACACCAATGGTGTCTACATGGACACCTCACTTATCTCTCCTCATATGCAGATATGTACACATGCATGTAAGCAAACACACACACACAAACATACATATACATGTCTTTATGTGTATGTTTTGATTAGTTAGTCTATGATTTCCTTCTACACGTCCTAATGCAGTTGGCCATTTCACATCAAACTCATGAGAGGAGACATGAGCATGAGAGAAAAAAGAACTCATGAGGGGGAGGTGCTTAGCTGCATTATTTGAATTACTTTGGGGGAAAACAAAAGCATATGAGAGAAAGTTTGTTGTTGGGCCAAGCCAAAGGTTTGGACAACAGAATCCTTGAACTGAAAGTGAGGAAAAAGAAATCAATCCTGACACCTAGTGGATATTGTGTTGAACAGAAGGTGTGTATTTATGTAGTCTGTCTGTTTCTTTATATAATATGCAGCCTTTTAAGCCCCCTTCCCCCAGGCCTCATATGTAGGTCATGGCCTACGTCAGAATGACATAACTACATATTTCAGAATGACACAAATACTGTTTAATTAAAAACACATACACAGAAATATTTTATAAAAATATATATTAAAGAGTCTGTAAATCAGGGGTTTAAGTGAAAAGATAATAACTGCAATCAAAACAATTTATCCTGGTGCAAATTGGGGAAACTATGAGTAATTTATTATAATCCTTATAACATAACATAACATAACTATATTTGCATAAACAAGTTTGATGGAAAGATGTCATCAATAATAAAGGGATTTCCACCAGAGCAGGCATCACAAATTAAATGCTTTTGTTTAAAAAGTGTAAATATTATTACTAAATACAGTATATGTTATGATAAAAATAACAGGAGCTTAATGAAACAAAGAAACAAGAACCAAAACACAATAACATACAGTTAAACAGCTAAAAGAAAGAAAAATTAAAAGGTGCAATCACAAGATAAACACACACACATATATATAAAGATAAATTAAATAAACAAAAAGTATATTCTGTAAAACAGTTACAGGGTTTTTGTACTTCTTCAGGGGGCTTTAAAATTAAAATGAGAAGAAATAATGACAGGGGTTTGAAAGTAAAATCTTGAATGTAGAATCGCTACTAATAATGTAAATTGGAAAAAATTTTGGTATTGTTGCATTTACCTTAGTAAACCAATTGTTTAATTCACTAAAACCTGAAAATTAAAAATTAAAATTAAATTAAAAGTATACTTTTTATTCAAAGAACTACATTTCCCATTTGCTTTCGCTAAAATGTCAACCCGTGTATATGTTTGATCCAGTTGGGCCACCATACTTGTTGTGTTTGTTTTAGTGAAAGCAAAGATGGCGATCGAACTAGAAAGAGTGCGAATCTCAGCTGCGGAACTCCGAGCCGAAGCGTCGAATTCAACCAATATTACTGCCTGTCAGAAAGGTGAGAGGAAGTGAACTACGTACTTGAAAGAAATACATTCGTGTAAACATCGATAAACTCAAGCAAAGAAGTGTCTCAAGTTAGTTGAAAGTAGCCTACTGAGTTGCTAAGTTTGTAACCAGCTAATGTTGTTAGCTAGCAAGCTAACTACCTGGCCATTCTTTGGTCCCGCGCGGTCTGTTTTAAACGCCCCCCTCAACGATAGCGACAGCAGATAATAAACGGGCAACTGTTGTCATGAATTAACCCTGTATTTAATTTTCTTTAAACAGTTATTTTCAAGCACGGTCTGTACTTTAGGTACATTAGTAGAAGAAACGTGTCCCTTATATGCAAGTGAAATGTTGAATGATCGTACGACTAATGAGCTTTACTCTTCACATCGTTAAACGTTAGTAACGTCAAACGTTGGAGACTAACGTGGGTAACATCAACAAATATTTGCAGCTCTTTTTGTCCGCCGATCATAATAAACAATTTGATATACGAATTGAGTTTAAAAAGTAGTAAAAACAATGCTGTCTGACCTGTAGTTGCACATGTCCCATATTTACTTATTTCAAAATTCTTCTCAGCAGATTTTTGTCATCTCACATTCACTTTAGGGTAGTTCTGTTTTGAAAACATTGTGAGCAGTTGCCTTTTTTAATGGATTTAGTGGATAGCAGTAGTTTTAAAATATGTACACGCCTGATTCTCTCTTGGCCCTGGTTCTTACCTTTTAAAATATGCTATTTTCTAGCGCTTGGCTCCTAAAAGACTGAACCTTATCTGTTTTTGTCTTTAAAATGGAAGCAGTGCAGTGACATGTTTTATTTTGTCATTATAATCACATTAAAACCACCTCATGTAGCTTCTTCCTTCTCTGATATCTCAAATCTACTACTGCAGTGAATACTTATTAGAGCACCACATAATTGTCCTTGGCAAATGCACTCTATGCTCCTGTTCTAGTAATGTTAACTTCAAATTACGCTGACAAACTAATTACGTAAAATACTGAGTCTTTTTTGAAGACTCAGTATTTACTTACTTGAGATCCCTTTTTCACTGTTTGCAGTGGGAATGATCGGCCCAGAGGCTGAGTGTCACTAGGGATGTTGGAAAGTACTGCTACAGTCTAAGGCATTGAATACTTTTTTCTTTTTAATGAAATTGTTGATAGGAAGAGAAACAAAATTGCAGCCTTAATTTCTAATATTAGTACTCTATCTACTTTGATGATAACTGACTGTCTCTCAGCTTCTTAATCTCTTTTTTCCTGACTCTTTTTTTTTTTTTCCTGCAGAGGAGCAACAGGAACATCACATACACAGGCAGCAAAGAAAGCGTGAGGGAAAGCGCCCTGATCTCCAGCGCTATCAGTCAGTATCTGGACGGCGTCACCGTGACAGTGAGGAGGGGGACACTGGTCAAAGTGATCTCCTGGCTGCTGATTCATATGAACATCATCAACCATCACAGAGTGAGAAAACAGGTGTTTCTGAAAAAGTTTTTGAGAGACGTGGATGCACAGACGGTGGGATTTGTACTGACAAAAGGGAGGAAGACAGGATGAGCTGTGATGGTGGCAACACTCAGAACCTTAAAAAGGGTGGCCATTCAACGATTAAAACAGAAGCAAATCAAACAAAAGGCTTTGTTGAAAATGATAGAGAACACCAGGAACCTGCTGGAGCTGCTAAGCCAACAAGGAAAGCCCGCAAACCAGACCAAGAATTTTATCAACCTGGGAGCCGGAGGAACATTCAGGGAAAGGACTGTGGAGTTGAAAGAGAACGGGATAAGCCTACCCCTAGGAAGCAAGAACAGAAAACTGAGCCAGAATCCCAGTTGAGTACAAGGGAAAGGGAAGGAAACAAAAAAACATTAGCACAGAGGCAGGGAGGCAAAGATAAAGACGTAAAAGGTGTAAAGGAAAATGAAAAACCCTCTAAATCAACTGAGAAAAACAGAAAGCAAGGAAGCCAAGATGTGGAGAAATCTCCAGTACCCTCTGATGTTTCAATAGAGAAAATTACTAGCAAAGTAGAAAAGCTCAGCATAGAAAAGGGAAAAGTGGGAAACGAGGGCCAAGTTGGTGAAGAGTTAAATTGTAAGAGAAGGGAAACAACTGAAAAGGAAAAGAAAGGCCAGGGGGGAGGAAAATATGAGGAGGAGGAAAAGGTAGAGAAGAAGAGGGAAAAGGGAAACCGCAGGAGAAGAGGGGGAGAGAAAGTAAAAGAGAAGAGTCAGGAATCCAGAGGAGAAGATGAAGAAGGTGGTGGAGCAAAGAGGGACGGGGGCAAAGCTGAGAAGGTAAAAAACAAGAGCACTATCGAAGCTAATAGGGATAACAAACCATGTAAGACAGGTGAGACACGCCAAAGCAAAGGAAGAGAGAATCTCAGAGAAAACAGAAGAGGAGACAACAACAACAACAACCAGTGTAGAGATGCTGACAAAGATGCCAAGACACAAAAAAATATAGACAGTGCTGTAGAAAGAGGTGATATAAAGCAACCTAATAAAAACATTACAACAGTAACCTCAAAACGTTACTCCAAATCAGACATTCGGCGCTCACGGAATCGAACTTACAGTAGCAGCTCAGCCAGCAGTGTAACCAGCATGGATGGTCCTGGACTAGGAATGGATGTAGACAGTACCAAGTGGTCACGCTTGGAGCCGAGGCACAATAATAAGGAGGGGATGCCTAATAGAGGAGAAGGAAGAAGGAATCATCTACAAAGCTGGACAACCAATGGGGAATCATCTACAGAATCTCTGGAGGGAAGTGAGATGAGTGACATTGTGGATGATAGAAGAAGGAGGAGAAGAGGTGGGGAGGAAGAGTTAAGTGCAGAGAGGCGGAGGGAAGAAAGGAACAGACCAAAGACAAACAAAGGTGGAGGTCGGGGAATTCTTAGGGTTTCTCTTGAAAGACAGTCAGGTACATCATCACATAGTGGGGTTGCCCAACATCGTAAGCAAGGCGTGGTCCCTCGTGGCAGAGGTGGAGGTATCCTGGTGCTTCCAGCCCGCACAGATATCTCTAACTCTCCAGAGGTCGGGCAAAGGCTTCTTTTTGGCGGCATTAGGGGAGGAGCAGCTTCCAGGAGTAGAGGAGGCAGAGGAGGAGGAGTGAGACGACTGTGGGATCCAAATAACCCTGACCAGAAACCTGCTCTTACCAGCACCCAATCCTCACAGCATTCATCACTCCAACAGCCTGTCTATCTTCAGACAGGGACTGGATATGGACAACTCCACTTTCTTGACACAGACGACGAGGTAGCAGGCAGTCCTCCGGTCCCACAGGGTGAGCACTTTCGATCCCAGCAGGCTGCTGCCATGGCCTACTACAAATTCCAAAACTCGGACAACCCCTACTGCTACCCCATGCCTGGCAGCAGCCCACATAATACTGGCACTGCCACAAGCCAGCGCTATCCATATCCCTATCATATGGGGCCCTACCAAATGGCTCCCACAAACGGTATGTACCCTGGCCCCAGCGCTGGTCAGTTCTGTGGTAGTTACAGGGGAGCAGGTTATTCCCATTCAGGTTCTGGAGGTGCTTTGACATATGAAGAGGCAGAGCAACAAGCCAGAGGCGAGCTGGGGAGGCTGCTGAGGGCTGCAGATGCACAGGAGCTTCAGCTCAGCAACCTGCTGTCAAGGGACAGAGTGAGTGCTGATGGACTGGACCGCATGGCTCAGCTCAGGTGTGTGGTTTTTTATCTTTAACTCTTATGTGTTAAACTAATTGTTTTGCTGTCACTTGCTCCTAAACTCAACAAAACTGAGTCAGTTGGCATACTGAATACATTGTCCTATTGTTACTGTATGTTTTTAGAGCTGACCTTTTGGGGCTATATGAGCAGGTCATCCTTACAGACATCGAGTTGTCAGACTCTCAAAACGTGGATCAAGCTTTGTGGAAGAATGTCTTTTACCAGGTCATAGAGCGCTTCAGGCAGCTACTGAAAGACCCCACATACGAAAACACTCCTCATATCAGGAACATGCTCCTCACACTGCTTGATGAGGTAAGGAATGTTGGGGAAACACGGACAGGGCAGGGATTCACTAAATAAGGTTTTTGCAGGAGATCCACATTGGAGTTGTGTCTATAGTATTAAAGAGCTGTTTACAGTAAATGTCAAGACAGATGCTTCCCAATAGTCTCTTTGAGAACATAGATCATTTTTTCTGGTTTAGTATTTAAGTAAGCAGTGGCACCAGTCAACCCAAAAATAGTACATAGGATATACCTTGTACTTTATATTTGAATGTTGGTCATACAATTTGTTTCTTAACCCCTTTTACACCTTTCATTTTGTGTAGTGGTAGGAGACACACAATAATTTCCCAATTCTTGTCACTCTTTTGCGTGATTATGGATATGAAGGAAACCTGTTGAAGTTTGTGTGTTTGCATACAAAAGATTAAGAAGACTTGATAATTTTCTTCTTCATAACTCTGCTTGTCCTTTATAATCATTGTCTGCATTTCACAGGGAGCACTTTTCTTTGATGCGCTGCTTCAGAAGCTGCAGACAGTGTACCAGTTTAAATTAGAAGACTACATGGATGGCATAGCTATAAGGGCTCGGCCATTACGCAAAACGGTAAAGTAATACTTATTTTAATCTGTTTGTGTTTTTGTGTGCTCTTAACGTGTTTAAAGATTTAACAAACATGAGATTTTAAAACTGATTGTGCATTTTCAGTATATACATCAGTCAGTAAGTGTCAGTCTGTGATTAAATTGCCACTTAACTAGCAACATAGCTGTTGATAGTAACTTAATGGTTTCTTTACCATGGGTAATTGTGTTTTCAGTAAATTCCTAACTGAATTGAGCTATGTGTGTAGGGAAATTGTCAATGTTTTCTTGTTTTAATGCCTTTTCAGGTAAAGTATGCACTTATCAGCGCTCAGCGCTGCATGATTTGTCAAGGAGACATAGCACGTTACCGGGAACAAGCCAGTGACTCAGCCAATTACGGCAAAGCTCGCAGGTAGGCAATTCCATCATTCTCTAGGTATTGTTGAATTGCTTACACATACTCAAGAGCACAGGGTGTTTACTGGTTATTGGTTTGATCTGAGGTTACGGTGTTTAATCTTGTAACTTGGCCCTTTTTCATGGGAATATGTATACATCAGTTTAATTTCTCCCACACAACAGGTTTTTATGTAGTTGAGATTATTTTGAATGTTCCTGTACATGGTTCAGTGTTTTTCAGCAGATGGCTCTTGCTGTGACCAAAAAAATAAACAAAAACATTCTAACCCAATTGAGAAAGTTCTTTTTTAGCTGCAAATAACCAACTAGATGAGAACCTCATAATTTTAAAAAAGAGGCAGAAACCTTCCACAAAATTTCTCATTTCTACATATTTTCCTCTCTTCGTAGCTGGTACCTAAAAGCCCAGCAGATTGCTCCCAAAAATGGACGCCCATACAACCAGCTGGCCCTGCTGGCAGTCTATACAGTAAGTGATTTGTTGCATAAGTAATGGTCTAGTTGTACACCCCCTGATGTTCCTCCTTTTTGTAGGGTACCTTTCTCCTCCTACTTTTTTTCCACCTCTCTCACTTACAGAAGCGAAAGCTGGATGCTGTCTATTATTATATGCGTAGTTTGGCAGCTTCTAACCCGATCCTGACTGCAAAGGAAAGCCTGATGAGTCTGTTTGAAGAAGCAAAGCGTAAGGTAGGAGACATATGTTTGTCATTACTTTATGACAGAGGATTTTTTTTTCTCTTTTTTCTGGACCAAAAACATTGGATATGGAATATTAGAAAATAACTTTTAAGTCAGAAACTTGGAAATGAACCGTTGTGGATTGTTAGCAATAATGTAAGTGGAAGTTAATCCATGCTTGGAACAGAAATGGTCTGACTGAAGTGTAATCTCCAAAGGTCATTTAGACTTGAACTATGTAATAGCAACGAATCAGTATTAGGATTGTGATTTTAATTCATACATCATTTTGCATTAATACTTGCCCAAAAACCTACTAATTCTATCAGAACCCTTGAATTCATGTAAATATCAACATGTTTCATATAAAAACAAACATAATGGTTTTGATATATTATTCTATTGATTCAACCGTTTACTTGAATGAATAATGTTATTAACATAACTGGTCAGGTTACATAAAGTGTTGATTATGCAGATTTTAGGTAGAGCAGGTGATTCTTATTCACACACTTTATTCTGTAGGCTGAGCAGCTTGAGCGAAGGAGGAGGCAGGAGCATGAAGGAGGCTCCAGGGGTCCAGCAGTAAGAGGAAGAGGAAGAGGAGAAGATGGAGCACGTGTGGAAATATGGATTCGCCCCAGTGTACAAGCAGCAACCCCATCCTCTCAGAGAGGAGGTAGTGAATCCAGCAGAGACTCTGAACAGGATGGAGAGCTGGGAAGCCTCAGCGCTAGTGATGTAAGATCCCTCTCTGCCTTTTGCTCTTTCTCATTCACACACACACAGACACAGTTTCACACAGTCTCATGTATCATATGCCTTTATATGTATGCACTCAAAGACACTCATCTGTGTGTGCACATTCTAACAGGTACTTTGCTGTCTTTTCTTAAATACTTAGTGTCTAATGTCTGCAGTAGTCTCACATACTGTTTCCCATGGGTTAATTTTCTCTTTGTAATCCAATTAATTTCCTCTTCAATTTTTTTTTCTCATCTTCGATGTTTATTTCTTTTGACTAAATAATTCTCACTGTTAAAATTTAATTTCTTACTGTTTTAGTAATATAATAGGCTCTCCTTTCTTCACTGTTTTGTGTTGTCGTATTCATTGTTGTTTATTATGTTCAAAGATCTTTTTAATCTGTTTTTTGCTCATTTTATATTTTGTTATTTTGCCATTTTTTGTTTTTTTGTTTTTTCTTTTTAATTCCACTTGTAATGACTCATCATCTATTAATTAAGTGAAAGGAGCAGTTTTCTGAACTATTTATATGTAGAGTAGTAAAACATTGATCCATCCATTTGTTTGCTGCATATTCTGTCAGTTGCCACCGTAGCACTAGAGAGAACAGGATGGACATGTTATGTTATCCTGTGCAACTTTTTCATCACTTCCTCAGTGACATTAAGGCAGATATAGCAGATAGGTGAGCGATATGCTTTCTCCAACAGGTTCTGTTTTTCTAGAGATGTCCTCCCAAGTATGTTCACTTAGTAAGGAGGAGGCACTCAGTTGGCACATAACCATATCAGATGGTTTAGTCACAAGCTAGACACATGTGACCTGTTTCTGTGAGCTATTGCTATGGAGATATTGTTTAAAACATGTTGAATCTAATAAATCATATCAAAATAAATTGTTGCCGTCAGGAGGAGTAAAAGATGACAATTTTTCATGTCACTGTTGTCTTCTTTACTTTCTGTATTGGCCACAGTTTGACTGAGGTGTTTTTCTGGTCTTGCTATATAATAGTCTCAGGTGTTATGTTCATAGTAGTTTTAAATACCCTACTTAAATGTGGGATGTAACTTTGTACTATTTATTTTCTTGACCTTATAACAATGTGCTCTGCCTCTAAACTACACTATTTGTCTGTGTCCGGTCTTGATAGAGGCATCTGTTTATTCTCCTTGCTCTCCTTTCCAGCCTCAGTAACCTTTCAGCTCATTTCCTCCCTCCCCTATTGTTCAAACTCCCATGTGCATTTAGCACAGTTCCGAACCTCCATTCGTGCTTTGTCTGTGGATGAGGACATGTTTTCTTGTAGTGCACTGTGATCTATGCTTTGTAACTGAATGAAACTGTTGCTCAAAGATTAGTAATAACTTTTTATCTTTAAACCCTGTTTTTCTCTTTTCTCCAGCTTAACAAGAGATTCATTTTAAGTTTCCTGCATGCACATGGGAAGCTCTTCACTAAAGTGGGGTGAGTGATGTCTCATTTTCTTCATCTCTTCAATGATTAAACTAAATGATAAAATAATTTGTAAATATAATAATATTGTTATTATTATTTCTATCTACTTTTGTTTCTTTTCTTTTTTTTTTGTATTTTTATGAATGTGTTTTGCCCACAGCATGGAAACTTTCCCTGGGGTGGCGAGTCGTGTTCTGCAGGAATTCAGGACCCTGCTGCAGCATGGTCCTTCCTTACTGGGCAGCACGCACATGCTGCAAATCATCACCATCAATATGTTTACCATACACAATGCCCACAGCAGAGGTAGTGCTACACACACAAACACACACACACACACACACACACACACACACACACACACACACACACACACACACACACACACTGCTGCATAAGGCGCACTGACAGCAGCAGACCAGAATTCCACAGTTGCCTCTCTATCTCCCCTCTACGCATTTTGCCTCTCACTTTGTGCTGAAATAATTAACTGCGTGTTCGTTTGAAGGCGGGATTACAGTTGTCTAATTGTAGTGAGCGTTGTCATGGAGACTATCAGGCCATCGGTGAATAAACAGCCTTACTTGGCGGTGTTTGGCTAAAATGGGGCTTTGTGCAGATGTCAGACACAGATTTATGATGGTGAAACAGATTATATTTGGCAGGAAAATCAATAGGCTGACCACTCTGGACTGGCTGCTTATTTTGATAAACAGCTCTGTGGATGTAACCTGCTCAGAAGCTTGTCTCCTCATCTGTTTGCTCCGAGTGTGTGAATTAATGTTAAAGTTTACTTTCCAAAACAGCTTGTTGGGTTTTTTTACTCGAAAGTTGGACACAAACATACCCTTTATTGCTCTGAGGTGCACAAATATATATTAAAAAAAACTAATCATGATCTAAGGAATAACATTTGCTTTGTGATGAAATTAGTTAAAGTGAAAAAGGTAAACTTTTGTCTATAGATAATTTGCTTTCCATTATGGAAACACTGCAGACAGTTTGATGGAAGTTTGGGTATGGGAGTTTTGGGAAAAAATCTGATTAATTTATCATGACTAATTGAATCATGCAGACTTTTTGGGAATAATTTCCAAACATCTGGAAAATAAGACACTTTTTTTTCAGTGCAATCCAGAAGTCAAAGAGAAAAACATAGATGACACAAACTGATGACAATAACAGTTATATTTATATATAAAGTGTAAGTTCGATCACATAATGGAGAGTACACTCTGTGTCTGCCAAGTAGGGATGTGCGGTGGACAGTTGTGGACAATGAAGAGCAGAGTGGATAGAGGATAACGCAAGTTTCATAACCCAGTGAAACATGAACCCATGTAAAGCAGTCAACATTTGGAGAGAAATGTTCAACTGTATCTGGATGAGTTTAAAAGTGATTTAAAAATCATTTTTAGTTTATGTTGAATAACATTTAAGAGTTGCTTTGTAACCATAAATTGTACTTTAGCAGAAGTCACTAGTAGCAGGAATTATTAAGTCAAATATATTAATATGGTCATAATTGTAATTAATAAATATTCACAACTAAATATTCCAAAACCACATTTCTGGAGAAAGGGTTAATTCATTTTATAAGTAGTGAGATTATTTACAACAAAAAAAAAAGTCAAGTTTTTTATTGGCCACCGGCTTTAAAGTCATACATTCTGAACCTATAGCTGTTGCTAATCTAGATACCAAAATCTGTAATAGCTGATTTTTTGGGAGCCACATGGAGGCAGCAGAAACCAGGTGGTGAACATAATATTTACCAGTTATCATACTAAAAGTTAAGTTTGCAAACTCGTTACCAAACACTGTCATCCTGCAGTAACAGAACAGCATCATCACTCACTTGATGGTCATGTCGCTCTCTGTTTGATCAATAAGTTCAATACTGACTCTATTTGAACTCTGTATTTGGTCTCCACCAAAACCCTTAAGGGAAATATTTGACTCTCAAACTGCAAAATGTTTCACTGTCTTCATCAGCTAGTCTCAGGCTGTCTCTCTGCTGTTTGTTGCTGAGCAGGTGGTGGTCAGTAAGTTTTTTAAAAGCTTTTTCCAGAAAACAGCTGGCTGCTGCAGCTGAAAATGATGTTAGGAGAGAAGTGGGAGTAAACCAAAACAGTAAAGTTGTCAGCTCATTGTTGTACAGCTAAACAATGAGCAAAAACTCACCATAAATCACAGTCAGCAGTCACACAACTGGCCCTGCACCATTTGTCTTGTCTGACAAAGAAAAGTACTGTTATAAAATAAAATGGTCTTTGGGAAAATTGCTGCTGTGAAATAAACACCAACTTTGGACAAAGAGACGAAAAATAAAAAGAGTGACGATCGGCAAACTGTTTCTAAAAAGGGATGAAATAAATCTTTACAAATGTTAATAATGACTTCAATGTATTCATGTATTAAAGATGTTTTTTACTTGATATTTTGTTAGTTTTTATACATGAGTATTTCTGTTTATTAAATTTCTTGTTATTTGTTTGATTTTAACCCACAGTTTTTATTTTATGTGCCTGATTAGGTGTGTGTCTTTGTGGATGCATGTGTGTGGATATTTATATGTGTGTGTATGTGTGTTTATACATTCAATCAACACTATTATACTTCCAGGAGACTTAAGTATGTAAAAGGAGATTGTTTCATTATCAACATCATCATGTGCTCATACTGTATTTTAGAGAAAGAATGTGTGTTTTTAAAAACGCTCTCTGTGTGAGTTGGTGTAAATTCAACCACAAAAACTGCCATGTGATCTGCTCTGCTCAGTGTACAAAAGATCCCAGCTAACAGCAGCACAAAGTGCCTGGAATATCTTCCAGCAGGAGCTCCAGCTCATAACTCTGGTCCCTCTTGGACAATTAAAATCGATTTGAGAGAAAAAAAAGGTGGATGCTATCGGTCACTGTGAATTTCTTATGTAGCTTTTTATCAGTGCTGTGTCATTGATTTTATATAACTCATGGTGTGATTGTGTAACTGTGTGTAAAGATTGCCTTAATAAAAGTAACACAAATATTCAGTATATCTAGACAATACCCATCTACAAAAATCAATTAATTAGGTTAAATTTTTATGGTCGTTCAATCAATCACTCAATCAATCCGTAATATTTGTTACTAGTTCTTGCATGTATTTGATGTTTTTCTGACATTGAATGTGTGAAATTAGACGTTGTGACCCCCAGTCATTCAAGAAACTCCAGGACAAATGTTTGTTTTAAGGTTGGAGGAATGCAGCTATCTTCCATCTCATCTAACATGTGCTTTGTTCCTCCTGGCAATCAACAGCTATTCCCCATTCATATAGTTAAAGAGTAGGATATGTCTTTAATATATTCACTTTCCAACCATGCCTGCTAACTTAAAACGAGTTCAGCTAACAGTCAGGAGAAAAACATTCCAGGAACAGGAAGTCAATAACGCCAGTATCCCCCTCAGGGTGCACATTACCATTGTTGTGAGCCAGGTTAATGTACTTCAAACAAGGTTTATTATGCACTGCAGAGCACAATAGTGAGGTGAGGACTGTAGTGGTCATGTGTTATAGGTGAGAAAGGAAGCTGATCACTTGTCTTATCCTACTCTGTGATTGTAGGATGAGGTGACTCAGCAGTGCTATAAATAAATAAATATACAAAACAAATGCAACACTTGTTTTTACTCACATTTTCCACTACTTGAAGTGAAAGATCAAACACTTCTGTGCACAAAAAATTTAATATTTCTCTTAAATTTGAGCACAATTTTTTCAGATGTGTGTTAGTCAGCATTTATCCTTTGCCAGAGTAATCCATCCCCTAACCAGGTGTTAAGGCATCGCACGATGCTGATTAAACAGCATGATTATATTACAGGCGTGCTTTGGGCTGCTCACAATAAAAGGCCTCTCTAAAATGTGCAGTTTTATCACACAATGCCACAGATGTTGCATGTGTTGAAGTTTTTCAGGGAGCGTGCAGCTGTCAAGCTGACTTCAGGAGTTTCTGCCAACTTTCCAAACAATAACAATGGCAAAATGTGGCAGTAACATTAATTTACCATCCCTGTTTAATGACAGTTTGATCTCATCTTCTGCTTTCAGTTTAAGGAGCTCCTGATTCCTTTGTCTCTTTTGGTTGCCAACATGTTTGGTTGCTGTTCTTCCTTGTGTTAGCTGCTGCCAGCTGTTGTTATATCTCACACTAGTGGGTTACATACATAACATGTTCAAAACTCTGCGCCCCCAAACTGTATTGTAACAGAATAGAAGGAAAATTTCAATTGGTGACTGATTGTAATTGTGTTTTATTGTATTGAGAGATAGAAATAAATGTCTAATTTATCCTTTGTCTTAACTGAGTTCATATGAACAACAGACTCGGTCAGACTTCTATACACACTGTCAGCAGTAGATGTTTATTGAATATTTGCAAAACTGTCTTTTGATTTGTATGCATTGTTTCTTCATTGTTCTTGTCATACAAACTAATTATGTTTTATTATGATGCAATGTTGTGGTTACTTGTTTAGGCTCAGGGAAGAAACATGGTTGAGGTTAAAATGGTCACTCTTGCTAAATCTTTCGTGGGTCTGGAGTTACCATCTGGACTCGACACACACATGTACTGTGCCTGCATGTTGCACTGATGAGGGCTGGGGGAGGTCAGTGGATCAAACCATTGTGAGACAAAGGGTAGTGAGTCACAATGTGAAACTTAAAATGCACCTTGAAGCATTTATTATCAGCACAAGCTGTTTAATTACATAGTTGTGTTTACAGTGATATATTTATAGGGACAAAACATATCAATAGTCCCCAATAGAAAGTTACAAAATTTTGCTCAGTTGTTTGATTATTTTATTAGGTTTATTATTTGTCCATACAGCATTCATTTGTTTATTCATCTGTATTTTTTCTGAAAGTTTTTATTTAAAGAGGGGATCTGAAAATTAGATCCCTCTTTAAATCAACTACTGCTTTTAAACTCAGAAACCTTTAAATAACTGTTTTAAATTCTCTGTTTTCCTTATAATTAGTACCAGATTTTATAGCTTTTTTCAGGACAGTTCCAAGGAAATTAGCGAGAATTCAGAGACCCATAAAATAAAGCCTTTTTAATGTTTATATTTGGGTGCAGAACACACAGAGTCCTCTCCTTATTTATTTTTATTAAGGTACAAGTAGTACATTTTTGTAGACTGAATCCTGAAATTAAAAGGATTGAAGCCAGCTCAACATGTCTTAGTTTAGTAAAAATGACATAGGCCCAACCCGAGCTACACTGTTCAAGTTTTTCAATAAAAAAATAATCCTGGGCCTTTATTTTGTGACAATAAATGGTTAAATCTGGAAACAACACTGGAACCCTGTTATTTTACTGCAATCTTTAAAGAATCTCTTTCTAATGTTGGTGTGTAAAGCATATTTAGTTCTTCTGATCATGGTTTGACTCTGATCTTGTGGGCCATGGGGTTCACAGGAGTCACCCTCCCGACTCAGCAAGCTCAGGATCCAGGAGGGGGGCTTTTAGGCTGTGCTCCTACAGGGAGGCCTGCAGCTTATCAATATTGCAAAGGAATAAAGTAGACTGGTGGTGAAAGACAGGGGCACTGAGGCCTATTCAACCATCACAATGCTCCAAACAGGAAAAGTAACAGGGATATAGATTTAGGGACACACTTTGCCATAGCTTAAATAAATGATGAGGAAACATATGGCTTATTGCACATCCTAAAGAAATTAACCAATGCTACAGGAGGCACCATTACATCTGATAATTCATCATGTTGGTTTTTAAGCCTGACATGTCAGTAAGCAAGTGAAGAACACCGGAGCACAGTGAGACACAGTGAGCGTCTGGCTTGACTTGTGGTGACCATAGTTTCCTATTTATTCTTTCACAGACCCCTACAACGACGTGGTCATTGCATGTTTCTTGTACACAACAGAAGAAGAATGTAAGCGGCAGCTCAAAGGGATGAAGAGATTACCTTTATTTTAATTATAAAGTATAGTGAATATGACTGACTTTGAACACAGCAGGGGCACTGAAGCCCTGCATGGTTTTTGTTCATTATGCTGTGGTACCTCAGCGACGGCCTACAGTGCCGCAATAAAAGACCAATGAACGGTGCACATCCTGTATTGATTTGTTTGCTGAATATCAGAGTGAATTTTCAGATGTATTTATAATGGCCTTATTAAAGCCCCCTTTGATCTAAAGAATACAACAATAACAGAATCGTCTGTGTTGTTTGCAGCCGAGATCAACTGTGGTAAAAATGTCAATACTAACTGGAGTTTTTTCAGAGGTATTCAATTATTTTTCCTTTTAATCATCTAATGTAATCACTTTCATGGGGATGGGCTTGGGGTTATTATTTTCCACAATTGATGCAAAGCTGTCCATCCAATGGTATTGCTCCACATATGTCTTTTTTTTGGTAAATGAAATATTCTATTTGAAATACAAACAGCTTTAATAATTGAAACTGACACTGCACTTGACTTTGAAAGACTGTCAGCTGTTGACATTGGATAAAGAAACGGGGAATTTTGAGGATATCTGCGCCTGGCATTGGTATGATGAAGATATTATTTGGAGGTGACTCTCATCTGTTTTAAGAGTTATTGAAGCAGACAAATACAAAGACAAGTGATGTGATGAACTGCAGATTAATGTGAGGGCTTTTTATGAGCATCAACTCTCTGTGCTTGTTTTTTTAAATGATGTTCAAGTGGATTCGAATGAAAGGAAAATATAAGAAAGACAATATCAAGTGAAACTCGAGGGACACACATTATTCATAGAAAAAATAAATTGCCAGTTCAAGCGTAACCAAATTCAAATGAATGGGAGGAGATAATACATTTGCTGGACAAAAACTGGACGAAGACAGTCACTGCAGAAGGCTCTTAAAGTACAGCTGTCATTATTGAAAAAAAAATCAAGTTGGAATAAATAAGAGCTAAATCACAGTTTGCTGGAATTACTTCAAATGGCCATCTCATACACAAAAAGATGCACTGTGGCCCCTCTCGCTCCCTCATCTCAAAGTTCATGTTTTTCTTTTTTTTAATATGTTTTTTCATTTAGTTTTCCAGATCTAAGGTCTGTAGTAAATACAAGCTTAAGGAACTTTCATGTTTTTGTTCTACGGCCCAAAAGAGACAAAAACCTAATTTGTGATTTTTTTGAAGCTCTTACATCTTTAAAAAGTTTGTTGCTAACGAGTAGCTAAATGAGACAACTTAAGTTGTTTTGAACTTTAAACATCCTTATGCCAAGTGTGCTAACTAATCTACTTGCAAATCTTTCTTTACAGCTTTGTGGCTTAATAACTATTTACATAAAAAAAAAAAAAAAATTGGCTATTAAGAACATAATGAATTATGAAATGAAAAAAAAATGGAATTCAGTCTGAATATCAGGCTTTAACCTATTTCAGAAAGTTTGATTTTTTATCTGGCAGATACAGGATGTTTAAAAGACAGTTTGCTCCATTTAACATGAACAAAGAACGCAGGTGTGGGTGGTGGTAGTTGATGGGGCAGGCCATGTAATAGGCAGGGGTGACACTACATTAAAGAAATCCCTCCTACTGGAGTACAAGGCACAGCCGGTTGAGTTTAGACTGTGAGTTTTGAATAGGGACATTTCATAGCAGCCTTAACATTTCAATTTGGCCACACTGACATGATCATTCCAAACCTGGACAACATATTTAATTGAAAAACTTCATTACAGCTCAAATATCAGTTACAGTGGTGACTCCTGGCGATCAATAAACTGTAGACACAAACAAAATTAATGCTGAAGTGAATTTTTTGTTGCTTGATTTTTCTAATTTAAGGTGACATTTGCTGTTGGACATTTATGTTTTGAAAATATGGTTCAATGAAATCTCGACCCATTGCTTCATCAGGAGTGATAGCAGGATCCCATGCAGCTGCAGTAATGAAAGCTGACATAGGGATTGAATCAGTATTCATGAATTTGTCATGTAGCTGACACGAAAGCTATTGTTTAAGTGTTACAAATGCTAAATAAATGAGCACTAAATCGCTGGCTTGTCTTCTTGTTAACCTGAACTCTCAGGTTGAAAATTGTGATTATTGTGAAAATATGAATACGTGATAAGACACAGCTGGATTACTTTCACTATTTCTTGTCATCTTGAAGTTTTTTTTTATGGATTTTCACTGTTAATAAATATAAAACCTCCTATTGTCACAATTCTCCACAAATCTTTTCCTCCACTGTGGCAGAACATAAATATGTTGTTTTTTTAAACCAAGAATCTGTTGTCCATATTTAGGGAAAGTTGGTCGAAGCCCAAGAATATCATTTGGCTTGGCAGGCCTCTCTAGTCAACCAGTTGCTACTGCCTTCTAAAAAAAAAATCAAACAAATGTACACTCCTTATGGATCCAGCCATTTGGAATTAGTGAGCGAGACAATTTATAAACACTTCTTCCTGTTGGACAGCCTGTGCATACCTGTTTCAAATCAAGTCTCCAAGAGTCATGGTTATCTTCAGTTTTTCAGGTGTGGTGAGGCTGGTTTTTTCCACCTTTTCATTCACTCCACATGGACTTCAAGTGCTCGAAATATTGCAGTAAAAGGTTATTTGATCCTTTGCTGAGAAACATGCCAGTGTGAAGATTTGATAAAGCTACAGACAGCAATTCGACGGGGACGTTGCATGTTTCCCTGACAGTCGTGCTTCTTCTCCCTGCCTGATTGAGAGACAACCTCACAGCTGCCAAAAACAACAAAACGACTGTCTCTGTTTCTAATTGTGTTGATGAGGTGCTGCAAAGGTGCAACGTATAGAGTAGCCAGAGTAAACTGAGCCGTGATTGCTCGGAGTTGAAACGCTTCCATGTGAGCCAATCTGCAGTCCCCATGCACTCTGACAGCAATGTTTAGTTAAAGCACAGTTCCACATTAAACCGGAGCTGTGAAACAGTTTGACTTGTGCAAATATCATTCATACATAAAAAATGATCATGCTGTTAGTAATGTTTTCCTTTTTATGGAATCCGTGGCACTGAAGGTTATTTTACAACAGGGACTATTTTTTTAACAGGTTGTCAAAAATGCTTTATATAAAACTCCACACACACACAGTGCATGAAAACATCAGTAAATTTTAAATATCTATAAATTGTTTTACTCAAGAAAAAGCCGGTGGAGCTGTGAGGAGTCAGCAGATGTGTCGGTGGCAGAGAGAGAAGAGGAGTTTTGCTCTCCTCTCGAGGGAAGACAATACTGAAGTTTTTCTGAGGCCTGTGGTTTCATTGGTGGCGTGCTGTACGCCAGCGGCAGGGGCACTGGTTTGGCTGGATCACCAGACAGGAGACAGAGGGAGGGCAGGTCGTACATTTCTATTAGTTTAGGATTTCATACATCATTAGAGAATGGACTGACTGTATTTATCCATAGCCACTGCTCTACTCTGCTCTGCCAAGAGGACACCTCTGCCGTCAAATAACCTGACAGACGGAACTGAGGGGAGAAAGGAGCAGTTTCTAGCCTATAAACACCAAACAATGTCTCATATTGTCATAAAAAAACAGAAAATCAAGTACACCAGAGTGCTTGTTTCAAAGTCCTTGTAAAAAATGCTTAATTTTGCTCATTTAGAGTGAAAATTAAAACTACAAACGTAAATAAATAAACAATTCAATTTCTCCAACTTCATTCTTCCACATTTCAAACACCACAGCAGCTAATTATACCCTGAGGTCAGGCGCTTTGATGCATTTTTTCCTCAGCAGGAATCCCTGACTTTTCTTTTCCTGGAAGTGCTTTTCTGTCGGTCCTGAGGTAAACTGCCCGGTGGCGCTCAGCATGCTCTGATCACTCTGAGCATACAGTGCATTTATCTGTGTGTGTTTATGTTTGTCTATGAGAAGAAGAAAAAAAGAAAAAATTGAGAGAGATATGACCCCACACGATGTTGCGTTCACGTGGAATGGCACGAGTAGCTTCCACAGCCTGTATCATTTGCAGATTCTAGACTCTGAGGCTCTATGGAAGCAACCACAACCCAAGCACAGTCTTGAAATCTTTCACAAAATGTGCGTCTGCACATCAAAAAACAAATTACCTTCCTGGTTAAAGTTGCAGACTCTAAGCAGTGTGGTGCTGCACGCCTGACATTGGCAGGCCCTCGGCTTGTGTGCAGCACGAGCCCAAGAACAACAGCAAAGAAGGAGAAACCACCCTGTGTGTCGGCAGACCGCTGCTGTTGGGCCCGTCACACACAGGAGGGCTGCTGCTGTCACACTCAAATGCACGAAACCGTAAACTTGTCTGGCCCATATGAAATGCTTGGGAGGGAAGGGGGGTGGGGGTGGGGGAGGTGGGGGGGTCCTTGTGTTCATGCAGTGGTGGAAGTGTATACCCTGGGCACTGCCATTTCCTCTTGGCTCAATGCCCAGCCTGTCTTCAAGCCCACACCCCGCACAGGCATCCAGGCCGCCTCACATGCAAAGAAGTGTGAATGTAGCCGGGGGTTCAAGCTGAGGCTAAAAAGGTTCCTCCAAGCGGTGACGCAGCTCCATCAGGCTCCTCTCCTATTAAAGTCAACCCAAGGTGACATATGACATCCAGACGTGCAGGGAGTAATTGTTTTCACTGATGCTCCCTGACGATGTCTCGTCCATGTATGAGGCTCGTTGTCTCAATGGAACACTGCTCATGTGTTTCCCATCAGGAAAGTCTGTGGTTACCTTCCTGATTTTACTGGACTGGAAAAACATAGCTAATATGGTGTGATCTGGAAAAAGCTTTGATGCAGGGGCTTTACAAATAAACCCCCGAATGCCATATGGTTTGCATTCATCTCTTAATTTATTTCCTATAAATGTCTATTGAATATTCTGTCGAGCCAACATGTGTGTAACCAGACTTGGAAAACAGAAGGCCAGGGAGAGCAGTTTGTGGCAAAGTGTGATTATTATGATTTGTCCGTTTTTTTTCTCCTTGCTGTATGATAGATGAGTTGCAAAGTCGTTCCAAAACAAGCAAACAAGAAAACATGCAAACAATTCCCCTCTGAGCTCAACAGTTCCCTGCTCACCTTGCTGTGCCAGGCCTAACACAAAGCAAATCCCACTCCAAGAGCAATTAAAAAGTAATGATTGTAAGTTTAGCGATGACTCATCAGCTGACAGACTATGAAGTTGCCCTGTGAAGTTTGATATTGGGTTACCACCGACAGAGAAGTCAACAGACAGCAGGCGTCCAGTGGTGGAGGACATGGAAGTGAACTTTTCCAAACACAGCAGACTTTCCTACGGAGGCTTCCAGCACAGTGGAGATATAACCTGCTTTATGTGCAATGTTTCACTGCAACTACAGGGAGCCCAGCATTTGTCATCAGCACCTACACGTGTGGGTGTCAGCTGAATAAAGCACGCAGCATTTTGTTCCTTTGTTATTCTCAGAGCCACCTATGCAAAAACACCAAGGAACAAACATGGCAAGCGTCATTATACAGCTGCGGTCAACAGTAAACCTACAATACACAGATTTTCCACTTGCTTGACCTCGATCCACAATGATGTGTTGAATCTCTGCAGCTGTATGAAAGCATACAGGAAGTGGCTCATGTGCTGGAGTTTCATTTTCAGCCCACTAATAATCTAAAAACACACCGGGAGATAAACCCACAGTGCAAGGGGAAAAAAAAGGGCGATAGGTTTAAACAAACAAAACAAAATTCTGAGTAAAGATACAGTGAGTGTGCTGGACACTAAACAGCAGCCTCAGAGAACATGTCACATGCCATTTGGTGGCCACTTTAAGCCAAAATGAGACATTTTTAGCACGTCTGAGGCTCCTGGCAGTGTTAGTGCCACGCTGTGCTGTATACAGAGCAGTGAGCTATTAAAGGATGCACTTGCAGCTTGTGACACTTAGCAGCACATTGTAAATATGTACCAGACAGAATATTCATGCCTATCCCTCCGGTCCCACCAAATGTAGTGGAGTCCTGTATTTACTTTCAGCGGGGTGAGAGGAGGAGAGGCTATAATCACTGATTGAAATGTAAATGTGAGGTAGCTAACTGAAGTATTAGGGCTGGTGAGCACGCAGAGTGGAGATATGAATTACAATCTGTCTGACAAATTTTTCTCATCGGACATTATGTAAATGGAAGTATAAGTGACTGGTAGTATTTGAAACAAAAATCGATGCAGTAGGCGATAAGTGAGAGTGGTTGACAGAGAGGTTCTGGATATCCATGGATATTTCAGATTCAGGGATGATAATTTGATCATGCAAAGTATATTCATTACATAAGGGCCCCTGCATGCTAATAGAAGACATTATGTGTTCTATAAAGTTAATATTGAACAGAGGCAATAATATAAAACTAGATGTTCATATCATGAAATGTTTTCTGATTAAGTTAAACCAAAAAATAAATTTCAGATCGATAAGTGTAAATATGCTTGTGTATTTTCAGCGTTTGTGTTGACTTGTTTGCTGATTTAAAAAGAAAATTAATTATTGTGACAAAGATTTATTTCTTTTTGTTTTTAAACAGCAAAAATTACTGCGAAAAAGTTGAAAAAATTACATTCAAAGACTAAATTGGTTGATATTATGTTTAAGAACAGAACCAAGTTGAAGGGATAAGTACCCATGCTAATGCACTGTTAGCTAGGTGAGGTCATGGTAGCTCTAGTTTTTATCATAACAGTTGAGTTGTTTTTTTAAATATTGTCATGAAGATCCCACGGGTTCTCTTTAAAAAAGCTGTTTTGGTTTCTGAAAAACCTTTGATTATTGACAGTTAACCTCTGAAATGCATTTACAGTAGCTAATGGGGCAGTCGTTAGCATAGATGTGACATTAGCTTTAGCTCCATATTGGTGTCCCTCAGTAGTAGTTTTGTTTGT
The DNA here is from genome assembly GCA_029814765.1 of Acanthurus leucopareius. Lineage (NCBI taxonomy): Eukaryota > Metazoa > Chordata > Actinopteri > Acanthuriformes > Acanthuridae > Acanthurus > Acanthurus leucopareius. The sequence goes on from JAQMCX010000012.1 coordinate 14,044,082, forward strand.
TTTGTTTTTTGGCAGTTAGTCTGAATGGGAAGCAATTTTTCCCCCCTCTTTCTCCTCTATATTTTGTAGGCAGATACCGCAGTTAAGTCCTTGTTTTTAATTGTATTTTCTTTTATTAGGTAAGTTATTCTTGTAATCTTGAAGATTTTTTTGTTTGTTGTTTTGGCCAGGCTCACCCTAACAGTTTGTCACTTATAGCCTGAGTGAATGAATAAATCTACTCTGTTTGAACTGCATCTGTTCTGGCACTGCTCATCTTTGGAGCAGGAAGATGGCAATCTCTTTTTTATATCGCTCAGGTTCCCCTCAGGCCAGGCATGACATAGGTCAACTAGTTTTCACTTTTGAAATACAATACAAACTTATGAGTGCATGGTTAATTCCAATTGTTGACTGTTGATAAAAGACAAAGACAGCTCAAATCACTATTTGAACTACTGAAAGCTAACATAACATTAATATACATTACAATATACATATACATACATATACAATACATATTAAAAAGGCCGTGTACAGCAGCTCTGAAAATCAGGCTTTTGACCCTGTTTCTAGTTAGGCCTTTGTACCAAAAAAAGTTTTTAAGCCTTTGAAAAATTGGGAATCATACTTAATAGCAGTTGTTAAAATATATGGTACATAAAAAAAATAAAATAAAAAAGAGAGGATGAAAAAATCTGCTTCAAAAACCACTTCACATAGCTAATAAGGTCATAAGGAGCTGTGAATATGATTAAATGTAGAGTCTAAACATTTAAAAAGATTTAAATTCTGCCTTGAAATAACATTACAATGAAATTTTGTGACAATTTGACCGTCCCCCTCCTCTGTTTAGAAATAGAGTAGCCTTGACTGGGGGGGGGGGGGGTAGTCAATTGGGGTGGACCAGTCTGCACCCATCCCAGTTCCCCGTCTGTAAACAATAGGGGTGTGGATTAGTTTAGAAACAATGTGTTTATTTAAAAAGCCCACTTCCTGTATGGACTCAGCAAGTCTCCCATTAATTTTATTGGCAGCGACTCCACTTCTGAAAATCATTGTTTAGAGGGGGAGAAAAATACAAAACACGGCAGGCAAAAAGGAACGCTTTTCATCAGCACTTGGTTCCTGTGTGATAGGACAACAGCATTAATAGAATTGGTGCTAGCGATTTGTGTGTTTTTAATCATTTGAAGGGATCTTACTGTGGGTTCAGAGGAAGAAAACAAATAAGGAAATATTTGGATGTTTTTGTTGAGTCTGCTTTGGCATAAGCTCACTGCTGCGTGTCCTACGTGTGGAGTTGTGAGTCTTATTTAAAAAAAAAAAAGAAAAAAAAAAGGAAAGCAAAACAGTTTTTCTGCTTAGTCTAAACTGCCATGAGCGGTCTACAGAATCTGCCTGCAGGGGTTGGGATTCAGCTGAGGGCTGTGGAGCCCAGGAGCGACGCCCACCATCCCCAACTGCCCAAAGCCACATCCTGTCCAAAAGGAAAAGACTTGCACTTTCTCCTCAGGAGGAACACATGCATTAATGTGATCTCAATTACCCAGAAAGCCGTCGAGCCGCAGCACTCACACATCACAGCCTCATGAACGCAGGTCACATCCTGCCTTACACATGCGCTTCAACTTTAGCTGATTCGATGGTTGCTGTGGAAAGTTTTGAGGCCTCCGGAAACAGGAAACAAACAAAACTCCTGATGTGCCATTATGCCAAACCAATTTTGCAATGCTGAATAGCTTCGGTGGAGTTTATGAGTTCATTTCTGAGACTGACAGATATGAGGGGGGATGAAAAGGCATTAAGAATAAGCAGAGCAACCTTAACCCATCCAGACGCGTGCTCAGAGGCCAGAGAGTAACAGGTAAACTCGAGGGAGGGTGGTTAAGCCCTAGTTAGGCATGTAAATCCCACCCTTTACAGGCAAAGCGCTCCAGTAGATCCCTGTCAATTTCCTGCAGCTGTGCTTGGGCGGATTTACATGAATACACTCTATCACTTGCGCTTAGCCTCCTGTGTTATACATTTGCTCACTTTTGGGTCGGTTCGAAAATTATTTATTTTCTTTTTACTTTTTTTTTGTCTCCTGTAGAGAAAGAATGGTTTTATTTACAAGCCACCCGGCATGGCTTCTTTTGTAAATTGACTCCTCAGTTTTGTCCACGAGCCAGGCACAAGAAGGTTAGCTGCCTGTTTCCTGATAAGCTGGCAGAACCTATCAACCCCGGCAAGAAGATAGTGCTCTGTATTTCTGTCATGCTTTATCATCAGCTGGGGTGAAACTAAACCGGTGTTAAGCGAGAGTAGAGGGACCATTTCCCTGGATTACAGGCGTCAACTTTAATTTCAAAGACCAATGGTGTATCCAGGGAAGGTGCAGGCTTCGCTTGCCACAGATTGGCAGCGGGCTCCTGATAAGGACCCAGTAGCGTTGTTCGCATTCACCACGGGGGCCTATTGATCTCCGAGCCGCCGGTTCATTTCATAAAATACAAGGCAAATGGTGTTAGAGCGGCAGTATGGCTCCCTATTCAACAGACACACTGCGTCCTGTGCCAAGCTGTCTCGGCTCTGTGCTGCAGCGAACAGGAAACGCACCGCAGGAAGACAGAGTATTTGTCAGTAGTCATTAAGGAAGGAGGTGACAGTTCAAGCTTTTAGCTCACAGAACACAGTGCAGCCAGCTTCAGAGGAAAGATGCTTTCTCTCTACAACAAAACCGAGGCAGGTCACAAGCAAAGTTTTATTCAGACAATTCTCCCAGCTCAGCGCAAAACTCTCTCACTGGTCAGGATGAGCCTGAGCGTAGAGCAGAGCTATCAGCTCGTTTAAGCGTGATGTTCATCATCTGAGAGTAAAATTCACATCAACATATTGAGCATTTTTTCATATTGAAATGCCTTTTTTTTCTCTTTACAACCAAATTTACGAAAAGCATAATCACAACACGAGGGCCCTCTTATTTTATTATCAGTGGGTGTTATTATTAGAAAAAACATTTCAAATGATATGTCACATGGGAACAAATATCATTTACAAACCACTAATGACTTGCAAACACTACTCTAGCCTCCGGTGCAAAATGACGCCGTCTCACAGTGTGTGCTCTGCTCGCCTCTCTACGGGGAAGTGCAGTGGGACGTTGCACGCTCTCAGAATCAAAAAGAATAAACAGGAAGAGCCCTTTCTTTCAGCACAGGCCATACAGTGGCAATAACACATTAATTCTTAAAAATCAGCCCATTTAAACCTGTCATTACCACGGCCGTCTAATGGTTTTAAGGTGTGTGTTTGTTGCAAAAATTCAAATGAGACACTAAAATATGTACATATTCTCTGCAGAGATGGATTAGGTTTTGGATATTAATAATTAAGCAGGCATTATTATTATTACACTTTGCATCTTCTGGGTGGATCAAACTCACCTCTCACCGCTGGACTGCTAATAATGAGTCATCAATAAAACATTCTCATAATGTCAGGAAGACACTTGTGTAGATGCACGGTCTAATTTTACACAGGCTGACTTGGTCATTAGTTCACCATGGCGTGAATGCTTCACCATACAAAACACAGAGGAGGTTACGGAGGTGGCCTGATGTGGCCTGACAGTCGGTGCATCAGGCAGCTCCTTCATTAATGTTAATCATCTTGAAATTGTGAATAACCAAATCAGTGCACCTATATGCAAATATTTGAAGCATTTTATTTTTTAATGGAAAAGGTTGTTTTTGTTTCTGGCACCGTCATTTGCATAGTAATAGTGTCTATTGTGTCGTGTTTCTTTAACCTCAGACTGGCCTGGATGAGCACCGGATAAGTCATCTTTGCTTGGATTGGGGCTGCAAATGAATAGATAAAAGCTACAGAACACAGGCAGGAGAGAAAATCATAGCAGAACTAAATGTTAAAGTTTCCCTACTTGAATCAAAAATCATGTAGGCTGTTGGACTTGAAACCCTCCAAAGTTTCACAGAGCTTTAATGAGAAACTAAGAAAAGCACAGACCAGAGGGAGAGAGCCGACTTTATTGCCACCCAGACATAATAACTTAATGCAAATTGTAACTAGTTAAGCACAGCAAAATAATATGATACCATTGTCTGCGGCAGATTGATATTATAATGTTAGCATGTGCAAATAATCACATTTTCTCCCTGATACAATTACATTATTTGTTATGGTTGTATCATACACCAATAAAAGCAAACATCATATTAGGATTCATGGCACTTTTCGCATTGCGTTATCAATATGTGGAAATAATTGTCCTCTGAGAGATTAAATTACATTATTGTGTATCTTTTTCATGCCTAATAAATAATGATGGATGGCTCTTATTTTCATCACCACCTGCAACCATTTTGTCTCCTTCCCCCTGCAAGTTAAAAATGAGAGAATAAAGGAAGAAATAAAAGAGGAGAGTGAAGAACCTCGAGCAATTCAGCCCTGAGGTTCATGTTGCTGAAGTTTTTGCGTCTGATCGAGGCGAGGGAAACTGCAAACATCAGCCTGACAGACACCTTGAAAGTCAACATGCCACTGTTTATTCATTGATACATCTTCTGAAAAGCAAACACATTATGATGATGAATAACTGATGGACAAGGAAAAAGCCTTGCAGGGGATTTTCTGTTTATCATGACTTCATCAAATGTTGTTCCTTCAGACTGCAGCACATTTTAAACAGATGGGAAAACCTCTCGTAAGCACATTATTTTCTAATTGTTTTTATATAATTTAACAGTCTTGGTCATCTTAATATGTCTCATTCTAACCCCATAGTGATTGTAAAATGCAGTTTAGTGAAATGTTTGATTGCACACAAATATAAACACACATTTAAGGAATGCAAAATGTCAGAAGATATGCAATTTATGGGAATATGATTAAGAATCAACTGTAAACTAGTTTCTCTAGAGTAAGTAACTTAGCAAAAAGATTCTTAGTTGTGTCATTAAATCTAAAATAATTGAACAGTGTTGGGTTAGGGTAATGGAACTGTTAGGGCAAATACTTATCTTATTTAAACATTTAACATATTTGGTAATAATGTGTACTTGTATGTCAACCTAAAATTGTCTTCCTATTTAAAATATAGCTGAGGGAATTTGCTGAGTGATTTGAGGTGTGGTTCACTGTAACTGTTTTTGCCTGACAGAAAGAACTGATTATTAGATAAACGATCATTTCCATAAAAAGTGCAAACAGTTATGAGTCAGTTATGGAAATTTGAGATGATAATTGAAAAGCTTTAGTTCCTGTAAAAAAAAAAAAAACAATTTTAAAATAATGTAAAAAAAAGTAACTGAAAATTGCTGAAATATTTTTGGGAAAAAAATTTTTTGAAAATCAAACTAAAACCTCAGGTCATTTGTGACACTTGATAGTGAAATATCTCTAAATGAATTTACAGCTTTGCGCTCTATGCAGATTCAGCAACTTAATATTAGATTCTGAAAATATTGTTTTCACATTTATGTAGTGTGTATCCCCCTTTTTGAAATTTCAAATGCTGCATAATTTTTAGAACATTTTGCTCAAATTCAATTTTCATTTTCTCTAATAATAATCCAAGTCAAGACAAAAAAGTTCCATGGTTGAAATTGGAGCAACTAAATTCAGACTTCATCATACAAACTTTTAGCAAAATATACGGAGCTATCTAAATTTGTGAACCCAAATTGAAAGTTTTTATTCACAGAATTAGTAAGAAGCTTTAAAACTCCAAAGAATGAAATTCAAATCACAAAATTTCAAGCATATGGTAATGCTGCATTTTAATCAAGTAAAAGTAAAAGTAAAATCAAGTGAAATTTAATTTGTTCTTTAAATAATCCACATATGTTAAAATTCACAGCCGGATATAAAATCCTTCCACTGTAGGTTTGCTTCCATAGGGACCTGAGTAAAGTGAACCTTCAGCAGGTTGTTTTCCTCTCTTGACAAGCGTCCAAGATAAACCTGCGTGTCCAGCAGCAGCAGCCAGCTGTGTGTCCGTCTGACTCATTTTAAATTCACTCCTTTCTTTTGCATAACCTTAATTTTAATCAGTTCATTTGCACTTTGGGAAGATAAGAGAATTGATTAGCCACCACTCTTCAGGAGGCTTCATGTTTGACTTTCTTTTTTTTTTTTCTCTGCCAGTCCACCAATCTTAGCTGTCAATACCTGAAACTCTTGTTGCATGTGATGCATTTGTGGCGCGCTATTATGTGGCGATAAAACAAGGTAAGGACATTATAGTCCCCCCACCAGTTAATTGGCATCAGAGAGGGAAATGCTGTTATAACTTCATAACTTCTTAAGTCATGCCTTGTGCACAGCTAGACGTACAGCGTTGTAAAAATTTACATTTTAATGAAATATTTGAATAAGCACTTGAAATTCACTCTACCAGGTCTCCCGGTTCTAAAACCAACATTTCATGTTTGTGTTTTGAATGGCAGCGTCAGAGAAATTAGCATGCCAGTCATACAGATTAGGAGGGCATCAGTGTAAAGTCACAGGCTTTCTCAATCAAGGTTCACTGCAGGTAAACACTACCCATGACATGTTTAAATGATAGCTTTTTTTGAAAGAAAGGAGGGGAAGAAAGCATTAAATTCACAGAGGAAGGAGAGAAAGCCAACATAGGAATCAGAGCGAGAAGTGGATACAAATTCAGTGTGTTGGCAATAAAGGCTATCTGCAGTTTACAATAATTCACTTCCTTTTAACTAAACCTATCAGAGAACCAGGAAACTACAATTTAAATTTCCACATGGGTGATGCTTCTACAGGGAAAATAAAATGAAAGCTTGTGTATTGTGAGAAATTTTACATTAGAAAATAAGAAACATGCAGTTGTTGATTTAAGTGATCACTACATGTATTTAAGGCTGTCCCCACACATGTTTTAAAGGGTGCCACGCTGCAACACAAGTATTAGTCCTTGTTGATTTACTTTTTCATCCAGCATCCAGTCAAAAATAGGGTGATATTTTTTTGAGGCTTTCTCTATCTCGGGAATCATTCAAATCCACAGGATTTTATCTGAAGCATTTTTTTATGCAGTTTGAATGTAGACTTTGGATGCTCTCAGCTGAACTGCCTTAATTTGGGCTCAACTTTTTTTCAATTTAGCATCTCTGCTGAACTGAGAACTGACATGGTGAGGACTTTGGACAGTAAGTCTTTAAAAATATCCATAAAAATAAATAAATAAATTAAAGAAATTTTAAAAAGTAATGGATATGAATTTACAGATAAACAGACACCAACTGAGCTGACTCTACCCACAGATTTAGTTGTATAAATTCATCACAAAGTCCAGAAAAGTAAGAAAATGGACCTTGAATTGGGATTCTTCATCAAACCATTATTTCCAAAGTCAAGCACGCATTTACCAGGAAAAATGGGTTTGAGTGTTCAAAGAAGAAAAAAACAGAGAAAACCTAACCCCAAGAGCCAAATGTTAAACTGTAACAAGATGAAAAGAAAAAAAAATGGGGATTTGGGTTGCTAAAACAACTTCAGGGAGTGTTTGTCTAACCAACAGTCAGTCTGTGATTTGTTACGTATTAACAGGAAAGATGGCCCAATGCAGCTCTTCCCAGCCTCAACACCACCAACCAACACACACATTACCAAACAGCACTGTTGCAGGACGCCTTACTTCAATCTACATGATCACTATGATCATGTAGCTGCATAGAACAGACTCCATGTTGGCCCGTAGGAGTGCTTGCGCTGTTTGTTTTCAGGAGCTCTTGCCTGGAGGTTGTTAGCCAAGACAATGTTATTTGGAAGCTAAGACTCTACATGATGTGTTGGGGAAAAACCTCTCACAGACGGACCAACACATTAATCAGAATTAAAGCTGAAAAACTTTGGAATTCCAAGGTGGCCCTCAGTCCATTTATAGTCTTTGTGTAATTGAAGCCATGTTTGGGCTCATTCTGCAGTGGAAACAGTGTGTTGACTGCTCGTCAAAGAGGCTTTGGCTCCATTGTACTGCAATTAGGCTAAAAACATACATTGTGAAGGCCATTTTTAAACTGAATGTGAACCATGAACATTTAAAACTGCCTTTTTTTTTCCAAACTCAACTTTGTTCAGATGGTATAACCAGCCTCAAATTATGGAGCAGTATCAGCTGAGCATGTTGCAGTCAGTGAAGGCAAATTTCCTCAGTCACATGATCTGCTCCTCTCCTAGGTTACACCAGACATTTGTGGTAAAATCTGTATGTTACCAATAAACTTTTGTTAAAAAAACAAGTTGCTTGGTCTGACAGTGTATTTTCAGCAGCACAGACATTTCTGAATGATTGTAGAATTTTTATTGGCATATTATAGGCAAATTTAGGCAGCAGTATGTCTCTATTATTCTCTTGCATTTTCACAAATACATGTGGCTAATGTCTCTTTGACCATGAAGGTGACACCCCTCCATAAAAGATATAAACTCAATATAGAGTAGAGCTTGTATTTATAGAGTATAATAATTCAGGGTGGAACTGGGAGAAAAGACAGTTGTAAAGCTGCTGTAAATGGCATTAACAGCACCATGGATTTATCAATATTAAGCACAGTTATGACGTGTTCACTCAGAAAGGAGGGGGAGTTTCTTCCTCATGTTACTTAACCATGGAATCATTTGTTTGTCCGTGTTACTCACGTAGTAAAGGGTTCTGCACTACAGATGTTTATTCCTCCAGAAGGTCCGGCTCAGCCCAGGACCCTCTCCTCCAGAGCTCTCAGCATTAAGCAGCTGTTTGTCAGAGAGCAGCAAGAGCTGGCAAGCCTAACAATACAAGGGATGCACAATATTTATTGGTGCTAATAAATTATTAGCTGATAATAAGAATTTTTTTTTATCAGCCATCAATTGTCAATGGTCATAAATAGAGCAGATAAAGTATGATGAGGCCAAACTGCTTTTATTGAATTAACAAGCCCAACTACACTGAGGGAAGCAGCAGGTAGCTGTATGGGCCTTTAAAGTCGGCTTGTGATCTGCCAATAAATACAGAAGAAGAAGAAGAAGAAGAAGAAGTAGACCAAGAGTCGGGGTCGTTGTTGATGATGTTGACATCAAACTGCTTCATCAGGGTGGAGCCATGGTGGTCTGGAGAGCCAAATGTCATCAATGGTTTGGATAGTTTGTTTACCATTTAAAAGTGAAAATGTGATTTTTATTGGCATCAAATGTTCCTCAGAGGTCACCAAAAGAGGAATACAGTGGTGATGCCAGTCAGATTGGGTTTGGTCAGAGCTTTGGAATATGAAATCATCCATCTTTGTCCTCTGTGTGCATAAACTGCAGGCTGTGTTATTGGCATCAGCTGAAACAATTCTGTATGTGCATCCCTGCAGAATATGTATGATTTTTTATGTGAAGTTAAACATTTAATCCTTGTGCAAACTATAAATACTTGATACATCACTGAATTTGAACGGGATTCCATAGATGTAGTTTGCTGAACTTTAAAAAAATAATCTAAAGTAACAACTAACACACCCCTGCACCTCAGTCTTTAGGGGATTGAGGAGGGGGCATGACTGGTTAAAAAAGGGACAGAGATTTTGGTAATTTTTGCTAAGTAGTGTGATGGCACACCCCCTTGCACCCCCCAAATCACCTACTGCCAAAAGTGCATTCACATCCAGCTCCCAT
>JAQMCX010000012.1:14058543-14076582 GCA_029814765.1 Acanthurus leucopareius
ACACACAAACACACACAAACACACACACACACACACACACACACACACACACACACACACACACACACACACACACACACACTGTTACTGTCATCACCATATATGTATATTTATTTGGCTGATTGACATAAGTGTTAAAGCTCTGAAGCAATAACTGTAATCTGTCTGTGAAACACCTTATATATTTTAGCATGTTTGAAATTGGCCATTTTAATGATAGTAATGGCTCTTTCACCTTAATTTTCTCCCATTCAGTTTGTGTAATTCTTGTTTCTGCTCCTCAGGTGAAGAAGAAGTGCGATCTGTTTTACATGAGCAAAGCACTGCCCTGGGTCTTGGCATGTTTGCACTCCTGGTGCAGCGCTGCACAGAGCTACTCAAAGACACTCCTGCAGGTACACGCACATGAGGCTCCACTAGTAGTTGGTCAGTTCAAGTACTGGATAAGCAGCATGTGGCTAAGTATTGACTCTACAATTTTCCAGTTCCAGTGCTTTGACATTGAGGTCGATAATAGTATCAAAGCACATCAGTAGAGATCATTCATAGAGCTAATTTGCAAACTGTCTATTCAAACATGCAGCCAGCTCTGGCATTCTATCGTATCATCTACAGTGCCTACCTAGAAAATACACTTTTTCCCCACTACATGGCTAAGCAGTGGCAACAAATAAAAACAATGAGAACTATGATTGTTTTTGTTTAACTGTGAACTAATAAATGTTGTGTTATAAAAATATTCCATCTCTTTCTCTCTTTCAGAACCAGTTCTCATGGCAGATGGAGAGGAGGGTGAAGGGGAGGTGCTAGAGGGTATGGTGAGGGTCTCGTCTTTCCCCCCGGACCTTAAAGAACTACTACCAAGCATAAAGGTTTGGTCTGACTGGATGTTGGGACATCAAGACCAGTGGAACCCACCACCAAGCAGTATAGAGTAAGTACTCCCAACCAGCAACAACAGATTTTTTGGCTACCTGAGGGCAGTGGAAACAAACTACACACACCAGGCAGTAGTTCTTTAAGCTACTTCTAACTCACCACCATTTGTGGTTTTTCCTCTCTATCAAGTGGCTCCCCTGATGTTTGGCAGTGCCTTGCTGACCTGTGTAATGCACTGGCTCGTGTGGACCACGGGGAAGTGCCGCTGTACAAAATCGACACTGATGAAAGCGAGGGAGATGAGGAGTTGACAGTGCTCCAATTAAAGGAGGACAGGCTACTTGCTGGCTTTGTACCCCTGCTGGCTGCACCTCAGGAGCCCTGTTATACAGACAGACACACTGAAATGGTGAGTGGAAAGTAAAATATTTGTATTGGAAAACTGCAACTCTGGTACATACTTCCACTCTGCAGAATGACTTAACATTCTACTGATTATTTTTTTGTCACATGCCAGATTTTGTATGTTAGCCTGATCATCCTGTTCACATTCTCAATCACATATGTCTTCATCCTTTTTCCTCAGACTATAGCAGCAGATTGTAAAAGAGTCACAGTGCTGAAGTACTTTCTGGAGGCTTTATGTGGACAGGAAGAGCCATTGTTGGCCTTCAAGGGAGGCAAATACATCTCTGTGGCATCTTCTCCATCTAACAACTCGATGGATACAAGGAACAGGGAGGATTCCCTAACAGAAAAAGAGGTGACTGTCAACAGCCTTCTCTCCCTTTTACAGTCACTTCACTTCACTTAGCTCCCTCTGCTTGTTTCACATCTGATGGCACTCCTTTTTCCTAAAATTGACACACAAATGTATGGAGATGTAAAATTAAAGGAGACTGTTGAAAACAATTAAGTCACATTTCTAAAAAATATTGTCTTTTTGGCAGGCCGATGATGTCATAGTGGAAGCAGAGTCTTCCTTTTCTGCATCAGAGGAAGAGGAAGATGCCGAGGAGGCAGGTGACAGTGAGAATGACATCAGACAGCTAAAGGCGCGACGCCACGCTCTTGCCAACAAGCTGGCACAGCAACAGAAGCGCAGGGATAAAATACAGGTAAAACTGAAATATTCCTAAAAACCTAATTATAGATGCAGCAGCCTCTACAGTCTGTAACTATATATAGGTAGTTTAATGGCTGTTGTATTTTTACTGAGTCTCTCTTTTTTTTATTATTTAACAGGTTATAAAATTGAATCAACTAAAAGTTACACCTTTTATTCATTTAGTTAAATCCCTATGGGTATTGTATGAATGGCAGAAGTATTTTAGGTGATGTACAACCAGTTTGAAATATTTCTTAATGATCATGCTTGTGTCTTAGTAAATATCAGATGACTAAGGCATGTGTTCAGTGTTGTACCATTGTATTCAAATTAAATTTTACATGTGTATGTTTGTGTGTTCCAGGCGGTGCTGCAGACAGGTGGCCATTTGGAGCTGGAAGTGAGGCCTCTCTTTTTGGTTCCAGATACCAATGGATTCATTGATCACTTGGGAGGACTTAAGAAACTCCTCCAGTGTGGAACATACATCATAGTTGTGCCACTCATTGGTAAGACTAAAAGATATGCACAAAGAAAGGAGGAAGGGAATCAAAAGATGTGTAACCTCTTCAGAAAGAGGGATAAAAAAGGAATAAATTGTAATGTTGGGTCATAATTAAAATGTTAAGAAAGCCTCATGTGCCTATGTTTAATGTCAAAACAGGGAACCTTTCTTTATGTGTGGATACCGTTGTGATGTGTTTTTTTCTCTCTCAGTGATTACAGAGTTAGATGGCTTGGCTAAAGGCCAGGACAACATTGGTGGAGGAATGGGGTCAGGAGGGCGCAGCACTGGTAGTCGTGGCAACTACAACGTTAGTGCAACCCATGTTCGGGCTGTGCAGGAGAAGGCCCGGTTGGCGGTTGCTTTCCTAGAGAAAGGATTTGAAGCCAGAGAACCATGCCTCAGAGCCCTGACGAGCAGAGGAAATCAGCTTGAGTCCATTGCCTTCCGCAGTGAGGACACCTCAGGACAGCAGGTGAGGGCTCAAAAAATGGAGCCTAAAATGTTTGTCATTAGTAATTTGTTTCCTTTATTTGGGCTGTTCGTTTTGCTGGCAAGCTGTGGTTGACTGCAAACACAACATTACTTACATTAAATGTTTATACTGTTTTTCAGTAACTTAGTATTCCATTCTTTCTCAGGGTAACAACGATGATGTGATTCTGTCTTGCTGTCTCCACTACTGCAAGGACAAGGCAAAAGATTTCATGCCTGATCAGAGAAGTATGAAACATTGACTGTCATTCATTCACTGTTAGTGTGTAACTGTCCTCATGCACGTGCAGATACTTACAAGTTCTTGCTATTTTTTTGCCTTCCTCCCAACACAGATGGGACAGTGAGGCTCCAAAGGGAGGTGGTACTCCTCACAGATGACCGCAACTTGCGCGTCAAAGCTTTGACCCGCAACGTTCCGGTCCGAGACATCTCCGCTTTCCTCAGCTGGGCCAAAGTGGGCTGAACCAGGCTAAGCTGGAATCAAAGGAAACCCGACTGCTGAAGCCTGCTTGCCACTCAGCCAAGGAGAGAAGACACACTTAAGCAGAAGAAGAAGAGGAGATTACAGGGGAAAGGAAATGATAAAGAAAGCGAAGAACCACTTTTAATGGAATACAAGCAAGTGTAGTGAGAGCAGGGTGGTTTTAATGAGCTTTTCCCCCCCTTGTGACGAAGTGTGTATGTGTATGTATGTGATAAGATCAGCGAGCTTCCCCAGAAAGAGACATGGGAGACTTAATAAGTCTCAGGAAGGCTGGATTGAAACAGAATAAGGAGACAAAAACGGGGTGATTTGATTTGGAAGTTGTCTGGTCCAGCCTCAAGCCTCTGCTCCTAGTTAGTGAGTGTACTCTGCAAGCAGTATTAAAATTTGAGGCTAATGATAGAGTGAGGCAAAGAGAGGGAGAGTGTTAATGGTCTTGTAATTGATTAAAGACAGCTGTAATGAAGGCCATAACTGGCACTTCCACACTTTTGTGAGGGCCCAGTCTTAACTGACTGCTTTGGCCTCTACAGCAAAGCTGAAAGAAAGCTGGGAGGAGAGAAGCACAGCTGGAGGGTATGTCAGTCCAGCAAAAAGTGGCTGATTGCAGGAAAGATTAATCAAGACCTCTTGTTCAACCTTGACTAATTCATTCAGGTGTGGCATTTCCTGCTGCCCCAGGACGTGCCTAATCCCTGTTTGGTAACTTGGGTTGTTCTTCCAGCTTAATGCTAACATCGAGGTTATTGTTAGAAAAAGGTTTTAAAAAGTCAACAAAAACAGAAAACATTGATCGTAATTGATGTTCCTGTTGTTTTTATTCGTTTTTGAGCTCATGTGTAAAAAGTTTGTTTCCTTTCCATTTTTTCCTCTTTTTTTTCGACCTGGTAATAAGCGCCTGCAAAGTCTTCTGTTTTTTATAAATCAGACCTGGGTTAAAATTAATTCTGACTTTAGAGCAGTATAAAAAATGTGTGAGATCCATTATATCAAGACTTTACATTTGGTTTGTGTTTAATTTTCAGTTATTCACAGACATCGGGATTTGAGTTTCACCCATCTGTCACTTAAAATAGTATGAAAGACTTTCAGATACTGTTTGAGCCAGGTCTACTTAAGTCAGCCACATGGTTTTGGAGACAGTTTGGTCCTGTACAGGGACTTTGCAGAAACTTTTATTCAGTACTTTTGGTGACTTTCACTTTTTAATTTTTATTCATTATTACACCCATATCAGACATTTTGCAGCTTCAGTTTATACAACCACAGCAGTTCACCTTTTAATCAAATGTTTTTAATCAAACACTTTTTCAAGGTCACATATCAAGTTTTATCCACTTCCTCCATCCACTCAGTTGAAACAAAATGCATGATATACATCCTGAAATTACAGCCTGTAAAATGTCCATCAAGTTCAAACAACTCACTTAGACATTGTGAACTACCATTCAACACAAAGGGAGTACTTGTTTGCTTTTTTGCTTGCTTTGCACTGCTTCAGGAGATAATGATTTACGTTGGTGTTTGTTTCTGTGTACATTTGAGACTGTCGAGATGCTCAAAATAGATGTAATCTACAACTGTCCTCTGTTATTGTACAATATTCAAGTCATTCACTTATCAGTTTGAGCACATGGATTTAAAATAACACTTTATGTAGAAGTGATTACCTTGCTTTCTTTTTGTCATGTACCTTTTCAGCTAGACCTACACAACTCTCATGAGCAGTTGTTTTCATATTTGTCTAAACCATAGAAAGGTTTAATATTTTTTCAACTCTGTTCTGATGCTACAGTAGTGGTAAATATGATCATTTGTGCTAAGAGTCAGTGCTTCAAGTGTTAGAGAAAATGTAGTGGACGCATAATCAGTTTAACAAAAATTACTTTTCATCTTACATCATTAAAATTTTTTGAAGTAATGTTTTTAATCTCATTATTGTGCAAATGGAGAATGTGATATTGTAAATAGGACTCTCTCACAGCAGGCATTTTGAACAGTTAAAGTGTCCAGGTGAGTCTGCAAGCACAATACCATCATAATTTTTCTAATTTATACCTATATTTTTCATCTTTCGCCTGTTAAAATGTCTGCTATGAAAAAGCGTTGCTGACCATAAAAAAATCTCAGAGTTTCTAAATGTGATATTTACTGCCACTTGATGTATCACTGGAGAACCAGCATCTCAGATAAACAGTCATTGCTCTCCTCTAAGCCAGCAGACTCCATTGACAAAGTTATTTTACCTCACAGATCAGCTTAAGAACACAGTTCATTTAACCTCTACAGAGGCCATGTCAAACTCACCAAAGCTGTCTTTTTTTTTTTTTTAACAGTTCCAACAAGCAAAACCTCTAATTTATTCTAAGAACCACCTTTTTGTAAATGATAACATTTTTTAAATTTACACAGCCAGAGAATCAAAACTTGCTTTTTTTTATTAATTTTAGAATCATTAGAATGTGTATATTTAGATGACAAAATAAAATTTGACACTTGAAAAAATTTACTACTGATATCAAGATAAATTTAAAATGCACATTTTGACAATGAAATGGAAAGAATCAGTTATAAATTCAGATAAAATTATTGCAAGAAACAAAAACACAAAGTACATATTAGCATAACCAAATAATTTGGGGACAGTTGTATAATTGACATAGCAATCTTTACATGTGTATGTTCGGTGGTACCTGAAGCTGACACAGGGCGAAGTGATGGAATCCAGAAGCTGGTATTAACTTTTAGGTGAAAGCACTTCAATAAAAAAGGATCTCCTTATAAACTATTGAAAAAGATAAACATGAGGAAATGTATAAGTAAAATACAGTGTAATGACCAAGGTGACGTGAAAAAGCTTAATGACCATGGTCATTATCTAGACATTCCTCAAAAGACTGAAATGCTCTGGTTCAGTCCAGATATTCTATTATTAGAGCTGATATATTGCAATATTTCAAAATTCCCAGTGTTCATGAATAGAGAGGCCCACAGAGTCAGTCAGTACCAACAGTATAAGATCAGTGCTTGGAGGATTTGTATTATTCAAGGTTATGTGATATAACTCACTAAACCATAACAAGCATCATCACAAATATGTTCATTTCCTCTTTAAATAAACATCTATGGTTAAACTCAGGGGGTATGCATCTATTTACACAATATTAGTGTGTGTGTGTGTGTGTGTGTGTGTGTCAGGAACATAAAGTTCTGCAGACTATCCATCCATATCATTTGCTTCAGTATACTTATGTGCCTGGATACAGACCACACAGGCAGGACCTGATTCCCATCATCATGACAACAGGGCTACCGAGCAACCAATCAAAGCCCTCTGAGCCCCGTTCTGCAAGCCGATTGGTTTCACAGTCTGCAGCCTGTTGTGGAATGCCCATCTTTAACCTCTCTGCTGCCGTGCACAGTGCAAGCATCCTATATTTTCACCATGCAGATTACACCTCCATGTGTAATCCTTTGAGATATGGTGTCACGTTTCTACTGACGTGATGAGTTGTTTTTTTTTGTTTGTTTGGTTTTTTTTGCTGGAAGTATAACAGAAAGTATTTTTGTGAATATAGAATAAATAGATGGTTAAGCTACACAAATAGTAACTTGTATGCTTACCTGGTGTAAACATGACATGAAAAAGTGACCGTGACAGAACATCTGTATTTACATCAATGCATTTGTGTCAGTGGTCAAGTTTATGGGGGACTGAGCACAGAGGTGTTTAGCACCTCTGAAATTATTTATGGAATCTGTATTTCCACTTAAAAGTTAAATCATACTTTATCTTATATAACTGTGTAATACAAAGTCATATCTCCCCAGGTTTTAGACTACAAGGTGTTGTACACATCACATGCTTTCATAGCTTTCACATAGTATAAACTGACAGGTAAGTCAGAGGACCTAATCATGTATTGTACTTGTATTTCAGTGCACACCTGGATTTTGTTCAGTTTTCAATATTGGTGTCGTGTTTATTAAAATAAAGTATAATGTTTTCAAGTAAAACCCACTCCTCTCCTCATATTACGAACACTGACTGATGAGCAGCACATGGTGGTAGTTGTACAACAAAAAGCTATTTGGATTTTGACCATCTTTCCTGACATCTTGAGATCCGTTATTATTCAAGGATAACAGTTTTTAACATTCTGAGTTAACGACAGGCTATTTATAGCAGAGGCAGATTAAGACTCCAACTGTTAATCAGGTTATGAGCTCAGTGACTGAAAGTGTTGAAAGGCTAAACACCCACAGGAGGAAGAGGGAAATGTCCAGTACTTAGTTATTCCTAGTGATGAAAAAGACTGGGAAGTATGTTGTCTTGACAGTCATGTGTATGGCTCTCCATCCAGATTACTCATCTATGCTTGCAGTTGTTGAATGGCACGGCAGTATCAATCTCTAGGATTAGGGAAGGGGCAACATTTACCCTGTAGGTTACAGCTGGACAGCAACACTCTCCAAACCTGTCACACGAGTATTCACGCCTCAGTTAACGCTGACTGCAAAGCTCCGGTTCTGTGCTTTTCGATTCATTTGCTTCTTGATTCCATCACGATGGAAGGGAGGTGATTCTCCTCGCCGCCATTTTTAGGGAACTGCCTATTGAGGAGAGAAACTTTGCTAGCTACTGCCTAACGCTAGCAGCTAGCTAGTTGGCCAGTAGCCTGCCTCCCAGTTCGTTTTGACAGTTCAAGCTTGACAGTCGTTAGCCAGGTCAGCTTGCCTCACGTTGATATTAATTATTCCTGCGGCCGGCCAGCATACATGACAAAAACAACGGCTTTTGCAAAAGTGAACAATTTAACCAGACTTGAAGCCAGTGTGACCGTCTATATTGGGTAGGGCAACTGTGCGGTTAAATTAGCGAATTAGCATTGCTAACTTATTAGCTAGCGAATTCTCACTTTGATTTCCCCGGACTGCATTGGTTTGTCTGTGATTTAGCTTCAGCCACTTGCTCTGCCGTGTTCTGGGGGACTGGATTAATCAACCGCTTATAACCCTCTTAACCTGTGTGGTTTCATCTTGACCAGGTGAGTTGGTCGCTAACTTTAGCTTTCTGCCAACTAACGATTGGTAACGCTTGATTTGTTCTCCAACGCTACATGCTGCAGTAGAGCTTGATTTCAACATAGGTTAGCTGGCGAGCTAGCCAGCTATGTTGCTTGCTATTCACCAGCTAACCGAAAGTTGCTGTCACAACTTGTATGGTCTGTCGCATCGACAGATTTTAGTCTGCTTACAGAGCAACTGGAGTGTTTTCTTGTTAACACTATGGTGTTTTTTACTAATGTCAATGTGACTAAAAAGCAATTTTTTTTAATGTACGATGAGCAGGGTTAGCAAGCTAAATTGTCAGTTGTTTGGTTTGTTGTTAATATTGATAACAATATGCTCTAACGTTACCAAAGAAGCGTCAGCTAGCTGCGTTAGCTTGCTAATCCGCTTTATGCAACTATCGTTGCAAGCAGTGCCACTCCCTCGTTTTTGTTTTTGTCCACTGTGGCCGTACGCTAAGTGAAACTCGGCTGTAGATGTGTCTGTTTTGGAAGTTTGGTTATCTGGACGAGACATCATGAGTCACATACTGTCTGAATAGCTAGCGGTGTGACGGTAGGTGACATTGGTCAAGCCTCTTTCAATGTCTGTCGCTCGTATATGTCCTGACATTGTGTTTACAAGGTGCATTAGCCAGGAGAGTCTGACAAATCATTGTGACGATCATTGTGTAAGCGACAAGCGGAGCTCGCATCCATCTGCTGCTGATGGCTGTTTTTGTGCACTGACGTGAGTCGCATTCCTCAGTTTTCTGTGTTGATATTGCGTAACACTGGCTATCACTCAGCAAGCTACTCCTCTGCTTGGTTTATCTGTGACTTCGCCGCTTAACTTATGCATTACACAGTGGATCAGGGGATTTAACATTACACTGACACTGTGATTGTGGTTAAATCGCCCCTAAACACCTGTATTGTGGCACTAGGTTTATTATTCACATAACCAATACGATGCGTTCTGTTGGAGAAATCTGTCAAATTTGTTGTCCAAGGTTTGATGGATGATACACCCTAACACCTACACATGCTTTATGTTGTATGTGCCATGTATTCTGGCTCTGTTGGTTAAATAAGCACTGCAGTATGAGCAGTCTACCTACTGGTGTCTTAGGACTGTGATAAATAGACTGTCAGTATTGTAAATGCAGCCTATGGGCTGAATCTAGAAGGCAGGTACGACTTGTTCTCTTGCTCTGGTATCACAGTTTTCTGTTAGGCTGCCTGTCCCTGCTCTCTTATGTTCTCAGTAACCTGTACTGATATGCGCACCTGTTATTTGTTCATTTATATCTGTGCATGCTCGTCAGAACAACAGCTCCCTTCTTTACTTTCAAGGACTTGCTGCTAGCTGATGATGAGAGGTGGGCAGCTGTTATCAACTGTAAGCATCTCGGTGCAGAGAAGCCTTCGCAAAGTTGTTTTCGAGTGTGTTAGTGTTATATCAGGGGGTGCTAAATATGCGTACACTGCATATGGATTTAAGTGTCTCCCAGGAAAAATGGATTAGGCACTGGAGCAAAGCCTGCCCCTGTTTGTTTAAGTCTAGATCCAAGTCAGTCAGTGACAGTCAGCCACTGCAGAGTAAGTGTTGGATCCACAGTATGATTCACTGCAGTACTGCCTCCATAACTTAATTTGTTAGTGTTTTGAATTAGATAATGCATTTATGAATGACCTTGTTTAGACTACTGAATGTAGTGGTAAAACTAATGGCGAACATAACAGCAAACTAATGGAAAACTGTGCTAAATAACCCAACTGACAATGGCATTTTCAGTGACATGGTCATCTTTGTTGAAAGGAGTTTGAAAGTATTTGTTTAAAGTGTTGGATTGAGTTTGGCAATGGGACAGTTGGAAACCAAGAAGAAAAAGGGGAAGGTGAGCACACTAAAAATATTTTAGGTTATAGGATGCAAACTGTCCAATTATTAAAATTTGCCTCCCTTTTTTGAAATTATAGGATGTACATTAACATTTTATTTTCTTAATCTTGCTTAGGTTCAATCTCAAATTTAAAAACATTTTTGGCGATTAATTTGAGCTTTGAAAAATTTAAATGATTCTGTCTCAAGTCAAAGTTTCTCATAGTTCAAGTTGTGCTTCTGTCTGATTTTAATGAGATGACTTTTTAAACTTGGTAGTCTGGCACAAGGACTTTTTTTCAACCTAAGGGTGTCTAATTTAGAGGAAACTTGGTATGTTGTTGATGTTCGTGACATTTATCCCAACAGGAAGAGTGTAGATTGAGCTCTGAGTGAAATGGGATGGGTCAAATCCTCTTAGTGTTTGGTCACTCCACTCCTCTCTTCTGTCACAGTCATATCTAGAGCAACACAAATCGGGATGTGTTGTTATTGTTGACATTGGGTATCGAGAGAGCTTTCACTTCCTCCACTCAGTGAAAGCCACAGTCTGTAATCAGTATGGTAGGCAGGAGCATGGACTACCCCACCCTCCATCTTGGGGAAACGTAGGGTGTTTAAGGCCATTTGAACAATAGCACACATGTAGGTCATGAAATGAACATAGTCTTTGACAGCTTTGTTGTTGCAGTGTTGTTTTAATTGGATTTGGTGTATGGCTTATGATCTTTAACGTGGTTACGCACCTCACTTGATCTTTTCTCTCTCATAAACAAATCAAGAAAATGTAACTGGCATCACCATGTTTCTCTGAGACATTGAAAAAAGGACTTCATTTTGTCTATTTTGCTTTCACATTTTTAGCTAACTGCGCAACACAGACTTTTGACCACACATCCTTTAACAATATCCAACTCAACTCCAATTTTCGGGGTAACTGAAATGTATGTTTGCACTTCAGCTCATACTCATCTTTACCTCTCATCGTTTTCTCGCAGCTGCTCGATGGGTACTGTGCTTGTGCAACCCAGCTGAGATAAGACGCACACTAAACAGCTCACTCTTTGGCTACTTTGGTCACTAACTCCAGAAAAAAAACAGTTTGTTTATTGCCCCAGTTGAGCAAGTAATTTGCTAGATTAACTAGGCAATTTTACTTTTGCTAGGTAATTTTGTACCTGCTTTTGTTGGGTCCTGTATGTTTTACAGTTGATTCATTTTTTCTTTATTTTAAAAATTCTGTATTGCAGAAAACACAAAGGAAATAATTAATATTGCTCTTTTATAAAGCAATAATACTTCACCAATGAGTTGAATAATTTTTATAATAATTATAATAATCATAATTTTAGTTATTTTAATTTCTTTCATGTACCTCTTTTCTTTGCATTTTGATAAACCAGCAGGCAGCAGGATTGCTCCAGGGTTCCTCCTCTGTAACTGACCCTGTGCAGCTAAGAGAATTTCACTGCATGAATCAATAAAGTATTTGATTATTTATTATCTTTCTTCATTTCTCTCTCTTGCTCAGTCCTCTATGTGACACATTTGCTTCTCAGCATTGTGTATTGGTCGCCTCTTCATTAGGCTTCTCTGTGATTTTTGCAGGCTAGAGGAAATCAATTCTATGAGAGCTAGATAAGGATCTTCTTCAGCTGATTTAATAACGGAAAAATACCTGGTTCTCATGGCTCATACTGATAAGATTACTGATATTTTCACATTTTTTTCAAATCTTACATGTTTACCTTTGCCATGCTCTCAGGGCATTGTGGAACATGTACTGCAAAGTGTAGTTATGTTGTCTTCCTCTATAACTGTAAAGTAGTCCTCACTGGCAACAACATGTGTTCGCACTAGTATAGATTGTGTGGATCTGTCCAAGTACAACAGTTTGATTTCATTAGATCGACATGGCACACTGCCCTTGTTCTTTTTCTTCATCTTCTCCTCCTCCTCCTTCTTCTTCTGTGCTTACTGGTGGGTCACAAACCAACTGTAAAGGTGCATATCGCCGTCCACTGTATTGTTATGCTGACAATAGCAATAATGCCTCACCGAAAGCTCTGTTTCAAAACTGATAGCGTTAAAGGGCATGATATAATTTCCCCATTATAGGCAAAATAATTTATCGGCACTGAAAAAAATAATGAACCTCTAATCAGTTACCATAATCCAAAAAGAGAGAATCCATTTCCTCAGGCAGCAAATAAAAATAACTTTTGAATGCATTTCTTAAAACACACTATTCTTTGAGATAATGTGTTTGCAAGTGCGTATTAGAGTGGAGTTCATCAGTCTTGTGACTTAGTGTTCAGTTCTTTTTATTGTGTTGCTGTGTGTGTGTATGAGAGAGAGAGAGAGAATATATTACTATTTTTCATTGAACAAACTGTATTATCTAGTCCGTCCACAGTCCAACTTGAGTAGAGTCAACCATAGTTTAGAGTAGGGGTGCATGCTCCTACACAACCCAGATTCTTAAAAAGGCGGTATGCTGTGTGAAACATAAACCAAAAGACAATGTGACAATTTGACAGTTGCAATAAATGACAGGGAAAGTGGTGGAATAGTCAAACAACACCTGTATCTACACAGTAGGGCTGCATGGTTAAAATAATAGTCATAATGATTATTTGATTAATATTGTAATCAGGATTGTTTGTCAGGATTATTCATAGATTCAGGGATAAAATAATTTATTTTCACTTTTACATTTAAACAGAGTACTGCTTCAACTTCCATGTTGTATTACATTTCTGTTAACGCAAAGTCATAGTGTGACCTTTGCTATAAATGCTGTGTGACTTTAAAGTAAATTAAGGAACCACAAAGTTAATCTTATTGTTTTTTTATGCTCTAAAAAAAATAAGCTTTTACTTTGTATTTACTCTGCTCGATCAGCAGAGCAGTACAGAGAACTCTCAGGAGGCAACACAAGAAGCCTCAAGTAATTTTTGCTTGTAATCATGCTAGTTTCCTCATTCGGTTATCAGTACAGCCTGCTGTACAAAAACCACACGGCGGTTGAATGTCACAAGGTTTTGTCCTGCTGAAAAAACTATCCAGCTGACTGAGTAAAAAAAAACATTAGTGAAACTTACAGAAAGACACACAGCCCTCAAGGACAACAGATATCAGTGAAGAGAAGCTAATAAACTTTGATTCTAAGAAGCTCAGTAAAAGTTTTAGGTTGCTTGTGGGAAGCAGGACAGGTTAATGCAGCTGTGCATTTTACACTGACCACACTGAGCTTGCCATGTGCACAGTGAGGCAAGCACTACTTTATTCGAAAGTCATGCTATTTAATGTTACTCAGTGTGGGAAAATTATTCATTTTCTTCAATGCCTTTAATTAATGCACCTTGAATGTTTTGTATTGTATGTGGACTAAGAGAGAGTCAAAAGAGCAGCAAGAGAGCTGGCTTGCGTAGCTTTTCTTCCAAGGTCACTGGGCTACAAATACAGTGAAAGTCTTTGAGAACAATTGAAATAAGAAAAAAAATAAATAAACAAACTGAGTTTCAGAACAATGGACTGAAATACACTGTGGAAATTCTGTTGCAACCGAACAGTACAACTTCACATAATACAGCTACTTTATTGTGTATTTCCAAAGCAAAACTACTCAGCAACCAACAGATCAGACTTGTTATACTTGGCAGCTTTTTACCTCTTATTAAACTATCAGTAATATACAGATGCTGAATGGTAAATGTCACATGTCACTTAAAAGCTGATGCACCAAAACAAATACAGTCACAGAATATACACGATATCAATCTTACATGCTGGTTGCATTAAATAACTGGTGCAAAATTGATGCAGCCAATTTCGAGTACAGTAAAAATTGACCCCAGCTCCTCTGATTGATCATCCGATGGCGCTCTCCCCTCATTACTGTAGGCCACCTCATAGCAGTGGACATGAAATCAATCCTTGAGCCGGGAAATTTGCATCACCCAGTCATTCCAGTAGCTAAAGCGATCTGAACTGATGCACTTGTGATGACTCTGCAATTGCTCAGTTATATTAAGGTCAGCACTGAGGGTATGTACAGTAGCTAAAATTGCTGTGTTTGGATACTTCAGAAGCCCCTGACCTTTCAAAAGAAACTTAGTGTTTGCTCTCTTTTAACCAGTGTGATGTTGAATGCCCCCAAGTGAGTCATCATTTGTCTGGAGCCCTGCCCATGCCTTTTACCAATTATTAAACGTGTCAGTGGGATAAAGGATGCTTATGTATAGGTCTTTGGTTAGAATGTTCTCTAGACTTAGTTGTATAATGAACATATTTGGTAGTGATTTTTCAATTTCAAATTTCCCTTCCTGATACTGATTCCAACTTCCGTCATAATTTTTTTTTACCAGCTATATACTGCAAACCCTGTGTTACACGCTTATGATGGTGATGATTATGAACTTGTGCTGTCAAAATCTGTTGACTTGCATACAAGTGTTCAGGGCACTGCTGGGAAATAAGCAGTGTCACGTTTCTAATAAGTTAATTACATGGTATCAGATTGGTGCATAGACTCGTGTGCTTGCTGACATCCAATCCAGCATTTCAAGCAGTGTGGAAGGCATTTCTTGTACTGGTATAAGTATCAAAACAATCCTAATGTTTGGAGTGTGTTGTTGCTAGGTGGGTTGATGATTAGGTTTAGATAAAATATGGCCTCAGTCGGTCCTGTTTTAGATTTGTATTCGTGCCACAATATCAAAGTTGTGATTTGCCCCTCTCCTATTAAAGTCTGGCCAATGACTTTGCTCAGTAATATCTTTTAAGTCATATTAGCCAAGCAGATTCATACTGTGATGGATCATTGTGTTTTATCTTGTCCTTGTAACACTCTGCCTGTCTCTCTACGTCTCCCCCTCACCCAATCTGTCCATCTAGGTGCCAATGTGCTGGTTCCTTAGGCGCATCCATTATTGCAGATGAATCTTCAGCTGCTTTGGAGTAGCTTAGCACCCAGATAGTCCCATCCCCTTTGCGTGGGTGATAAGGGACTACATTAACCAGGATGCCCTCCTCTGTAAGGGCAGGGAGCCTGAAGGATCCGGAGGTGGCTGAGCTTTTCTTCAAAGAAGACCCAGAGAAGCTTTTTTCTGACCTCCGAGAGATTGGTCATGGCAGCTTTGGCGCTGTCTACTTTGTACGTCAACTGCATCCTCACACTGATTTAAACAAAAAATAAATTTGCTTACACTTGTCTGTAGACAAAAAATTATAGACATATGAACACTGTTAGCTCTGATTCAGAACAAGCAGATTCTGTACCAACAAATGTTTAAGTTGAAGTGATCTACTTTGTTTGAGTTGGTAAAAAATCACTTCAGGTAAATATGGGGTTCCATTTCCATTTCCTACATTTCCTGAATTGATTTTTGATTCCTGAACCAGTTTATACAGATAGATATCTGGCACATAGTCTGTTAGCTCAATGCCTCATGTTAAATCTGCACCAAAAAAGCCCCAAATCCTTGATAAGAGAACATATACAGAGAATTAACTGTAATGTATTGTATTTTATTTTTGACATGAACTGACAGTGTATATTGTTGAAAATTGTTTTTTCCTAGGCACGGGATGTGCGCACAAATGAGGTGGTGGCAATTAAAAAGATGTCCTACAGTGGCAAACAATCGAATGAGGTGAGATCATTGATTATATTTATTTATTTAATACTTCAGTCTGTCCATAAATATTCTCATACTATACATTCACCATTATGTGTTAATGCTTGTGCTCGTGTTCATGTGGGACATGGTGCACCTACCTGTAGTGTGGCCTGGTTTGATTGATGCAGGGAGTAAAGAAACAAATCTTGAGCTCTACAATTAAGACAGCTGACATTTGTTTACTCAACAGCACTTCAGCCGACTGTAGTGGTGAAAAAGAAGACAGTTTTGTCAATCAAATACTTACATAGGCATTTATTTTTTATGAACATACCTTTGTTTGAAATTTATAGCCTCAAAATTCTTTACAAAAGGTCACTGAACCTTTTATTTTTGATTACTCCTCATATTTTGGTTTGTAAATGTGTAGTACCTTAAATTTTATACTTTTTCAGTGCACCTCACATTAATGTAGCAGCACCTTGTGTTGTACTTTCTGTGCCACTCTCTAACAATTAAAGATTTTGATATATTTTATTTCAACCAATCGATGTAATAAAATATAAATGCTGATATCATAAATGAACATTAATTTCAAGTAGTAAAAATCAGAACAAGACAATCGGGGAAAACAAAGAGATTGTTTCAATGCACCCAAAAAAGTGGAAATTCTTTGATGCCATCTTGTATGAGTGTCTTCATTCAGTGTCAATTATTTCAAAACCAGATAAAGAACTGCTGGACTACAGTATTAATGTGGTATCATTACACACCCAAAATTTAAATCAGAAGATCACCTCTATTTGCATTAGAAAATAATCTTTGACACACTCACACACAAAGTCACCTCTAAGTGCTGAGAGCCAAGCAACATATTCCCTGATTTTTAAATATCCTCTCTCTCCACCAGAAATGGCAGGACATCATAAAGGAGGTGAAGTTTCTGCAGAGGATCCGACATCCCAACAGTATAGAGTACAAAGGCTGTTACCTCCGTGAGCACACAGCATGGGTAAGTCACCTGTTTGCTGCACAGAACTGATGAGCCGATCATCTCATTTTGCACATACATTGTAATGCTTTACTTGATCTCTTGCTTGTAGCTGGTGATGGAGTACTGTCTCGGCTCCGCCTCCGATCTGTTGGAAGGTAAGCAAGTGTTCCAGGTTTTTGTGTCAGTGGGATACCGGACAGGATGTCTGAGCTCACAGAAAACAAATGTGGATGTCGATGTTTCTACATCACAAACTGTTTCTCCCCTCCTTCAGTTCATAAAAAACCTTTACAAGAAGTAGAGATTGCTGCCATCACACATGGTGCTCTGCAGGGGCTCGCCTACCTTCATTCCCACAATATGATCCACAGGTGAGTCATTTTTACATTGTGCTGTTTTGTTTGCTTTGTTTGTTTAGATGCTTTCTAAACACTATATCCCCCACATGTACTTCTGTCACATTTATGTTTTTCTTTATCTCAGGGATGTGAAGGCAGGTAACATTCTTCTAACTGAGCCTGGGCAGGTCAAACTAGCCGACTTTGGCTCTGCCTCCATTGCCTCACCTGCCAACTCCTTTGTGGGAACGCCATATTGGTGAGGGAAAACTGAAAGACTTGAAGAAGTATGGTCTGTGTGTGAAATCCCGAGATGATAAATGTGCCGACTTTATAAACCTTTTGGTATTTAAGCTTTAAGAAACATCGATTCACTGATTGGATTTTCCTGTAAAGAAATATTTTTCATATTCTTAAACAAGTTAAAAGTTGTCCGCTGGTGTGTTGAGATGCTTTTAAATGCTGTGATTGTTGGTGACAATGTACGATCAGGACTCATCTGGCAGGTGGTGTACTCTGCTCTTGTGATGAAATTTATGCTGCTGAGAAACTACTTAGTTTCTTTTAGCCATAAAAACACCATCATCTTATTTCAAAGAGTACCGTATTTTCCGCACTATAAGGCGCACCTAAAAGCCTTTAATTTTCTCAAAAACCGACAGTGCGCCTTATA
>JAQMCX010000012.1:14076682-14110178 GCA_029814765.1 Acanthurus leucopareius
TTTTAAAATAGGCCATTCATTGAAGGTGCGCCTTATAATCCGATGCGCCTTATAGTGCGGAAAATACGGTAAATAAACACTGTTGTTTAATTTGTAGATTTATTGTAAAACAAAGAAACATTTTTTTTGTATCTCACATCCAAAGCAGTGAGCGCAACACACTATTCTTGCAAGTAATCTACAAGTAATCTTTTTTTAAATTTTCTTTTCATCTCATCCTATTATTTCTTCTCTATTTCCCACCCATATTTTATCCTTCTTCTCCACTTTGTCTAGGATGGCCCCGGAGGTGATTTTAGCTATGGATGAGGGCCAGTATGATGGGAAGGTGGATGTCTGGTCCTTAGGGATCACCTGTATAGAATTAGGTATGTGACACTATGTCTGTATTGTGCCAATGAAAATGTAACCTATCTAGTATTTTTTTTATTTTCAGGCTAAGTCGAATCAGTCATGTTTTTGAAAAGGCCTGTATTTTTAGCTATGATAAGTTAAAAAAAAAGACAGAAAAATTTTCTTCTTAAAAATGTAACCCTTCAATTCCATATGTGATTTAACCTTTAATTTAATAGAGGAAATAAATACTGATTTTCCTCTCTGTTGCAGCGGAGAGGAAGCCTCCTTTGTTTAACATGAATGCAATGAGTGCCTTATACCACATAGCGCAGAATGAGAGCCCCACACTGCAATCTAGTGAATGGTGAGGAATCATGCCTCGCACACACAATTACACCCACACACGCATATAGTTAAATCTATAACTATCTGCAAATAATCGTAGTACTGACAGATGTAGAGCAAAGATGACACTGGAAGTTATTGTGAAGGACTGTGCAGAAGCAAGTTGTTTAATGCTACTTTAAAGGTCCATTATACAGGATTTAGAGACATTGGTGGTGAGGTTGCATCAACTGAATGCCCCTCTGCTCACCCTCCCCTCACACGTGTGAAGGAAAACCTACGGCAGCCATGAAATTGGATAGTCATATACTGATGGTACAGTGACCTACAGTTGAAACATGGCAGTTCAACATGACAGACTGTAGAGTCTGTGAGTGGACTCACTCCCTCTGTAGATATAAAGTGCTCATTTTAAGGTAATAAAGCCAAACAATTCTTGACTTCAGGTAATTACACACTAATAAAAACAGAATTGTGTATATTGTTTTCCATTTCTGAAATATTTTTCTATTTGATTTAAGTCTTACACACAATATTGTAAACTTGTTTTATTTCTTTGCACTGTTTACCTTCATTAAAGGCTAAGTGTGTACCATAAGTTTCTGTTTGTTTTGACCCTCTACCTCGTCATCTCTGTTTCAGGTCAGATTACTTTAGAAACTTTATTGATTCATGCCTTCAGAAAATCCCCCAGGACAGACCCCACTCTGATGACATGCTGGGTGTAAGTGCATACTCTACACACCACAACACAGACACAGAGAGCGGGGTCAGTGTGTTAAGATGGGAGATTGACAAAGCTCTCTGGTGATAAATCTCTCTGATGTTTGCGCTCACTTCTGTCCCCCATAAGCTTCTATTTTGATTCCGTAATCCTCTACTTCCGGATTTACACACAAACACAATCAGCACATGTAGAGACACACACACACACACACACAACTCGATTTTGAGAAAGTACACAGATGTAATTACTGTAGAGATGTGACTTCTGCATCCATCGTTAAGTAACTGAGCAGCTGTCACTTAGCCCGCTAATGGACTCACTATTGCTAATGGAAGTTGTCCTCAGGGTATGGAAGCATTATGTATCTTGTTTTTAAATGTCAAGTTCCAAAAGACTACTTGTTCTCACACAGGATGTAGTTGTTAAAATGAACTTTTCACCTGTTTCTCAGTGTGATCTCTTGTAAATGGTCATCTGGCCCAACTTCACCTTCCAGCTAAGTGCATGAAGAATGAGAGTATTTATCAGCCTCGATTTTATACCCATGTTTTGTCATATCTTTTTCAGTTGATAATCAATTACATTATCCGTTGTACTGCACAGGAGGTGGTTGACTAATTTGTGATGGTGAACCATGTAGTGACAGATTCCAAATGGACATTTTCAGAAAATCAGAAACCAAAATTTTTTCATGCCACATGTTCATTTTCCTTTGCGTCATCTTCCCCTCCAGCATGCATTTCTGCAGCGTGAACGCCCAGACTCTGTGCTGATGGACCTTATCCAGAGGACCAAGGATGCAGTCCGAGAGCTGGACAACCTGCAGTACCGCAAGATGAAGAAAATCCTTCTTCAGGAGGCCCACAATGGACCCACAGCAGAGGTCCAGGATGGAGACGAGGTCTGTGAATGTTTGAATGTTAATATAAAATTAAAACACCTTCATGCAGAGAAAATAACCAAGCATGCATCCATTTGTATGCTTGTCTGTCTGTCTGTGTCCTCTGTGTCTCTTGTTTCTTTCTCCTGTTTCCTGTCTGGCTCTTTGTCTCTCTTTTGCTGTCTCTCTCTCTGCTCTTTCCTCTCTGTCTTAAGGAGCTGGAGCCCGGTGGAGGTCGGACCGGAACAGTGAACAGTGTCGGCAGTAATCAGTCCATCCCCAGCATGTCCATCAGCGCCAGCTCTCAGAGCAGCTCTGTCAACAGTCTGAACGAAGCGGCCCAGGACAGCCGCAGTGAGCTGGACCTGATGGAGGGAGATCACACAGTCATGTCCAACAGCTCTGTCATACACCTCAAACCAGTGAGTAAAGTGGCTCTGTGTGTGTTTTTTTTCTTTTGGTCTGAGATAAATACTCAGAGTCAATTTATACTAGAAACACTGCACTGAAAACTGGAGATATCAAATTTGAAAAACTTTGGCAATTCAGGAGAAGTCTAATGAAATCTGAGAAGAAATTGCATTATGGGAAATATAGTGTCCAGAGTTTGATCCAGGGACTAAAAGTTTGGATGACTCAACCTCTGCTGTTTCACTTTTGCCTTTTTAGAATTTGTCTCTTGTGAAATTTAATCGCTGGAAATCCCCTTTTATTGAATAAATTATTATTTTTATTATTTTCAATTTTTTAGATTTGTTTAGCCAGAGATTGTCGTTATTTATAAAAAATACTTTCGCAGTTGTTTTTTGTTTAATACCCTAACAAAAAAAGATAGTAAATTCCACCGCTGTCTGTCTCTAGGAGGAAGAGGAGAGTTTCTCTGGTGAGCAGGCAGCGACTAGTCAACCTTCTGAGCCCCAGCCGACACCAGCTTCGGCCCCAAGGAAGCACTACCGCAACAGAGAGCACTTTGCCACAATACGCACAGCATCACTGGTGAGAACACACATTTATTCTTCCAAGCATCTCAGTTATCTTACTTACATTTGTCATTTACCAGTGGTTGTGTTACTTAAATTATTCTATATTTCACAAACTCCCTCCACATTTCTCTAATATCTACACACTTGCGAATTTATTCCCCTCTACAAACACCAAATCAAAATTCTACATCTTATCTCACTTTTCAAGTAATCAGAATCTAAATGTATCGTGCTGATTGTTGTCATGTGTCTGTATTTTATAGGTGACCCGTGAAATGCAGGAACATGAGCAGGACTCTGAGCTGCGGGAGCAGATGTCGGGTTATAAGCGCATGAGACGGCAACATCAGAAGCACCTGATGGCCTTGGAGAACAAGCTGAAGGGGGAGATGGACGAGCACAGGCTGAGGCTGGACAAAGAGCTGGAGAGTCAGAGGAACAACTTCACCCAGGAGATGGAGAAGCTGCTCAAAAAACACCAGGCAGCTCTGGACAAAGATGTATGTGGAGACTAATAAATTTATCCACAAAATAATAAATCTTAGGAGAAGTATAGTGAGCTACTGATATTGTAGCTTTTCCTTTTTTCAAATTATGTCTATAACTCAACATTCATGTATGGTTTAGCTAAAGACGTTTACCAATGATGAGAAGAAGTTCCAGCAGCATATCCAGGTGCAGCAGAAGAAGGAGCTCAGCAGCTTCCTGGAGTCACAGAAGCGGGAGTATAAACTCCGCAAGGAGCAGCTCAAAGAGGTGCAACATTTTAACAGCACACATCTCCATTACCACCCCTGTTGATTTTGACTATAATTTTATGTTTTCACCAAAAAAAAAAAAAAAAAAATCAGCTACACATAACTAGGTGCCACTTTTCATATTTATGAATTTCAAGCTAAATGTTTGCATACTGTAACATCCATAAATCCCAGCAATGACAACTCCCTGACACACTGAAATAAAATGAATATGTATGTTGCAGGAACTGAGTGAGAACCAGTCAACTCCCAAGAAAGAGAAGCAGGAGTGGCTGTCCAAGCAGAAAGAAAACATCCAGCACTTTCAGGTCAGGAGCTCTCACACAATATGGACACTTGGCGAGACCAAATGGTGACTTTACAAAGGCCTGGCAGTGAATTCACAGTCAATAGAATCTGTGACATTAACAACACCTGATTTCACAGCCAAGTTTTAATCATACCTAACTCTGCTTTAGCTTCCAAGATCAGTGTCCAAAGACTTTATTTCATGTATAC
This sequence comes from Acanthurus leucopareius, assembly GCA_029814765.1. NCBI lineage: Eukaryota > Metazoa > Chordata > Actinopteri > Acanthuriformes > Acanthuridae > Acanthurus > Acanthurus leucopareius. The sequence continues at coordinate 14,081,210 of JAQMCX010000012.1, forward strand.
ATATGAATTGTATTCCCATATATTTTACAGTATTTAAAATAGAAGCACTGCCTGTAGTAGCACAGTAGTTATAGTAGTTTATTCCTGTATATAATAGAATAAATCATGTTATGCTACTTGGTGTCAATTCCCAGGCGGAAGAAGAAGCAAACCTGCTGAGGAGACAGAGGCAGTATCTGGAGCTCGAGTGTCGGCGCTTCAAACGCAGGATCCTCATTGCCAGACACAATGTGGAGCAGGATCTCGCCAGAGAGGTACTTAACCACACAAAGAGTACCTGCCAACACTCCTTCTTACTTTTGTGTTTGATTTAATTGAATTGAACACTGTCACCTACTATTTTCATCTCTTGTTCAGGAGCTGAACAAACGGCAGACACAGAAGGACCTGGAGCACGCTATGCTGCTCAGACATCACGAGTCGATGCAGGAGCTGGAGTTCAGGCACCTGGGGACGATCCAGAAGGCACGAGCGGAGCTGATCAGGACCCAGCACCAGACAGAGCTCACCAACCAGCTGGAGTACAATAAAAGGAGGGAGAGAGAGCTGAGGCGCAAGCATGTCATGGAGGTCCGACAGCAGCCCAAGAGCCTCAAGGTACGTGGACGTATGGATGCAGTACTCTAACTGACGCTAGTACAAACCACAGAAACTCCCTCTCTGAACATCTGCATTTCCTTCTCCCTCTTCAGTCTAAAGAGCTTCAGATTAAGAAGCAGTTCCAGGAGACTTGTAAAACCCAGACCAGGCAGTACAAGGCTCTCAGGAACCACCTGCTGGAGACTACACCCAAGTCTGATCACAAGGCTGTGCTCAAGAGACTGAAGGAGGAGCAGACCAGGAAGCTGGCCATTCTGGCCGAGCAGTACGACCACTCCATCAACGAAATGCTCTCTACACAGGCTGTAAGTATCTAAAAAAGAAGACCTGAAGAGTTTAAAAAGAAAATTTAAGTAACACCAAGAGTCCAACCAGGCTTAACAATTTCTGGACACTGCCAACACTTTCCAAAGTAAAGTCATTTAATCTCTCAAAAAAAGTCTTCAAAACTCTAAAGTTAGAGAAACCTTAGGTAAAAACTATTAGATCCTGCTTTATTGTTACTGAGACATGTTAGTATATCATCCTTTTTTGTTAAGATGCGGGATTATTGAGTTCAAAGTCACCTTCAGTCATGACAGTTAAAAATCAACTTTTCTTGAAGTTCTAACATCTCTCTTCCTAAAAAGAGATAACCTGTGTCACTGACACGGAGACAAATACAAACACGATACTCACAAAGACAAACTTTCTCTCTTTATGTCTTTCTTTTTCTTCTTCTTTCTCAGCTTCGATTAGATGAGGCTCAGGAGGGGGAGTGTCAGGTTCTGAGGATGCAGCTGCAGCAGGAGCTGGAGCTGCTGAATGCATACCAGAGCAAGATCAAGATGCAAACAGACGCTCAGCATGACAAGGAGAGGAGGGATCTGGAGCAGAGGGTCTCTCTGCGGAGGGCTCTGCTGGAGCAGAAGGTATGAGAGGCTGTGGACTTTGTGTCAGAACCAGTGTCAATAGACTAGAGTGACAGAGACACATTAAAGCTATGTTTTAAATTTTGGTCTTGAGACTGACCTTTTGTTGACATTAATATACTCTGTCATTAAGCTGAAGACCATTCAGCCTGTTTAATTTCTTTTAGTCTATGTCCCTTGAGTGGGCTGTCATGATTGTACTTATGTTTTCAGGGTGGTGGTCTGTTTGATTTCCGAGTCATTTTACTTTTATTGTTAAGGTCGACAATGTTGCTGCTTCTGTTTTGCAGTAAAATAAAAAAAATCTAGTTGCATGGTTAATTTTTTTTTCTATTAACCAAGAGCTTCCTTTCAAAACAGACTCATTTGATTCGTGGACTATCACTTATTTATCTCGAACTGTGTTTTTCTCACCAGATTGAGGAGGAAATGCTCGCCCTGCAGAACGAGCGCCTGGAGCGAATCCGCTCGCTGCTGGAGCGCCAGGCCCGAGAGATTGAAGCGTTTGACTCAGAGTCCATGCGGCTGGGCTTCAGCAACATGGTGCTCACTAACCTGGCTTCTGATTCCCAGGGAGGCTGGGGGGGAGGAGGCGGAGGAGGCCAGGGGGCTCAGGGGGGAGGGCACTGGCCCGGAGGAGGTGGAGGAGGCGGCCACCACAGTCATCACCACCAGGGAGGCTCCAGTTCACAGCAGCCCTGGGGTCACCCAATGCTGGCTGGGGGCCCACCGCCCTGGAGCCTCCACCACCCTGGAGGAGGGAGTCAGAGGGGGAGCGGAGGAGGAGCAGGAGGGGTGAGGAACAGCCCACAGGCTATGAGGAGGACGTCATCAGGGGGGAGGAATGAACAGGGCATGAGCAGGAGCGCCAGCATCACCTCTCAGATATCCAACGGATCCCATCTCTCATACACCTAGAACACACACCCATACACACAGGCGCACACACACAGACACACATAAACAAACACACATATATACACACAAACAAACAACACAAAAATTGTCTTAAAAGTCAAATCCTTGTGGACAGAGGTGACACTGTATACACATACACACAAATACACACACACCATGCATGCACCACACAAACTATTTACATACACTTGTTGTAATTTCCCACAGTATGTCTGACACACACTTCACAGTATTGGAACATCATCCAGCAGCAGCCTGTGGAAACCCAAAAGTCTCAGGCCACATGCAGTCAGCCACAATGCAACAGTGTCATTGTTACTGTAGCTTATCGCGCTATTTCATGTGTATATATTTTTGCCATGTTAGTCTCTGTTGCCATAGACCCAAAGTAGTACTTTCATGTTAAAAGTTTGTTTGCAGTTGTTTGCAGTACAGTTTTACACATATGTAGGCTTGATCTGCTGCTTTCAGATGTTTTGTCAGAACAATATGGAACATGTGCAATTTTTGAGAATTACATTTAAAAATGTGCCTGTGTGCAAATTCCTTCAAACCACCAACAGTTGAAGATTTGACAGAACTTTGGGGATTGTCTCTGTGCAGCTGCAGGCCAATGAGAAGGCAGAAGGTTAAGTAGGGGTGTGACTAAAGATGGGTGATAGAGGAGCAGACAGTTTTCAAAACAAGCTGGATAGGTATAGGAACGAGAACAAAAAGATAACGAAGGTTGTTGTAAGTGAGTACCAGGAAGTATCTCTAACTTTAAAGCAGAAGCACATAGAAGGTTGAGGTGTCATGGAGGACTAACAGTATGAAATCTTTCATTCCGGTCTGAGAGGCTAAAACTCCACCAGAAATGAAATATAACCAGTGAAATCGCCAGATACAGTATTGAATTTATAAAGACGCTTATTCTCAGTCCTCAGTGCTTCAGAGGGTATCTGTTCTCTGTTGTTCTCTGTTGGTGTTGGTAGGAGTTATTGTTTGATCTGAGCACAGCTGCAGAGATGCCAAAGGTAAGGGTCAAATTTGTCATTATTATTATCATCCATGCCAACATAGTGTTAATGTATTAAATGAGATTGTGCCAGTGATGTCAGTGAAAGTTCAGTGTAATACTACGTATGCGGCCAAGTAGATGCATTTGTTGCTGGATCGTTGTAGAGAAAAGGGGAGTCATTTCTCGTGCACGCTCAGCCTTACAGGCTCCACTCTTGGGTTTCCACAGACCTCTGCTCTTCACTCACATGCCCAGTGGACGGCCCTCGCGGCAGGGATGGGTTCTTTTCGGCAGCGCCTAACCTCCTACTTTTAAACTTTCAAAGTGGTGTTCACTCTTCACTTGTTTGCAGTAATTTCCAGGTCTAATCTGGCACCTTGTTGGTCAGTGAAAGTGATGCACTACGCAGGAAAACACATTCTATGACCAATTGAACCATGGCTGTTGGCCTACCTCAAAAAATACTCAAGTCGAGCTTCACCACAAGGTGTCGTAACTTGACAATGACTTGCACTTTGGCACAGGCCTTCCACGCTAAATGTTAATCAGACACACACACATACATACATAGAAAAGTTATTAATTTGACAGTATGTCTCTTTGCACACTTGGTTGATGAATGCATGTACAGGGGTCAGTTTTATGAAAAAAAAAAAGGGTTTGGGACATGAGTGAAACAAAGGTGCACTTAGCAGCAGTTGGCTGTGAATGAGCAACAGGCTCAGCAGCATTTGTGTCAGGGCAGCAAAATCCATCTCTGTTGCCTAAAAATGCCCCCCTGTGTGTTTTTTTTTTAAATTTTCAAAAGCTGATTTTATGGAGAAGGAGAAATAGTGAACAGGCAGAGAGTGTGAAAGAGGAGCCTCACTCGCCCTCTGCTGGTTGGGGACTGCTGAATGTCTCTGTGGGTGGATGGGCGGTGATGCTGTGATCTCCGCTGCCATGCCCCTGCAACCTTCCCCCCGGTCTGACACCCCACTCTGTCTCACCCATGGTGACCCCGATGTCATGTCAAGTTCTGACTGCCGATCTCCCTGCATCCCTCCACCTCCGTTTCCTCTCCTCCTGAGCCTGGTGTGGTTTTCACCTTCCTTCCTGATCTATTTGGAAAGAGCTCTTCAAGTGAAAGTCTATTACAAAAAAAAAAAAAGGATTATAGAGAAATAGAGATAAAGGTGGAAATCAAGTCTTATTGTAAAAATGCAGAGATTATGCATTCTATGACTTTCAGAGGTGGAATGTACAGGAAACCTGTTAATATTGTATATTTTGAATTTGAAAAATATAAAAATCTAATTGACAAATCAAAGACAAATTAACTTGTTGTGATGCTGGTTGTAGACCAGCAGTATTCAGATGAACCATTTACAGCTGCTGAGTTTTCACTGTCGTTCTTGCAGCTGCCAGTTCTGAAACCTGTTACATATTCTGTTGTGAATAATAACAACACAACTCTAGATCAGATTGCCTCGAGTACGTGGCAACGTTTTGTTTTATGCTGAATGAGGATGATTTTGCACATAATTTGAAATGTAGTTAGGTGTAGCCTTTGTTTCAGCAATGGCTATATTTTACTGACATTATGATACCCAATCTAGAAGACTTGCCTGTCTCTTTAGGTTTTTTTCACGGCTTTTAAAGACTCTCACACATTCAGTCAAGGTTATTACGTAGAAAAAGAAAGAATTGTCTTTAAAGATTAAAAAAAAAAATCTGAAAAACTGCTGAACTTTAAAATATTTGGCTGCATAAACAATATTTACTGCACTCAACAAACTAAAATTGTTTCCAAATTCTTGCACAAGACAGTGAAAAGTTTATCTTTTGTTTAATATCATAAAGGGTTACCTTTAGGTGTCGTGAGGTCACACTAATATTATTTGGACTTTTATTTTTGATTTATGAAACATGAGCCCTCTTTTGTTGTGATTCTTCACAAAGTTTTTTCTCACTGCACTTGAGTATTTGCCATTTTAAAATCTGGCAACCCTGTACTCACAACTTATAGGGACAGGAACTTATCCTGTTGTTTTTATCAGCTCAGTGATGAAAACAACAACAACAACAACAACAAACAGAATGTGGTGTTCCCACTTCTCTCTTCAGCCAGTATGCCATTTTACCCATTTTTTATCAACCCTTTTCAGTTCTGTAGTGTTTTATTTCCTTTTTATGCCACAAAGGCTCGGTATAATTTCCAGATGATGTCTGCAGAGGGCCGAACGAGTGGCAGATTTTTAGATTTTCTCTTGTGTTTATAGAACTCCCAGGTGTTTTGCGAGGCAGTCGGAGCAGAGTCTAGCTTTAGACCTTGGTCACTCTGAACTGGATCAGTTGCACTGATTGCACAAGTGATTGACCAGATTAAAGAGTCTACTGTGATCCCCCTCAGTGTGCTGAGGGACAGCTGCCATTGGCTGAAAGTAGGCGGGAGGCAGGGTAACGTCTCTGTACAGTCTGTTTATCAGTATTCCCTTTATCTCTCCTGTCATTTGGTGGATCTTGCTGTTTTATTCTCCGTAGTCCAGAGACCTGTATTAAACTGTATTAAATTGTATAGATTGTGCAAAAAGCTGAATGTCGCATAGCAGAAGAGAAAAGCTATTCCTTACAGATGACAAAGTGATTTAAAATGTATAAAAGAAATTCAGAAACAAAGTTTAGGGGATAAATGTAATATTTTGTTTGTAATTACTATTTTTTGTTGGAAGAGGGCTACTGGATAAAGAATCATCTGTAATAAAGTAATTTTAATATTTTTTTTGCTCCATGTTGTTTTTTTTGTGACGAGCACAACAAAGTTACAAGTATTAAAAGCTTTAAACATCAGCATAAATGATTTCGTTCTTAATATAGTTTGTTATAATTTTATGAGGTATTGCAATGCAAAGGTTTTTTTTCAATTAGTGCTGCATTACAATGATGTAAGACAGAAAATCATGACATTTTAAAAAAGGCATTGAATTTTATTCTAAATGTTGCATTTTGTAGAGATTTTGCATATTAATGAATGTAATTTATCAAAATTGTCTACTTATTTTCTGTTGCAGCACAAACTTATAATGGTCACATAAACAAATATCTCAAAATAAAACCAAAAAAGTAAGTAAGTATACATTTTGTAAAAGCAATATCTGCTGTGCCATCTGTTTAAACCTGCACATGATTGGAGGCATCAGGGTGCAGCAGCCTAATGCCCTTCCTCCTCTCTCCCCTCTTCTTCCTCACCACCTCACAAGTCTTCAGCAGAGCCACAATACCCTCATCTCTCAGTGACAGATGATCTCCAGTGAACTACTAAATGTCTCCATGATGTCCACTCAGCGTTCCTGACAGCGTCTGGAGTTGAGGGTCTCCTCTGGGTCAGGAGGTCAAGTCTCGGCCCGGTCAGATGCCACAGTGCTGAAACACAGTGGGTTTGCAGATGAGCCTTGGAGCATTTGAGACCTGACCTGACCCAGACAAAACATCCTTCCCAGGAGACCATCCATGTTCTTTTATTCTTGTCTGGTGGCTGCTCTAAGATCAGGCAAATAATGACACACAGTCTCCAGACTGACAGTCAGCCTGATCCAACAAGAGTGCACTGAGAGCCGGAGACAGCAGCAGCAGCAGAGGCAGTGATGGAGTTTGTAAGTTGTATCAGATTACTTTAAAATCATTAGTCTTAGTATAAACTACACGCACACTCACACAACACTGAAGAGAAGCTCAAGCTAAAGAAGGTTGGTCTCACTAATCATAAGTAATTATAAAAAAAAAGAACTAATTGGACAGCAGAAAACTCTTTCTTCAGCTTCTTTTAAAAGTAAGTTTACAGGAGCATTACATCTTTAACTCTACAGGTCGCATGTTCTCTGCCTCTAGTGTTTGATATTAGTGTCCGCATGGTTTCTGTTTTATCCTCAGCCTGTCAATACATGCATGTTATTACAAGCAATGTTAAACAAATCTGCGTCTGTCATCAGGACAAATGAAAGCAGATACTTGTTTAAACAAACTGCTTGAGGCAAAACTGAATATGAACTGAATATAATAATGGAAGAGACATTAAGGAAAAAGTTACTTTTTTCCACAATCCTTGGAAAGCATTCACACACAACAAAATCATAATCATGTTATTATTACAAAAAGAAACAAGTTAACAAAATTATTTTTAACATAATGTTGATCTATGTTGATGTTTAGACACAAAAAAATATTTTTTTATTATTTAGTACCAAAAGGAATTTAGAAACTGTTTTGGTTTTGATTTTTAAGAGGATATAAGAAACGTAAATAATGAATGTTTTTAATTTTTAGAAAGTAAAAACTCTAAATTCAGTTTCAATTGACCAGAAAACCAAACGTCAGATCCATTTTTGTGTGCATTTAACATGATGAGAGTAAGGAGAGAACATTGCGTGTTAATGTAAAATCATGATTCAGGATGATATTAACTGGATAAGCATTGAACTTTATGACTAACACCGTGTTTAACATCAGTAAGCTGTGTTTTTAATATGTTGTTGTGCAACAGTGTCCTCGGGGTTGACTGCATTGTGTCTCTTGATTGCACAAAGTCGAACTCTCGGTTTCTCTCTGAATCATCAGGACATCGCTGAGAGAACAGTCGTACTTACGATTGTCATTATTTCAAAATGATCACCTGTTCATCGTTATGTTAACTACTAGCATTTGTTTTAAAATCACTGCTAAAGATAAAACCCAGTGAGCTCAGTGTATACTCTGTGTTATTACATTATATCATGCACCTTTAACCCAATGTATGGTAATACAAAGAACTAGAAAAAACACATTTTCTCTTTCATTTTTGATCAATACTCATATGCACCAAATGATACACCGATACTAATAAAAACGGTTCTATTGTTTCATATTGGAGCAGCAGAGAACAAAAATGACTCCTTCCTGACCTTAACAGAGTGAATACAGTGTGGATTTTCTCAGGGATCGTGGGACAGAGTTCCCAAGAAACAGTACACCTCCATTAACAGAACTTCCAATGTGGGTTGAAGAAGGTAAACCAGTCTAATCCAGTTTGGTCACACAAGCACAGAGACAAAATATAATTAATACACAAGTCAGACAGGTCATACCAACTGCAGATACACTCCCATAACAGCTGTTACATTAACACACGTGCAGATTTTCAGAGAAGACGTTATTTACTGTTGGGGTTCATTGAAGGATACATGAGACTCTAGCTAACTAAGAGCCTCCCTGCACTGAACTGTAACGGTGCCTTAGTGCACTTGTGGTAAACAAAGATACCTCAACTGACCACTGATCAAGTGCCCTTGATCAGTCTAAACCAGTGTAACCCTAAAGTGCAGTAACATCTGCAGTAATGTCTCCGCATTTTGCTGAACATTAAAGCTTTAATGTTCATTTCCTTTCCATGGCAAGATTAACATGCCTTTTAAGGGTACTTGAGGATGATGCACCCTGAAATACTGTTGCTGTAGATTTCTGATCATGAGATAACAAAGACACAATAAAGTCTTCTTCTTTGACCTTAAAGATACAACCTCAGTTTACATCTGGACTTTACCTGCCTGCAGCAGTTGCCTTGATTTGTGTCAGTGTTTATTTTTTTACCGTTTTTGCCAGTCAGATTCTTTTTGTTAAGAAGAATTTGGGATGCCATCCAAAAGTCATGCTAATAACATGTGAGTTGGTATCAGCCACACCCTCAGAGAATTCACTGAGTGCACCGATGTGTCCGAAATGTCTTGGAGAGTCTTGTGTTATTCTAGAAAATTCATCATTGCCCTGAATCATCAAACACAAGCTCCTCAAAAAAGAATTCCTTGACATTTTTGAAGTGAAAGAACAAGGTTATGTACAGATCACATTAACGCTTAAAGGGAGCCTCATGGACCAGAGTCCTTTGTGTCATCAGGCTGCTCTAGTTGTGTTGTGGAAATGTTGTCGAAACACCCTCCTATCACGTTACACAGTGGGACATGCAGGTTGGATGATATTACAACACAGTGATCTGAACTCAAGATGATGCAAAATTAACTGTTTCTCTCAGTGTGAATATAAGTCACAGCTGGCCGGTAAGTTAACTGTGTGTTCTTGATAAGTTTTACAGATTTGCACTGTTTTACTCCCAACTTGTTCTAAACCGTAAAATAATGTTAAACTGGTTAGCACGTCTGGTTCAGTTGCTGGAGTTCACATGCTTGCTTGCATGTTTTGTCTGCAGTGCCGTAGTTTAAGGTTTGTGAGAGAACTCCGGCTGGTGGTTTGAAAAGGGACTTAAGTAAGATGTGATAAACTGAAAAGAGTCAGTGGAACTTTATAATTTAATCACAGCAAACTGGATTGCAGCTGGTGACATTGAAGGTTACTTTGTTTGTTTTGCTGTTCAGACAGTATTGGTTAATATACACTGATGATAAAGTTTATTCTCATAGAATTTCCCATCACTGAGCACAAAGAAAAGGAAAAAATGAAATACGATTAAAAAAATACTATAAAAATGCATACAATAATTTTAAAGCAGAGCATGAAAGAGTGTCCTTGTCTTTATCAGCCAAATCTTCACTAAAATAACCTCTGAAAAGAGTGTAAACCCTCCTATCTGGAAATACAGATTCAATATCATTAGAGATCATATTGATTATTTCAAATGTTATCTAAATGACTACTTTTCTTTTAAAATAAATTAAAAATATATCTTATTCTAGAAGTAAAAGGTCTCTATTAGTTTCATTATCAAAAGACAATGACGTGACATTTACATTGTGTGTCATTAACACCCTCATACCAAAACAACAGGTAGAGCGAGTCCTGCGTGACCCCACCCCTGGCTGTGGAGCTCTGTTTTCCGTAACGCTCAGGTGTACAGCGCAGCATCAAGACACAAGGTAACGTGCTCTTTAACTTGTATTAATATGAAATGCTTGAAAGATAGATGGAAGATAAATATGATTTTATGCAGATCACGTATCCACATACATTTCATGTTTGTTCACTTCTTCTGGTCTAAAAGTGTCATGTATTTTAAAACAAAAGAAACAAAAAAGATCTTTGAGAAAAATGGTACCAGAAAAAGTGCCTTTGAGTTTTTTTGTTAACTCAAAGGCTCCTTTCTAGTCAAGAAATAGTTCGAAGAGTTGAGATGGATTTAAATGTTAAGGCAGAAATAAGGACTATTTTTAACAGCTCATTTTTTAGCATTTAAATAAAAATGTAACAGGATATTAAGTAAAAAAAATAGATATTTTGTGCTCCATTAAATTAAGTTTATTGCATTGAAAGTTTAAGGTCTAAAGCACTGCTTGCATTAAAGTGTGTTGGTAAATGCCGACAAGTGAGTTTTAGATTCATAACTAGTAAACCTCATGTGTCCCATAGCTGAAAAAAGTCCATTTCACTGGGTCAGGGTTGAATGATACTGAATAATGAATTAAAAGACCGATAACTGACACAATCTACCAGATGATCAATCACTGATTGCAAATGAAATTAAATAAATCTGTTTCTTTCTTTTCTCTGACTTTTTCCACAAGTTGAGTCAGGATGTCTTTGAGGTTGGCTTTTTTGTGTTTCCTGCTCCTGCGTACTGGAGCTCATGGGTTTGGGATATTACCTGGAAAGTCTTTGAGTCACCTGGAAATCACAGAGAGAGCGATTTTAAATACAACCGTGCAAGTGTGTCGTGCTCTGGCCCAAGCTGAAGGGACAGACTTCACTATTCCTGTAAGAATCCAGTTCAGTTACGTTTATTTGATCATAAATAAGAACACCTCTCTGAGATATGCCAATATGATATTATTTTATCTGTGTGTGTGGGTGTGTGTGTGTGTGTGTGTGTTTATAGGCACAGCCTTTCACTGCTGAGGCTGTTGCTGTAGCCTGTGGTGCACCAAAATCATCCAAGAGTTTCCACCAGGCCATTAACATCATCAGACTCAGGAATTTGCGGGTGGACCTCCGTCACGCGCTGAATGCAAGCTTCCACTTTGATGAGGAAATGTTTATTCAAGGAAGGAGAATCATCACAGAGGGAATATCTGCTATCAAAGCCAGCAACAAGCAAGAAAACTTTGAGGCCGCAAGGGAGAAACTGGGAGAGATTTTCCATTCTTTACAGGTATCAATTAGTGTTTTTTTTAAAGTTTCACTAATGCTTTTTATAACTAGTTTCAAAGGGAATCTAATGGATTATCAACCTTTTACTTTTTTTTGTCAACTTGAAGGACTTCTACAGTCACAGTAACTGGGTGGAGCTGGGAAGAAAATTCCCAAACTCTAACCTGATCAGATCAGGCACCAGCATCGGTAACTTGGCAGGTAAACAGATGTTATGATCATGTGTCACCCGTCTGTGTTTCGGTTTTGTTGACAAAAACATGGATGAGGGCTGCAGTTTGCATGTGAAACTCACAGACAAACACGTAATTAAAATGCTGATCGGCACTCCCACAGCTAAAGACAGAGCAACATGCCGTAACTGTGATGGAGACAATTGCACGAACAACATCTTGGAGGACATCATAGAGAACGGGATCCTGACCTCTGGGTATTTCAGTGTTGTGCCTTTACTGGCAACCAAACCAAAAGGTGAGTGATTCACTCAACCACTAATGCCACGGCACTATTCTTCCATCATGATCATGAACCACATCAACCTTCATGCGCTCATCCCTGAATTCAGCATCCTTCTTCTTTACCAAGCTGTTAGAAAGAGGCTCCTTCACCCAGGGGTGCCTACACGTCTTTGTGAACCTCCTTGGCTGAGCCTTTGAGATGGAGGTTGATGTTGTAAATAGTTTTTAATCAGTGCTGGCTTGCAATTTTAATTAAAACTCAAACAGGAATATCACACTTTTTTTTTTACTTCAAACTGAGTTTTACTGCAGGTGTAGCACGATCAGGCCCCAAACTAATCAACCACCCCTAAATGCTTTTAGTTTAAAACTACATCACTCTGCTCTGTGGTTCTAAACCTACTAATCTTCTTTTTTCTGCTGTGTCACATTATTTTACTTTGTTTGTGGTTCTTTTTTACTCTGTTCTGTTTGTTTCTTACTCTCTTGATACTTTGTTCTGTGCTACTGGTGTTATTATCTTCTTTACTTCTCAGTTCTGCTGTAGCTTTTCTTTTTCTGTGTTTTTTATTTTCTTCTGTTTGTAGTAAGTTCCTGTTTTCTGACTTCCGTTCCACTTTACTCTCGCTTTGTTCCGCTGTGATGTTCAGTCGGCCCCACTTTTCTCTTCTGTTCCACTTTTTTTTCACTCTGTCAGGCCACCTCTTTGTTATTTTCTCCCCACATTTCATTGTTAACTTAAAGTTTTCTTATGTAAACCTTCTTGGGGGTCATGACTCTATTATGTCTCTATTTTTTGGGAACTTGATATTCTCTATTGACAGGATACCCCTCCCCAAACACAGCCTTTTCACCCTGCTGCTGTCAGGCAGGAGATAAAGAAGTATGTGTTTCCATACCACATAACGAAAGGGCAGTTTTTTTCCTCAGACCGTTAGACTTCCCAACTCATCCTCTGCACTCAAATATTAAAAAATACTTTATTTTTATGAGCTTCATAAATCCTAAATCAATATATCTAATTTCCAGTTTTATTATTAGCTTGAAGGGCCAACAAACTACATCTTGTTATACAACCCCATATTGTAAAAGGGTAATGAATATATCTTGAGTGATGCAGAGATGTATCTCATGCATTGCACAGTGTCCCAATACCAACAATGCAAATATATTATTTACTAACCTAACATGCACAGCTTTTAAAGCCAGTTTTATGGTAACAAACTCAACAGTTTACATCCAGTTGTTCTGTTAGTTTCATTAAATGCTGATAAAAATCAGCAGCCATCTTTAATGCAATTTTTCACTTTTTTAGTGTCACATTATCTGTTGGGTTATAATCAGATTTCAGCTTCAAACCTGCCTTCAGTTACAGCAAGTAAATTTTAAATCAGACAAATCAATAATAAGTTACAGTCCTTTTGCTGGCCCACTATTTTAATACATTTTAGATTTATTATTTAAGTTATTTATCGCTGGTTTGCTCGATGATGCATCAAGGCATATTGAAATTTATCTCCAATGTTTTGTAAACTGACTTAGCTCACTGTGAGATCTTTTAGTGGACATTAAATAATGAGAAATCCGTGCTGTATTTGAACATATCCTGATATAGTCAGGATACACATCCACTGGCTGGTTGTGGTTGACAGACCTTTCCATTCATTTACAGCTGTTGTATTGGAAAACTTGTCTTTGCATCCTAAACATCTCTGTGAAGGCTTGATTTCCCTTCATTATTGTTCCATCGCCACATTTTTTAATTTGCTTAGTGTCTTGTAGACGTCTTCCAACCCTTCTTTTACACACAGAAGGAAGAATCATGGACCTCTTTGCTTTTGAGTCTAGTTATTGTACTAAGTCAGCTGTATGTGCTGTGCCACCCTCATCTCCAAACAGTTTCATCATGACTGTCAGCTGCTCTTAATACTGTCATGAGAGGATTCAAGTTAAACCTCTATCTGATTGGGATGCAGAACTTAAAGGTTAAGAGTTGTATATAATGATCTACAGAAATAAAAGGGAGCTTTTAACCAGTCGAGAGCTCCTCAGAAAAGTCTAATATGATTCTGAATGAAACAAAAATGTGTATTTGTCATCTTTCTCTCGTGCCTGTTTGTTGAAAAGGGAAATGCAGCCATGGAGGAGCAGTTGATCAGACAAGTACCATCGAACCAAAAGGTGGAATCAACAAAGACACTTTTGACTCCAGTCATGGACATCTGCACGCCGAAGCAGCAAATCTGGCCACAGCTGCAACCAGCGAGCTGCTAGAGGACATTCGAGCGGCTGCTGGCGACAGACCATTCCTCCAGTATGAAACTCAGTCTGCATTTGTCCGTTATGAACTGGAAGAAGGTGTAAAGTAGTTCAAAGTTGTTGGTTTTTTTCCTCTCTTTGGTTCATTTGTCTCTCTCTACCCCTTCAGGATGGTAGGAATCTCCAAAGGATCCAGTAAAGCTCTTTGTTTCGTGATCGACACCACAGAAAGTATGAAAGACGACATTGCAGCGGTGAAAAATGCCACTTCATTTATAATCAACAGTGAAGTGGGGACAGATAATGAGCCCGCAGTGTACATTCTTGTACCCTTTGGTGATCCAGGTAGGACCTTTAGGAGGCTACAAACTTGCCGATTATCTATTTGTGTATGAAAAGATGCTCTTTTCTGTCCAGTAGTTTCTTATCTAAAAATGAAATAGAAAAATGCACATATTTTCATGTGTAATCCTGAAATGGTGAAGATTAGGACAAAAACACATTTATCTCTTCTTCCTCCTCATAAACCCCAGATTTTGGGCCGCTGATAAAGACTACAGACCCAGCAGTCTTCAAGACTGTCATTGATTCACTCTCAGCATCTGGAGGAGGAGATGAGGAGGAACTGAGTCTCTCAGGACTTCAGGTGCTGTGATGTGTTGATTCTATTACTTTCAAAATCTGTTCCCCAGTAATTCTGCTGATTTGCAGACGGTTTGAAGTAAACTAACTCGTGCTCTCCTCCTCCTCCTCCTCCTCCTCCTCCTCCTCCTCCTCATGTAGCTGGCTTTATCGAGCGCCCCTTCAAATTCTGAGATCTTCCTCTTCACGGATGCACCTGCAAAAGACAAACACCTGAAAAGCACAGTGATCGCACTCATAGAGCGAACCCAGACTGTGGTATTTACTGTTGTAACAGTCATTGTGTCATTTTATGTTGATTATTTTGTATTAACAGTATAAAATGCTGGTTTGTGATGAACCTTTGTGAACTTATCTAACTGGCTGTAGCTTCTCTTTTGGTTGAGATCAATAACATGCCGGAGTCTGTCTGCATCCTCTGAACCTGACAAAGAGCCACTTTGGGCCAAAACTCTTGCAGAGCTGAAACTAATTAGTGGATCAATATATTAGTAGATCAGTTAAAAAAAAGAAGAAAGAAAAAGAAACTTGGCCACAATTTTAATAATGAATTTATGTTTTCAATGTGTTTTAGGACAAATTACTATAGGTATTTGGTTACAGCTTTTAAATGTTAAATATGTTTTTCAAATAGTTTTCTCAACTAAATAAAAACAAAACATGAAATTTAAATTTTTTACTTTAGGTTATGGGAAGGGGTGGACATTTTTCCCTTTTGCTGAAAAAAATCTTTTATTATATTATCTCAATAAGATAAGGAGAACTGGTAACAGGTGATAGTAATATATCTTCCTTGGATTAGTAGATTTTTTAAAATGTTTTTCAACAATTGTCCCTGTATACTTCACTAATGTGGTTTACCTGTTTTCATTTCCCATTTCTCTTTCCAGGTGAACTTCTTGATTTCTGGTCAGACGGTGATCAACCGTAGGAGGCGGAGCGATGAACAGCAAAACCATCACAGGATAAAGGCATCAGATGCTCAGCTGTACAAAGACCTGGCTCAGGCTTCAGGAGGTCAGGCTATTGAAATCACAAAGAGTGAGCTCCCAGACGCCATCAGCATCATAACAGAGTCAACCATCGCCTCTGTGGTAAGATCACACACTCTTACCACTGTTCAGTTTTTTCAATTTGAGAATTTATGCTGTCTCATCTTTTTAATGTCAATTTATAGGTGACCATACTGCAGGCAGCCAGGAATCCAGGAAGAGCAGATACTTTCCCTTTTTTAATTGATGACACAATAACAAACCCAACAGTTTTTATCACTGGACTCTCGTTCAGCTTCACTCTCATCAGCCCCGCAGGTAACACTGCCCTTAAACTCTTAGTTAACACTGCACTTAAGGCTTTATATTTGTTATTGTAGCATTCGTACATCATAAAGTTAATTTTGATTCATCACATTATAATTGTAGAACACTGGTGGTCTCTGTTTGTCCTTTACTCAACGTTTTACACAAGCATTTTTTATGGAATTAGATTTATTAATTTATGTTACAAAACAGCATTTATAGACGACTACATTTTTTAACTAAAATCAGTTAAATTCAGTGGAAAAGATGTGATCACTGGACAGCAAATAAATTATATTCATTCATTCACTTATTTTATAGTTATTGCACTGGTGCAAAAAGAAAATGGCACTGAAAAAAAGCCTCTTATATATTAATTTTTAGATAAATGAAAAAATCTTCAAGTAAGGTCTTGTTTGCTATATGGATCTACAGATTTTGTGGGAAAGATGGTCTGTTTATGTTATAGCTACTTAATCGGTTACTCCAGCAGTAGTTTGCAGTTATGTTCTTTCCAATTTTCCATGTTTGACATAATAAATACATCATGTTTTATTATCAGTTTTTTGCTAAATTAATTCTTATTTATAAAACGGTTTCCTGCTCATTTTTGTCTTGTGCTTGAAGGAGAATCTCAGCAGAGCTCCGATTCGACAGGATCACTGATCACTGAGTCAAAGTCAGTGGGAAACTTCATGAGTCTGAGGCTAAAAAAACTGCCTGGACTGTGGGAAATTAAAATGGAGTCAGCTAATCCCTACACCCTGAAGGTCTTAGGTGAGAACTTCATACTTAGATAATTTTGGTCACATTATGAACATTTGGTTTGTTAGAGCAACGTTAGCTTTAGCAGCGACAGGCAAAAATACCTCCCTTTTTTTTGTGTCTTAAACAATCTTAAGTTAGGTTTGAATCTCAGTGTGTGTTTTCTTTTTTTGCTCCCTTATGTTTTTCATGTGCAGGAAATTAACAGCTGCCACGATTAGTCATTTTGTCCCTTTAGGCTTTTGTCTTTTATCCACGTCTGGCTTAAAAACCTTGAGCTGAAATTACCAAGATGCTCCTTCTTGAAAAACCGGCCAACGTCAGGTTTAATTTCCGCTCTGCTGGCTTTTATTGTTGTTGTTGATTTATCAGGGTTTTTTTTAATGTGTGTTAGTGGCGAGAGGAAGGAAAGAACAGAAAAGGATGCAATGTAACAGTATTTTGTTTATTGAGCTTTATTTCAATTTTTCATCTGCAGGTCAGAGTCCTATTGACTTCTTCTTTGACTTTGTGGAAGAATCTCAGGGCCTGTTCAAGGGATTTGATGCTCTTGACACGCGTCCCAAAGCTGGTAAAGGGAAACTGTTCTCATGTGATTTTGATGAATTTTTTTTTTTTTTTTCCATGGCTGCATTGAAATTTGCTGATGTAACATAACATCATCAAGTCAGACAGAACTCTTTTTCTTTCACTTTTAAGGTTCCAACGGCAGCTTGTTGGTGACTTTAATTGCGAGTGACTCTTCTAAGGTGACAGAGGTCGCTCTGGTTGAAACGTCGGGTTCAGAGGAGATTAAAGGAGTTGTGGAACAACAAGAGGGCGGCAACTTCTTATTTCGGGTTGACAGGATGCCATCGTTGGAGTTTGCAGTGCGGGTGAAAGGGGAGGATTTAAATGTTGACTCCAGAGCTGCAGTAGCCTTCCAAAGGCAGTCATCAACCAACTTCAGACCCTCCAATTTGACCATTACTGTGAGGACCCACACCATAACAGTAACATCACCGTAAACACGTGCAGATATGCATCAACTAAAGTTTATCGCTACAAACAATGACTTTGTCTGATTCTCTTCATATTCAGGCGGATTCAAACAGCATCATGGAACCAGGAACGCCTTTCTCTGTTCCCTTCTCAGTGTTAAGTGACGGAGTTGGGGGAAACTTCACCATCCGAGCCACCAACAACCGACGTTTTGACTCCACATTTCCAGCCAGCTTATTTGTGGAACCTGGACACAGTGCTAATGGTACAGTGACCCTGTCAGCACCTCTCAACACCCCATCAGGCACTGACGTCACCCTGACCATTGAGGCTGAGGCTCCGGGGGGCAATGATACAAACTATGTGGTTCTGCGATTCTCCATTGTAAACACGGTAATGCTGTCACTGAAATTTACATTACTTGGCCAATTTCTTTGGTTACTCTTTAAAATTTCCTGGAAATTTTCCCTGAAAAAACTACGGAGCTTATGATTAGATTTTGCAGTTAACTTCAGTAGTACCAGTTGGATACCTCTCTGTTTTCCTTATAATGAATAACACATAAGATAAGTCTTTTTAGAAAACTTATTGAAAAACTACAACCGGTAAAATAAAGCACTGACTTCTGCCTCTCTGAATATCTTTACCCTCCCTTTTGTTCGTGAACTCTCTGATGTAAAACTTGACTTCATCCACCTTTCTTCTCCTGATAGGTGACTGATTTCTCTCGGCCTGTGTGTGAGCTACTCACCCTGCAGTCCAACTGCTCTGAAACAAACTGCAGCTTAGACGTGTGGACGCTTACTGTTAATGTGAGCGATGGGGCTGAAGGGACGGGCGTCGACCGTGTTAGCCTCAAACAGGGCAATGGCACCATGAACACCAGCCTGGCCGCTGGCAATGAGAACATAACGCTGGTGTCCTACAGTGCTTCCTGCTGCTCGGGTCTTATGGAGCTGCTGGTTGTGGATCGGGTTGGTAATGTTGGCTCCTGTACCTACACTTCCAAGCAAAAGCCACCATCTGCCATCTCTTTCTCCACCAAAGTCACACAATCACCTGTTACTTGCTTTAGCATAGTGGCGTTAGGACTCCATATACTAAGAGAACTTGGCATCCAGTAACTCAGTGTTGCAAGTAGTTAGAGCTGCATTCATCTCTGAGTGAAATGAAAAAGGTTACCTGGAGTGGCAAACTTACAACTTAAAGGCAAATTTAGCTCAGTGCAGGTTTTACTGTGCAATTACTTAATGGTTAAGTTTATGGTTCTTTCTCATGAGTCTCTTATCAACATAGTTTGCAGCAAACCATAGTTTTCATGAAAAGTCTGCTGCAGTTGCACCTGAATTCAACAGGACAGGCTCATTTTCAAATATAACTTAAAAAGAAAATTCTCCTTCATTTTTTCTCTCAGTCACTGTGGATTGTCCACATCGATGCATTTAAAGTGGGTATGCACTCTCCACCGGCAAGCCATGTTGTATTAGTCTGGCCAGCTAGCAGCTAGTCATGAATGCAATAAAGCAAAAATTTGCAAAAGAGGCATTTCTAAAGTCAGGCAAGCACATTGGATTGCGGAGACGTTATGACCTTGTTGTGGCAACAGATAATATCTATTACTTTCCCTCACAACTGCTTTTGTATTCCATTTCTGCCACCTAGTGACCAAAACTGATTAATGTAGCTTTACATGTCACACTGATTCTTGGGCTGTGTGCAAACTGGTTCCCTGGCTGTCATAACACTTATAACTGTTATTATAAAGGTATTTTTTCCTATGTAAGAGGGAGTCGGATGCGTTATTCTCCTTCTATTCAGTGAATGTATTTAATTCTGTTTGTGTGCACTCCTAAATCTTAGAATTTAAAAAATTCTGCACAGAGGTCCCCACACATGCCCATGGATATGTGTAGATGAGACCAGCTCAAATATGTGTAGCCTCTCATATGTGAAGAGTGTTCAGATCCTCTCATTGGCAGGTGAGCATTTCTCCTTAGTAAATATATTTTAAAGGGTTATTACAAAATGACGAGGAGGAAGACATTTTTAAAAAACACTGTTTTTATTGTTGTTATCATGTGTCTAATGTATAATCCTTTACAGAGCACAAAACGTTTTGCTTTTCACATTTTGCTACAAGTTCGGCAATTTTTTCTCCCATTTCCTTTATCACTATTTACATTTTTTGAAAAGTTTTCAGAGAGACTTATTTAAATAAACTGGTCAGTGATTGTCTGATACAGGACGAGGCAAATACATGTGTTAAGATATGCATCTTTCATGGTGCACTACTTTAATCATCGCTTTGCAGTTTGGATAGTTTGTAGATACAGTTTATCAAGACCAAGTAATTGCAGAAAGTCAACTTCTGGCATTTGAAATTTGCTACTCATGGGACACATGTTCATTTCTCACAGGGTTATTAAAAACTGAGCAGTACTAACCTTCTTTAGATCTTAAACCCAACTTGCACATATCCCTCTAACCTACAGCTCCCTCACTTCACTTTTACACTCTTCTCATCCCTTAAAAATAACTGCAAAGGTCAAAATACAATGAACTATATTTTTGCCATAGTGTTAAAAGTACCAGTGTGAAGGCATCAGTGGCATCTAGTGGTGAGGTTGCAGATTGCACCAAACTGATAATCTGTTCACTCACCCTCCTCTTCTAGGTGTGTAGAAAAGCCAACAGAAGCTACTGTTCTTATTTTCAGTTGGTTTTCAACAAATGAAAACATAAATACAAATAATATGAGATCGTTTCTGCCACATCTTGCCACTAGATCCACTTTTATCTTTCACACCGGTCCTTTAAAGGTACATGATGTTAAAACTAGAATGTGGATTATGTAAATGAAACCTCAATCAATTACACTCATTTTGGATGTAATTTTTTGAAATGTGTTTTTTTAATTCATATTGCCCACATTCATATTTTTAAGCAATGGTACCTTTTAAAGGGGAAACGCCATCAGAGTATTTAGCAGGGTGGTTCCTTGTGATTATAAGGGAAATGTGTTTCTACAATAAAGGAGATTTTGAAAATCAGACCAGTTCTTCAGAGGGTGTGTTTTCTCGCACATCATTCAGTGCCATTGGTATACTGGGAAAGCTTATTCTCCAAGTCACAAATTCTCTTCTCCTGAGACAAAACTGTGGCCTTCAGATTCTGAATCTCCTCCAACAACCTCTCAAGCAACTGAGGCTGGACAGGAGAAGAGTGGAGAGGAGGAAAAAAGGAAAACAGAAGAAGAAAGGAAAAAAAGACAGTGACAAAGAGGGAAAAATTAATGGTAAAGAAGAAGAGGAACAATAGGTCAGGGACAGTGAGCAACCAAGAGAAATAAAACACAAAGAAAGGAGCTCTGGAAATAAAGTGGTGGGTGGATGCAAATAGAAGAGAGATAAATGGAAAGATGTTAAAAAGAGATAGATGCATTCAAATTATGGGCCTAAGAAAGACATTTTTTACTGAACATTTGCAGCAAGAAGATGTCATGCTACGTATCAAAAGTAGTACAAGAAACAGTGGCTGGAAACAGCTATCCAAGTAATGCATGTCAGAACTTACCGGCAGACTGTTGGTGTCCAAAGTGGACATGCTGCGTCTGGTGGTTGGTCTGGAGTCAAGCACGTTCTTCTTTGCCACTTTAAGCTCTCGGCTCTTGGGCGGCACGTAGCCTTCTCTCATGGACATCAGAATTGGATCCTCGTCACGGCCATCCAGCCACTCCTCGGGCTCCATGGCAGGCTCAGGCCCTGCTGTGTCCGGGTACAGGTCATCCTGGAAGAGGTCCGACTGTGGAGGAGAGTAGGGGAGACAGAACGAGAGACAGATGCTTTTTTGTTTTTTGCTTTGGATTGTACTGCACAGAGGTTGTTTTTTCAGGTTTAATCAAAAATTCTTTCTTGAGTTAAAGTACAGAAGTGTTGGCAGCAAAATGCACTTTAAGTATTATAATTAAAAGTACTCATGATGCAGAGCGGGTCCCTGTCAGTGCAACATCATGTTATTGATTTATTATTTTTAAATATAATGATGAGCAGTACATTAATGTTGTAGTCATGGTGTTATTTTTTTGGGAAAAATATGAATCTGAAAAGGAAGTCAATTCTCACTAGTGGCCTTTTACCACAGTGAGAGTCAAAAGCTTGTTAAATTAAATCGATGGGTCATTTTAACTCACTTTTCTGGGCACTGTCATTGTGATGGGCTCACATTTCTTATCAAGGAGCTTGAATAACCTTAAAGGACGGAGAGAAGACATCTGTTTGTTATCGTTGTTGTTTTTTCGCTACACTTAAAAGACAGACTTAATAGACAATAAATGAGTCATATTTTCAGCAAAGGACACTGAAATAAGGTACTCATACCTGTACAATGTCATTAACCTTAATAACTAACGCTGATATGGTAACATATCCATTAAATCAATAAGATACCTGAAACATAAAAAGAAGGGCTAATGGCTGTTAAGAGGATAAAAGGTCAGAACTAAACCTAAACATTTAAAAGACTGAGGTCATCATCAACAAGCACGATTTTATACAACATCAGCGAATAAGCAACTTGAGAAACTTCTGTAGCCTTCACATCCCATAAAACAATACTGTAAAGCTGTAATCTTGGGTGCTTTATTGCACGATCAGCATCTCACCTTGCGATCTCACATTTGCTGACGTCCACACCTCTCTTAGGCATGAAGCCCATCCCTCTCTGAGGCTCCTTACTGCTGAAGGTGTTGAGGTAGTGGACGTATGGCGGTTCCTCTGTGATCTCAAAGTATCGGATACTGCTGTCCCCCTGCAAAACATACATTAAAAAAAAAATAGGCAAAAGCAAATGTGACACTACCATTATTAAGTCTGGAAATATTATGAATCTGTGTACATTGCTGTACAGAGCATGTACTCCAGTGTCATTGTACCTTTCCACAGAGGTAGACCATGTTTGCGTCTGCATCATAATATGGTAACAACACTCCGTTACTCGTGTCCAGCTCCAACAGTGCAATTGGCTCCTCAAAATTTGTCTGTGTGGAGCAAATACAGAGAGGACAGCTTACAGTCTTTAGTACACGTAATTAAAAGTGCATGTATATTTCTTCACCTTTCTTTTAGTATTTGTTTGTTTGTTTGTTACCGGATCCCAGAGTCCAAGCTCCCTCTGGCTCATCCTGGTGAATCCTGTAGTGAAGATGTTTCCATCTCTGGTGAAGATGGCTCTCATTGGCCTGATCCCCTCATGTGGAGCCAGACGTTCCTGTAAGCAGGAACAAGACATGGGCATTAAAAGAGAAGCTTTTTCCTTGTTCATGATTTTTAGACAATTATTTTACATCAGAAGTTTTATAGATGTGAAATGGTTTGTGCTTGAAGTCCTGTGTCTTTACTCAACTCAACTTCTTAAAAAAATCAAAACATACAGCCACCTCATAGGTGTAATACATGATTTTGCCACCAGATTTCAATTAATTAACTATGGGTGAATTTTGTTGGTAAAAATGCCCTTGTGTTGTCTACCTTTTGTGCTTTATATAAACAAACCTGTGTTAACCTCATGGTCTGCAATAATGATAAAACTGACATCTGGGTGAAAAAAAATTGATATCACTCATCAGTATGAAGCTACAGCCAACAGTCAGTTCGCTTAGCTTGGTATTAAGACAGGTAGAATCGGGAAGAAACTGGCGTGGCTCCAAAAAAATCCACCCACCAGCACCTCTAAATCTCTAAAGTTACAAAAACTAAAAAAATGTCATTTTTTTCTGCCAGCCAAGAAATAGATGGGCAGATACTGCTATTGTCACATTTACACTTCATTTTTGGTCTAGATTTAATAAAAACAGGTATAACTTATGAACTAGTGACTTTAGAGGTTCTTGTGGATGGATATTGTTCCAAGCTACCTGTTTCCTCCTGAGTCCAGTCTTTGTGCTAAGCTATGTTAGCTGGCTGGTTGTAGCTTTATATTTAACAGGCAGTTTGAAGCGTGGTGTCGTGTGTCTTGTCTAGATAGCAAATATAAATGCATTTTCATTTGGTTAATTTAAAGGGTCCTTTCCACTATCAACAGGATGCATTATTTTGTGATTTTTTACTGTTCCTATGGTAAGCATAAAAAATGTCGTAAAAAAAAGCTTAGATTGTGGTGTTTCTTTATTTGATTGTATTACACTGTGAGATATTGGCATGTTCTACCCACTCACCGCAACCACCTCCCTCTTGCGGGGGTCGCAGACGCGCAGACGTCGGTCCTTACAGGTGGTGCAGAACAGGCTGCCGTTTCGGTTCCAGCTGATGCTGTAGATGAGGTCTGGATGGTCGTCCATGGAGATGAGGGGCTCGCCTGTGCCCACGTTCCAGATTATAATCAGATTATCACTGCCTGGAGGAGGAGCAAGGCACGTCTTAATGCAGTCACAATCATTACTGAAACATAGGGTCAAGGGGCTATAACACCTCCATGGAGACTAGTGCTTGTATGTTTCTTACCCGCAGTGAGTAGTATGTTGCGTGCGGTAGGGTGCCAGGTGATGATGCCGACACGTTTGGAGTGCCCCTCCAGGACCACGACGGGATCAGAGAGGGGGCGGGTCAGTGAGTGATCTGGGATCTGCCACACCTGGAGAGGAGGGGTGAGGGAAAGTGTAATTCTGTGTCTGACATTGCTCAAGAACTGTTATTTGTCCAGTAATCAGTGTAAAGTAAATGCTTGTAAACTTGGAAGAAGCATAATTCACTCAATCCAAGTAATCCTCCACATGCAAAGTAAGACTACAGGTTTGTTCATTTTTGTAAAAAAAAGTTTTGGTCCTCATGTAAAAAAAATGCAAATCTTAGTTGTTTGACATTCTGCTGTCTAACAAGATTACAGCGATTTTCAATGTGAAACACAGTGAGAGAAACAGAAAGCGTAA
The DNA here is from genome assembly GCA_029814765.1 of Acanthurus leucopareius. NCBI lineage: Eukaryota > Metazoa > Chordata > Actinopteri > Acanthuriformes > Acanthuridae > Acanthurus > Acanthurus leucopareius. The sequence goes on from JAQMCX010000012.1 coordinate 14,106,070, forward strand.
CTGTACCTCGAGTATTTCTACCTCCCTCACTACAGACCCACATCTTTCATTTGTCCATTGACTCACTGCACTATTATTGATTTACTGTGCTTCTTAGTCATTTAATTTGGATCATAAATTAACTCTGTTGTTACAGACACACATTTCTGTTGCCTCATTGTCAAGGTGACGACTCACGACACCTACCTACTGATTTCTGCTCCTGTGTGCAACTTCAACAGGTTGCTTACTAACCTTTTCCAAAGAGTGACTGTGATCAGTGCTTATTCATAATTGTACAAAAATACAATGGCATTCATTTTTCAGCATGTGATGGTCTATTTCGGAGACAGCAGCCTGTCCCAGCACACATGAGATCAGCCAGGAATTTAGAAATATCATCTTTAAATTCCCCCCTGAAACAGTCAATTTTTCGACTAGTCACTAATAATAGTAAAAATTGCTATTGTTTAATATATTTGTTGTATGTTTAATTCGTTTGTTTAACTGTTAAAGCATAATTCTTTTAGAGTGCCTATTTAAATCCTATTTCAAAGTCTTTCCCCCAGTGTAAGGAATAAACTTTTAATGTAAAAAGTTCCTTTATTTGACTTCACTATTTTCTGTCAGTTATTGTTTTGTGTCTAGTTTACAAACATTTGTCAAAAAATTCCAAAATCACCCTTTAAAAAGACACCATTTATCATTTCTATAAAAGTAAAGCAAAAAACTCCTCTGCTTTGTTGTTTAACTGATAGCGAGACATGACATCAGTGTACTCATAGTAGCTTTGACCTCAACACTTAAATGTCATCAAAAAGAACCAGTGACCTGAACAGGTGCTACTTTATGCATTATACTGCATTATACTGTGCATTAATGAATTCCTCAGCCTTGGGCCACAAACATACACACACACTCACAAGCACACACACACGCTAACAAACACACTAAAACTGACCCAGGAAAACACATTTCTCATTAATGTCAGAGAAGTTACAGCAGTTTGTTGAGTTGAAGCCTTTTCAGTTCAACCTCACAGTAGGTTATGAATGATTCACATACTGCACCAAAATGTACACAGATACAAACACTCACAGCTCTGCCCCTGTTGTCCTCCCCTCACACAAACACACACACACACACATGAACACACTGTAATGAGCCTTTTCAGATGACACAATGTGTGAACTGAAGAGAATGACATCACAGTTATGACCTTTCTGCTCCACAGAGGCAACAGCCAAATCTGGACAGCTGCAGCTGCCTGTCTGTGTGATGGACATAAACAAAGCATACACACAAACACACACACACACACACACACACACACACACACACACACACACACACACACACACACACACACACGCTAATCTGTATTTATGAGGACCCTCATTCTGCTGCCCCAATTCTAAACATGACCATCACATCTGAAAATCTGACCCTTACTTAAACCTAAATCTTACCAAACCTTTGAAACCAGGTCTGAACATTCAAAAAGCCTTTGAAGCTGTAAGAAGCAGCTAAATGTCCCTCATTTTCAAAAATGTCCTCTTTTTCGCACTGTAAAACCTGTGGTCCTCATGTAGCAAGTATAAGTGCATGTACACAAAGGCACAGCATTCAAACAGCAGCTGTTGCTATCAGAGGAGAAGCGATTCAATCATTCAATCGCACAAAGATTCCTGCGATGTCGTCGTGAACAAGTGTGGGCAAATGTGACAACTGTGCTGATGCACAGACATGCTGAGTCAACAGACATGTTGTCATCATACAAACAAAAAAAATGTAGCATTGACACATGCTGACATGCTCGACATACTGTGGATTTGTACACACACACACACACACACTGAATGAGTGAGTGATAGAGTAACAAATAAGAAGCTAAAACATTATCATAAAGAACATACAGTATAGTATTAGCGGTATTTATCTCATATTTTTCACCAATTGGAAATTTCCACCATTACAAAGACTGTCTAGATCAGAGCTGAAACACCACTGTAGTTGACAAATTGAATCTATCAACAACAAAAAATATCCAGCAACTATTTTTATTATCAGTTAATCAAAGCATGTAAGGATTTTCTGTTTCTCTCAGTGTCAAATCACAGCAAACTGAACATCTGTGGACCATTAATCTAACAGCATTAGATGTTTAACGATGACACCTTGGGCTGGGAAACTGTGATGGGTCTTTTGTGGACAGTAAAAACTGATCCATTAATTCGGTAAAATAATCTGTGGATTAAAAGCTAAAAAGTTGCCACAGTTTTGTGTCACAGTTACGTGACACATATGTGTCCTTATATATGTCAGTGGAGCAGCTTGCTGCTCAGTTACATCCCAGAAACTAAATCTGGTTCTTATTTCTTGCGTCATGTCGTAACTCATCCCTCCCATGGATGTTTGCTACTCACAGTCTCTACAATATCTTAATTTACTGTTAAATGCAATTAAGTGAAATCTGTAATCTATAAAATAACTGTTTATAATAACAGCATGTGATAAAATTAAAGGTATATTTTAAGTTCTTGGTGCAATAACAGGATTTAACAATTGGTAAACTTGTCATTCAGCACCTCAAAGTCTACATTGTACATATATATATGTACAATATACATATATATACATATACATTATACATATATTGTGTCCATACATACACAGTGTACATTAACTGCATGAAAAAATAATACACAGCTATATTATTTTCATATTGTGACACAAACATACTTCTTAGGTATCCTGTAGAGATTTTGTTTGATTATCTGTGGCAGTCCAGGCCTCACAGAGCCCCCTGCTGACTGAACTAAGTCATGAACTTTGGGGTCACAAATTACCTGCAGTGGAATCAGATTTAAAAGAACCAATAAAACTTTTGATGTCCTTCTTCAATCCAAAACCGAATAACAACAACACCATATAACTGTTAACAACCCACTACTTCTTCTGCAACATGTACATGTATTAAGTTTAATATATATTCATATTTTATCATATTTAAATTCAAACTTTGCTGTCAGTCCTAACTTGTCATGTGGTTTTGTCCAAGTTAGAGTTGCTGCGGATAACAGATTATTTTCTGTAGGTGTGAGGTGATAGAGCAGAACATAATCACCACAGACTGCTGGTGATTACATAAGCTGTTCTCAACATCTTGTGTGTATAAATCCTGCATTTGCAGCCTCCAGGTTTGCCTGAAGTTTACTGCTCTGATGAAAACAATCTAATGCAGGCACAGCTAAGTATCATTGAACAGAGGACATTGAGTCTAGGGAAAATGTCATACTGTGAAAAAAAAACTTCTCAGAGTGCCAGATATCCTCAGCATGCATACTGACAAATTATTACCCCTTTTATCTTCCACCTGACAGCCACAAACACATACACACAAACAGAGACGGGTTAGCAGCTGCGATACAATGAACAAGGTTGGCTGCAGACAGACTGCAGATTGTGATCAACCTGTCAGGGGCAAAACACGGCAAACAGGCTAATGAAGAGATAGAGATGAGCGGAACAGGTGGGTGGACAGTCAGACAGGTAGACACACTGATGCCTTGAATGATTCACTGCACTCATTTACCAGGCATGCAGAGCTCAGGCCGTGATGACCTCTGTGACTGTTATCTGAGTCACCGACTGAACAACAAACTCCTCCACATGCATTTGCAACTTCTGTCTCCCACTGAGAGCTTTTCCCACGCACGCACACAAACACACACACACACAAACTCACACACAAACACAATCTCAATACCATTGCCGTACAGTCCTCCGAGCCGCTAGCCAGGATGTTGTCGTCATGAGGGCACCAGTCGATGTCGAGCACAGGTCCAGAGTGGCCGATCACCAGCGGGTAGTTCTTGTCCACACGACCTGTCTGCAACACAGTGACATATAAGAATGAGAGGTAAATATTGAAATATTTGCAAATCAAAAAACAACAAAAAATGTAGGTGAACACCAGAGTAAAAGTTAAATTCCCATCATTTACCGTATTTTCCGCACTATAAGGCGCATCGGATTATAAGGCGCACCTTAAATGAATGGCCTATTTTAAAACTGTTTTCATATATAGGGCGCACCGCATTATAAGGCGCATAGAATAGAAACTACTG
>JAQMCX010000012.1:14110278-14130532 GCA_029814765.1 Acanthurus leucopareius
AATTATCCAATATTGATCCATATATAAGGCGCATCGGATTATAAGGCGCACTGTCGGTTTTTGAGAAAATTAAAGGCATTTAGGTGCGCCTTATAGTGCGGAAAATACGGTACATCTTTTTAGTTAATTTATTTTAGTGTGGAACACCAAAAGGTCCATTGAGTTGCTGTTCCATTTGTATATCTTTTGTTCTTCATGAAAGAACTTTGGATTCAAATGCACTTGTAATAAAACAAGATGGCTTATTTTCAAATACTGTTTTTAAATTCAAGAATTATCTTCCACACATAAGTTTTTTTTAAGCCAACATACACAGCTGTGGAAAAAAAGGAAATTTTAAAGCTACAGTGTATTACTGAACCAACTGCTGCTGATTAAAATCACATGACATGATCAAAACATGCACCCTGTGGTGGGATTATTGATCCAAACCATTAATTGTGAAAAGAGAGACAATGTGACACCTTTTAAAAATTCAAACCAAAACATCTTGATCCCCCCCTGGTGTCTGGATGCAGTATAGGTCATGTGCTAATTTTTTATCCTTTAGCTTCCATGTTCCCATTAGGTAAGTGGTAAGTTTTTTATTTAAGAATATATACCATGTGAGCATGGCATGAAATACGCGTTTGAAATGACATTCTCATATAGAGTCCCTTTGGAAGGTAGGGTATGACACTGAATGATAATCCAAGACATATATTAGTAGGTGTTGGTAATGCAAGTTTGGTAATGCAACCTCAGATACATTCTACTTAACTTTCATTAATGAGAGAAAAATGTCGATGTGCTGTCAGGATTGAGTTTACAAGAGTCTGCTCACATCACTGAAGAGTAGTTTCCTCACTCTTTAGGGGGTTATAAAACAAGTGAAGCAGTGTTAGTAGTCTGAATTTGCAGTAAATGATGATCAACAGCCTGGGTTTTATCTGAATGATCTGTGATGTAAACAAGACCAAATGGGTCATTTAAAAATTTTAGCAAGCAACCAAAACCTTTCAAAAACTTTCAAGGAAACTTTCAGGAAACAAACATTACCACTCATTTTACAAAGGTGTAACTAAAACCATAATATCTCTTCTTTGTTATTCCATGTTTCCCTGTCCCTGTTGTGCGAACATATGTATCAACTCTTGAGATATCACTCCTTCCACACACATGCACACACGCACACACACACACACACACACACACACACACACACACACACATACACACTCATACAACACACACACACACACTCATACAACACACACCCCAAGAGAGGCGTATTTATAGCTCAGCGACGAGGCGTTGAAAGGGGAGTTTTTCTTGTGGCCTGATGGGGACCCAGAGGGGGGAGAGGGAGGATGGAGAGAACGTTGGTGTGTATTAATAGCATGTCCGTTCACCATGACTCCAGTATATAACCACATCCATTCCCCATATCTCCAAAAAAACTGTGCATTGCTCTTCTTGCTATTTACCACTAATTGCCACAAAGTGACGGCTTTGTATAAGACATGAAATCACTAAAATATTCATCTAAAAAAAATCAAATTTGTTCACTGCACTCTTTGTAATCAAGTTATGACACTGCTTTAATTCTCATATGTTGATTAAAAGATAAATTCAAAAGCTCTAGATAAACATATTTTATTAAACTGCTCAAAAACAACAATAATTTTCCAACTAAACTCAATTAACCTCTCAGTTCTGGACTGTGATTGGTAGCTGGTGTTGGCAGCCCGGCTCAAATGAACCCCTGCTGAGGGGAGGCATCTTACAGGTCAACTAAATTGCTGCAGACTTAGCTGATTACAGCAGCGTCAGTAGTTATTTGGAGTCATACCAGGAGGTGAAGCTAACTGGACACTCTGCAAAACTATCAAGGAAACTAAATAGTAACAAAAAGCTTTACTGCAGTGTTTTTTAAATTAACTTTTGCAGTTAAATACAGATTTTTAGATGATTTTTTAATCATATCAAACTGTAACTCACAGCTGTTAAGCTGTGTTAGCCTTAAAAATAAACAAAATGTGACATACTGTACCAGCGATTTATTTTACTTACACAGGAACACCAGATTAGCGCACACAAGTTTAGTTTTGTCTTTCAAAAGTCCATCTTTTATTTTAAGGCAATGTGGTGATCATCACGAGGCCCCTCGCCACACTGAAGCATCGCAGCTCTAAATGTCTGCTCTGTCTAGTCCTGCTGCTTTTCCTGTCGCTGGATTACTGTTTCAGTAAATATGGTGTCGTTCCCCAACATGACAGCTTATATCCTCTATAATTAGAAGGAAAAACACACTTGCATTAAATTATTACGCCAAAATAAGTTTCGTTTCTGAAGGCAATAACTGCTTTCAATTGCCTTTAAACTGTCCCAGCTATTCTATGCATGGCAATGATGATAACATGACTTTGCACTAATAAATCATACAAACAAAACTTGCCTTAATGTTCATGTATGATATGTGTGGTAAGACACACTCTGAATTCCAGTCCCACAGCAAAGAATTATAATAAACCCCTAAGTCTGCAAACTGAAGATCTTTAGCATGTTTTCTGACCATACAGGCCCAACCTCAGAGGATGAGTCTTACTGTGTATTTTAGACACCTGGAGTCACAGGAATGATTTCACTCCAGTACAGGGCTGCCTGCCAAAGGCTTTGCGAGTCCTTTTCTTCACCCTCCCGATTACAGCCCGCTGATTATGTCATGCAAAATTGATCCTGTTATAGCTAGCAAAACATTTGCAGAATGTTCAGTTACTAAGACAAGCCTCCAACATGGGCTAATGCTTAGTCAAGAAATCTGATGCCACCTCTGGAGTATTTTGCACCAAGATTAATGACAAATTAACTGTTTCACACAGAGATACAATGATCAGATTTCAGAACTCAATGTGACCTTGATGAGCTGAACAAATCAGTCAGATTGTGAACACTGAGATCCAAAATGTTGCAGGCTGTATCTTTAAGAAAAAAAATCCATCACTTTTTCTTTTCTTTTTCACCTTCACAGTTCTTTTTCTCTTATTTGACTCAAGTATGCAGGATGAGCAACCTGGGAAGGCTGAGAGACCTACGACTTTCTTTCAACACAATGATGAAGGCCAGATATTAAAAAAAACTATTTGAACAGCCTGCACACTGTATTCATAGAATAAAAGGAGTGTGTGTCTTATTCAGTAGTACTTGTGTGCAGTGTGACATTTTCATTTACAAGCTTATCAAAATGTATTCTTTTCTTTTTTTAGCTATGATGTTTTCAATTGATGGGAGAGATATTTAATTTTTTTATGTAACACACTAGCTTTATTCTGTACTGAGCACATGACTCATTTTAGATTACAAAAGCAAAAAAACATAGAAATTATAGGCACAGGAAAATATTTCCTGACATATTAAGTACAAGTACTGAGCCCATGCTCTAACAATTTAAACATGAAGAACACTAAAACTATTTTAGCTGTGTCAGTGTTGTATGCAGATTTGATCAGTTTTTGGTTTTTTTTACAGTTTTGGGAAAACTGGCATCATCAACATCACAGGCAGACAGAGCAAAATAACCACTAAACACATGAACACTCTGTCATGTTTCCTCTGCAGAAATGCAGAAATGTTCCCTTTTGTCGACCCAACTGACCTTGGAGAGGGGCAGGACCAGGAAGGCTCCTCCTCCGCTGGATTCAACAATGACCGCCAGGAACTTGGGGTTGACGGCGCAGAAGGAGCTGTCCCACGTCACTTTGGAAACACGGATGTCATCGTAAGCCTGCTCAGCCTTGACCATCTGGCCGAAGACGTGGCGAAACTTACTCTGCCGCACAATGCTGCGACTCATTACTGAGGTGACGGAGGAGATGAAGAAGATGGGGAACCAGAGTTGAGATAGGATGAAGGGACAGTGATAGGACAGTAAGAACATGGGGTAGGAGAAGAAACAGGAGGAGGAGATAAAAAAGGGATAAAGAGATGTCAAAGAAAGCCACATAAACACAGTACTGCACATTCTGCTATCTGTATTTGATGTGCTTCATATCTCCTTTGAGTTAGTCATTAAGGCAGGTGATATTTACATTTAGCAATCAGATAATAAAGTTGAAAGGTGATAGATGATTATGTATATATGTGTCACACTAGCAATGACTGAATTTCATTTCGTTTTCTTCACTCAACATTATGCAGCTGACCGATACAAGCCTACTGTCCATACATGCTGTATATCCATCAATAAGTTCAAATGCTTTTTTTTCAGTGAGCATCTTATTTTGAGTGAAAACATTATTTATTCAGTCAGTTTCAACAGTTTTTACTGTAATTGTCAATCAAATCTGATTAAAACAATGTCAACTGATTTTTTTAAGTTGTCAAAATCTTAAATACTAATACCTTAGGATGTTTTTTTTTTAACTCTAACGTTGCTTATCTAATCATGAATATTAACTGTTGTAAAAAAAACTTTAAATCAAAGCCAAGTTTTCTGAGGCTTTAAATAACCATCTGCTTTTCTCTGACTGATGAACTCTGTAATGTGTTTTTAGGCTGTTTGTTGACGGACGACCTGCTTTTCTGTGGCTGTCCCAGGCACCAGGCCAGAGGGACTATAATCCTCCGATACACAGGAGATATTCTATAATAGTGCCTGCCATCAGTGTAGATATTAATAGTTGATTGTCCAACCAAACACTATGTGACGACCGAGCATGAAAGACAAACACTAAGACGCAGAGAGCAGATAAAAGGCCAGTGTGAAGCCCAGCAGCTACATTCAATCACACCCAAGTGTTGCATACGATCCCGGTGAGAATATGGAGTTAAAAACTTATCTAACGTTCACTCCCCGCTACACTGCGTTGGCTTACATAAGGCCAAAACTAAAAACCCAAATCCAGAAGTAGGCCTGCGTCGCTCCCTGAGGACGTTTGATAAATGCAGCTGAGCTCTTGCTCTTCTTCAGTGAATGATCATAAACTCAAACCGTCTGGCTCTTCATGTTTAAAATAAAACCGTAAAAAGCACCAGCTGAGGCCAGGGTCCACAGTATCTGTCCACTTATCAGGCACAGTGAACACAAATGACCCAAATCCTTCTGTAAGCACAGCTTTAAGTGATGATGTCTCACTTTCACACCAGAATATTTTCTATTTAGACACAAACAGAACCTGAAGACTGTAGGATACATGACTCAGCTGGGCTGATGAGAGGACAGAAGCTCCCCCATGTTTCCTGGAAGCTCTCAGTTATCAAGAGATTCACATTCCAGCGGCCACTTCAGGCGCGCCAGCTGTGGGGCATTTCAGGGCAAACTCGAAATCACATTCACTGTTTTTTACTGTCACTGTGATGGACTTTTTGGTAGTAAAAACTATTTTCATTACATTTTTTGACACACAGCACTCAAGAATATATACAAAGAAGAAGAAGCTCTGTTGCTGCTCACTGTTATGACAGTCAGCATAAATCAAAGCTACTCTGTTACTGGTCTTAACTTATTCAGGCCTTAAATAGATTTTTTTTATAATTTACTCCTTTGCCATGCCTTATCATCTGATTTAAATATAATGTACCTTGTTAGTGGTTTGATTTAAGAAAGGCCTTGAAAAATTCTGATACCTTACGTTAACAATAGAATAAATTAAAATAGCTTGAGGTTCACAGGAACTGATAACTCAAAAAGCCTGCCTGAATGAAAGAAGAAATGGGACATTTCAGCAGAGCAGATCATTCAATAAGAGGTTGAATGATAGAAATATGAAATGTAGAGCTTTTGCAGTATGTCAGTACTATACTGAAATCATATTATGTAGATATCATTTCTTTATATTGTGGTATGGCATAAGTGATGTCTTCCCTGGTTTTGAAGATTTCTTAACATGAAAGTGATGAAATTTCTGAAATAATCAGGCTGTTTTAATACTTGTAATAACCCACTTGGTCATTATATGCACATTAATGATAATTATTTATCAAAAATCTCATTGTGCTAACATTGTAAAAGTTAAATAGCTATCCAGTAGTGTTTCAGTAACAATATTATGCACTTGGTTGCAAATATAGCAATATTTGACTTTGCCTATATCTCTCAGCTCATATTTGATGCAATATGAAGTGACTCACAAGGTTTCTCTGCCCAAACAATTGAAACAAACAAACAAAAAATATGTTTTTGACCACAATTTTAAATAGCCTTGGATTGGATTTGGTTTTTTTAATTTTATTTCTCAGACCAGGTAATTATTAAGTTTTACTAATTTTGCTTTAGTAACTTGTGCCGACTCCCCTGTCACTCTGACCGGAAGTTACTGACAGGCCACAAAATTAAACGCACCATTACGGATTTATGTGGGTTACAACACTATTGCATCAACTTCTCACCAACATATTTAACTAATGCAGGGTCGCTTTTGAACATTTAGATGTGAAAATATTCTTTGGACCTAACTTAACTTTAACCGAGTAAAAACCTCCGGCATGCTCCTTTAATTCTGCCTCAGGTTAACAGCCCTCCTCTGTCGCGCATGGCATGGCACGGCTCTGGAGAGACGAGACAGAGCGAAAGAATGACACGGCCACTTTCCTAATATAGACATGACAGACTGCGCTGTCCCACCCGGACCGGCCGCCCCTCCCACCCACCCGCCAACCTGATCCCAAATAGTCCCAGAAAGACGGCATCTCACCCTGTGGTACTTTATCGTTAATGAACGGGCCGTAAATTTCAACAGTCAAATGCGCGCAGCCCGCACAAACACACATAAACTCGGGAACACACAGGCTGTCAGGGGTGCAGGAGGTGTGAGGGAGGGAGGGAGGAAGGTGGGGTGGGGGTTAGAAATGTTCAACGTGCTCCCTAAAGTAGCCCGCAGCTGCCGTGCACGGCTCAAGACCTGCTCCGCACACTGGGGGAAAAGTGCACAATCACAATGTAGGTTACCGACTCTCTATTTCTGAGGGTTTTCCTGACGTGCGGACGCGCTCGCTCCTCTCCAGCAGTGCAGTAACGAAGCTGACGCACCTCTCACCCCACTGCAGCACCGACACTGACACAGGAATTAGGAAAGAGAGTCCGGAGGACAGCTCACCTCAGGTTTTTGGGGAGACCCCACTTCCCTGGACAACTCTCTGGGTTTCTGCTGTACAGCTTCTTCCTCCTTCTCCTTCTCCTCCTCCTGCTGCTGCTGCTGCTGCTTTTGCTGCTCTTATTCCTTTTAATAATAATCCCTGCGATCCGCTTTTTCTGGAGTCGGCACGGACTTGCTGAGGAGACGCACTGGACAACTGCGTGACGCTCCTCGGCAGAGAAAGAGAGAGGGGGGAGTACCGGGACAGAGCAGGGAGAGAGGAGGGTGTGGGTGGGTGGCTGGGTGGGTGCAGGGTGGGTGCCGTCTATTTTGGATCAGGCTCTGTCAGTGCAGGGAAACGTGACGCGCGCCGGGTAGCGGGCCAGCGCGTCCCCGGGGCTCAGTGTCACAACTGGTGGCCCTTAGTCGATAAATTGCGACTTATAGGATTGTGGGAAATCAAACAGGTAAATTAACGCACCAAGCTGCTTTCACATGTTCAGTTTAATTGAAGGTGCAAGAAAAGTTTCCGAAAAGTATGGAAACAAAGTGAAAAGACTTTGAGTTCAAAGCAAAAGTTTAACCAAGAAAGTACACGAAGATGAATTAACCTTGCTAGTTTGCAGTGATCAGAATAGGTAACAATAAACTTTCCTTGAGTTAAAAATTAAAAAATAACTGATTCCAAACTTTTGAATAACAAGTTGGTGGGAAGTGGGTTTACAATCCTTTTTTACAACTGGCTGCACATATTTCATTCAAAAACTGTATGCAAATCTCTTCACACACGTCCCTGGACAAACATGCAGGCCTGCATAATAATTGATGTCATAATCCAAAAATCACTACTTCAATTAAAACACTTTGTTTCAGACCACCAGAAACCTGGCAGTGGCCTTCCAAAAAGAAAAAAAAATCACTCATACCAGGGCCTTAAAAACACTCAGCCTACTGCTAGCATTGCATTACTAAGACAGTAAGACATGTGGATCACTGTAAAAGGGGCAGCAGTGAGTCTGCGCTGTTTGCAAGATGTCACTGTGGTTTTAGATAAGAATTTAGCATGTAAGTGTCACATGAAAAACTCTGTCAAGTGTTTCATAAAAAATCTCTTCATCCAAACAGAAATAACTATAAGCCTTTAATAGTTTTGTTTCTCATATTTGTAGTTGTTGCTACTACTTGTTTTGTGTAGTATTAAATTTTCCACAGACTGAATCACTTGGGGTAAAACTTTGGTTAATCCAGAGTAATAATGACATTATGAGTTGCATGGAAAGATTTTTTGACCTTTTTTTTTAAATGTCATTTTTCAGAACTGTGACTGAGCCTTTTTAGGTCCACTGTGTAGGATTTAGGAGAATATATAAGGTAGAAAAGAAATATATTTAAAACTTTTTCTCATTAGAATCACTGTATTTTATTATTATATTATATACAGTAGGGTGCAATCTGTAACTTCACTGCTAGATGCCACTAAAATCCTACACTGGACCCATAAGCATGAGTGTGGAAGTAACGGAAAATACTCATAAGAGGCATAATGCTGTAGGATGTGTTACGAAAATTCAAAATAGGGGACATAAAGAAGCATTAACATCTTTATTGATTGCGCTCCTCTGACGCTACCCCATGTTTTAGACATTGAGCTGAAAGGATCAGCACAATAAATAAAACAGACAATTTTGTTGGTTGATTAACCTCTCTTCACAAGAAAAAAATCCAAACACTATTGTTGCTACACTTTCGCTGTATTATGTCAAAGTAAACAGAATATCTGCAAATAAACTGTCAGTCAAGCAAAATAATGAATGTAAAGAGGTCACCTTAGGGTCTTAAAAATTACTCTAGTTATTTTTTTATTTTTTGACACAAAACCACAAAACAATCTCAGAAGCTTAAAAGCTTTTATCATGATTTTTTGTTTAAATCACTGCTTGAGAATATTTAGTTGGGTCATAATGCTATTTTACTGCGCACAGACTCACAGCAAGACACAGTCACCTTCCATTGTTTAATGGTCACAGTTGAAGTACATGATATAAAAGTATATTTACAATAATAGTTTAAAATAAAACAAAAAAAGAACAGTTTTTTGACAGTACACACACACTCACATACCCACTAGCTGCTACGACCTAAGCATGCTCCCCAAAAGTAGCAAACATACATTTAAAAAAAAAAAAAAAAGCCACATTAAATTTAAAAAGGGAGTAAAGTGCATGTATGACAAACCTCCCTGTACAGACATTTCTGATAGACTGCAGAGAAGCTCCACTTGACAGTCACAGGCACACTCCTTAAAATGTGTAAAAACAAAATAAAATGTACACACCCACAGGGTAAAGTTGTGCTACGCAGTTTACACTCACACACACATGGACACAAACCAGGAATAAAAATCATGTACAGTCCTTAAACACTCACAACATAGACTTTTACATCCTAAAGCGAACATGGCAGAAAACTCACAAATATACACTCTGCCTTCAACTCCCGATCCCCACCCCACCCCACCCACCCCAACCTACCCCTTTTCTCCCACAGTACATACATACAGAACATGTCTAGTTTTGAGTGGCATCAGAACTGTGAGAGGACACAAGAGAGATGAGTTTACTGCAGTTTACCGAGCAGTGAAGCTGAAAATTGTTTCTGACTGACATTCCAGGAATCCAGAGCCTGTCGTTTGTGCAGGTCAGATTTGGTTCAGACTGACTGAGGTATTGTGTAGTCAAAAAATAAACAAACTCAAAAAAAAAAACCCAGCATGCCTCTTCTCTATGCATTGTTGATTCAAGAAACTGCTTTACAGTTATTCTGTCTCCAGCTCTGGATACACCTTTCTTTGGGGGAAAACACTCATTTGTGGCATCTGTGATTCAGCCTGAGCTCCTGTTTGCTCAGATATGCTGCTGCAAACACAAGCTGTGTTTAAAATCAGCTTCCTGACAGCAAAAATTGACCTTGATTGGCATTATTTGTCAGTGCTTCAAGTTTTTCTGTCAAAAAAAAAAAAAAATTCAGCTCTTTCTATGTGTGCATTTTGAACCAAATCTGCAGGTGTGAGAAGTCTGTTTGAGTGCTGGATTGATCCATTTGTCTGTCAGATTGTAAGAACAGGTGTATCGTTTTCATGGTAGCTACACAGCACAAACAGCAATTACTGATGAAGAGCCATGAAAGCATACAAGACGAGGAAACCAGAGGCTACATTCTGCCCAACATCAGGTTCGACTGTTCAATCAACCAACAGTAATCAAGTACATATCAATTGGATGACGGAGAAACCAGCAATGATGTAAACAGTGAACATGTGCAGGCTCAGGCGCGTTAACATTTGAAACAAGTTGATTGTTTTGGCAGCTTTTTCTTCCAATTTTCTGCTCTAGTTTAAGTTTAAAATTGACCAGAACCTTCATAGCCTTGTCACTGTTTTTTGCACTGAGAAAAGTTATCTCCTATCGCAGATTTAACAAGGGCTCTTGGCAGATCTGCAGGAGAGAAGAAAATGTACTGAACATATCCTTTAAGGCAAGAGGCATTGGTTTGTTTTTCTGAAAAAAATCTAACATATGCATTAATTTTCATTTCTCACTGTTGTGCATGATTTCTCTCTCTCTCTCTCTCACACACACACACACATGGTGAGGGTTACATGGTGTGGTAAACAGTACTAGCAGTTCTTTTCTTAAGCCGCCTCAGAGGATGAGTCCTTCCATATTGCTGCCTTGTTGTCATAAGTGTTGGCGCTGGAAAATGCAGGGAGTCTTGGTCAGAGTTGGGAAGTTGTCCTCCCTGTGGGCTCTGATTTGATGCTAGAGAAGGTGGAGGAGGTGAAGTTTCTCCAGCTTCACTTGCACAAGTCCCCTGGACCTCTGGCTGCTGGCTGGCTGAGGAGGGAGAGTTGTGGACCCGCTGCTTCTTTGACTCGTCACTACCTGTGTGGATGGAAGGGTCTATTGAGGATGGCAGCACAGAGGATCGGCTGAGCTCCCACTCACTCAGGTCATTGGCAAGCAGCTCCAGACAGCCCAGTTTGGCCAGAGATGCTGAACGCTTCATCAAGGATGGAGGAGTTAGTCCTGCCTGGCGAATCCTGGCCTCCACCTCTTTGACCCTCTTCTGGATGCTGCTACCTCGCTTCTGAGTGGTTCTACCACTGAGGTCAAGCACTTGGTCCAAACGCCTGGCCTTGCCGGCTCCGCCCATGCTCACCTGCTGTAGGAAGGCACCCAGCTCACACAAAGTCTCCCATGTCTCCCTCATGATAAAGTCACTGTGGGGTCCCTCTGTAAAGCAGTCCCAGTCTGTGCTTGACTCCAGATCTGTCACACCTTCCAAACACAGAAAGTTCACAGAGGCGAAGGGAGATTGGGTAAAACGATGGACAGAAGAAGAGGTAGAGAGCAATCTAGTATCAGCAGGCTGGAGTTTTTGTCCTTTTGTGCTTCTCTCAGTATTTCCTAGTGCTCCTATCTTTACAACATCATCACTCTCCCTTTTTACTGGTGCAATTTTACCATCCTCCTCCTCCTCCTGTTCCTCCTGCACACTGCTTACTACTGACATCTGCAAGCAAACTGATGCATCCTTGGAATCGGACATTGTCGCAGGGTGGGCGCTGGGTGGACGTCGCAGAGAGCAGGGCGAGCTGCCAGAGAGGGACGGTGGAGATGAGGAAGGTGACGGAGTCTCGTGTTCCTGTTTCATTCTTTGCTCCAGCTGCCGTGTGACACGGCGCACGGACCCCCTGGTCCAGTCACTGCGGAGACCAGCAGGAGCTGCTTCCTCCTCTTCTTTGTTTTTTACTTCCTCTTTGACATTCTCAGCTTCCTTTTGTGATAAAACGTCTCTGGTTTCTATTTCTTGACTTGACTTCCTTAATTCCTGGTTCTCGGGCCCCTGAGGCTCCAGTTGGCTTACAGGTTGAGGAGATGAGGCCTCTGTGTGCACTGCCGGCTTCAGTCCTGTGTCCTGCACAGTGACGGTTACGTCCTACAAACAAAAGAGTGATAATATAATAGTAGTTCTGTGTAAATATCAAAAAAGTGTGGTTTGTTTATTGTGACTCAGAAGATACTCTAATAATAAAAATGATTCATATCCGATGGATACGATGCATGAGCATTCTACCTTTCCAACACCAGGGGACACCATTGGACTCAGAAAAGAGAAAACAAAAGCTGAGCTCAACCAACTCTAAATACTGTGGGTCATACATTCAAAATATCCTGATAATTAATTAAAATGTTTCCTTGAATAAAGACACAAACATCCTCACATTGTAAACATCAAAACCAAGACCTTTGTCAAGATTCAGAGAGATGCTCTAAATAAAGACTATGGGGCCCAAAGCTTAAACAGCAGGTTAGGCGCGTGAGGCAAAAAGAGTGTGGCAGTTCTGGAAAGTTTTGCTTCGAACAGGAGCCTTACCTTTCGGTTCTCCTCCTCCTTGCCCTCATCAGTGGAGACCTCCTGAGGAACTGCTTGCTGATCTTTGCTACAACTCTTCAACTGGCAGCTTTTGCCATCTTGACTCATTCCCTTGAACTTTTCCCTGGCACTGAAAAAGTTAATGTGGTCTGCACTGTGGCCGAAAAACACCTCGCTGTTTTGTGGAATGGCACTGGGGTAGCTGTTAAAATCACTAGTGGAGGGAGGATGGGCTGCTAAACCGTCCAAAGACAAGTCACACATCTGCTGTTCGCAGTCTGTTTTTTGGACAGGCACTGGGGCAGACAGACCCTGGGGTCCTGCCTGTTGTGTGCTCGGTGTTTGCGTTGTCGTGGGCTCAGGCACTGACACCAGCGTTGGTTTTATCAAAGGCAGAAAGGAGGACGACGCCTGTGGTTTGATGACCTCGTTCATGCAGGCTGGAGTTGAGGACGGGGGCGCAGGGGAGTGGGGGAGGTGGTGAAAGGAGGGAGGAGGGTGAGGCTGGCCCACCACAACGCTCTGTGCAATAGTCACCATGTCTGTCTTCTGATGCTCAGGCACCACAGTGGCGGCCTTTGCCTGGGAGAGAGGAGGTGATGAGGGCTGATGCTCAGAGTTACATAAGCCATTGGAGAGCAGGGGAGATAACTGAGGCACAGAGCCGGCTGTGGACTCAGGACAGGGGGAGTCTGGCTGGCTGATCTGGACGACAGCAGAGTGAGAAGGAGCCTGGCCAGAGAGAGCTGCCACCCCCTGGGAGGGTGAGGAGCTGTGCTGATTGGTGTGGATGCCAGTATCAGGCTGGCTGGTGGAGTGTGTTGGTTTGCCAGTGCTGGCTGAAGTTCCCAGCGATTCCAGCAGCTCTTTCACAGAGGGACCAGGCGTGCTGCTGGTTTTGTTGTGGGGGTCAGAGTGGCCCAGGCTGTGCGGTTGGGCGTATGATTTAGACAGCGGCTCATGGTGGTCAGACAGGTCGCTGTCAGAGTGAGAACGCCACAGTTTGTTGTGCCTCTGCCTGCTGCAAGGAGAAAGCAACAGAGGGGTTGAGTTATACTCTTTTTATTTCACTGCTGTCATCTTTTACATAAACATGTTATGTATAAATGGCTGCTTGTTTCCTAACATGTTAGCATAACAACTTAATAAAGTGACAACATGGTACTACTGAATTGTAGACAGGTAACGCATCTAGTTTGAAGAACAGCTGCACAAACCGTGCATTAAAACTAAACATACAAATCCTGAGCATGACTTCATGCAGTTTACAGTAGTTAAGCTTTGTTAGCCTTTCTGTTTCATCCCGGTGGATTTAATTTCAATAGCTTTAGCGATCACATAGTTCATGCAGTGCTGATGTCATGCTATGCCCACAAGTCCACATGGCATATTTGTGTGAGATTGTGTTGGTACCTGGCCAGCAGTATGCCCTGATACTCCTCCAGCTGTCGCATAAAAGAGGGGTTTGGTTTGGTCACAGCTCGACGCTCCTTCACATATTCAAAGGCCTTTTTCAAATCCCAGCCGTATTCCTTCATGGCGTACGCGATGACCGTGGCTGCAGAGCGACTTACACCCATTTTACAGTGCACCAGGCACTTGGATCCAGCTTTCCTAAAGTACATAGAATCAAACTGACATATCAGCTTATCATCCTAAACAGTTCTGTAAGGTAGATGATTATAATTGAGTTTTTTGGAGGAGCTAAGAACTGAGAAAGTGCAGTCATTTGAAACTCACTTGGCCCTAGATATAAACTTGTAGGTGTCATTCCAGTAGGCCAGCAGGTCAGTGGCCTCCTCATCATAAACACGGATGTTGTGGTACTCAAACACACCAGGGAAGAAGTTATCAATCTCCCTTGTTACATTCAAGATGTACTGAACTCTGATTGAGAATAAGAGTGGATACAAATAATCAGAACAAGTGTTTAATTTCAATTAAAAAAAAAAATTGTTTGGGTAATAAAATATCATTTTTAACACTTTTATTGACCGTGGTACAGCTTGTCCTGTTCAGTTTTTTTTTTCTGTCTGCTTACCCACTCTTCTGCAACTCCTCCAAATTGGATGCATTCCACTCAGATCCCTGTAGGAAACAAAAGCAATCCTCAGACTAGTTCAGGGCCTTCAGCTGAGCTTTTCATAATGCTTAAATCCTGCGGCAAGGCATGCCTGACATACAATGTGAACTCCAAACCAAACAAGAGCAAAGTACCTTAAAATTACGAGGAATTACACAAGACTATCTCATATTTTGCCAGGTTCCCCAGACATGGATTAAACCTGATGTAAATCCAGTGTTCATAGATTTTACTCAAATGAGAGACACTTTCTTTTCTTGAGGGTTGTATTTAATTCATTTTTGATGAAGCAGTACAGATTGTTCTTAATTTTGTTGGTTTCAGTGTTTTGAGACCAAAATCGGTGTCAAATGCAGCAGGGGTTCTGTAGTTTTCTGAGTCAACCTACCAAGAAAACGTGATCAAAGATCTCAGTAGGACTGTCCATCTGACCTAGAATGATGATCATCTCATTGTCAATAAATTCCTTGAACTCTCGAAGGTTGCAAGTCATGTGCATCTCCAGCTCTGTTCGGATCTACAGGATGCAACCAACCACAGAACAGACAAGAACACAGGTAAAACATCTCATCAGAAAATCTAAACCTAGAGGGCAGCCATTCCTCATAGGGAGAGACGCAAGCTGTTGCAAAAAATTAAAAATGAAAGCTTTAAAAAATTCAATAATGAATGCATTTGTTTGCACCTTCAGAAGGTAACAACTGAAGCACTGACTCACCTCTTTACAGGTGACGTTCTCAAGGTCTTTCTGCATCATGATCTCCCTCAAACTTGTTTTGATTTGACGTTCAGTCAGTTCTCTTTCTGTCGGTCTGCAGAAAAAAAAAACAAGAACTGAAAACAATGTTTGAGCTTCCATATATGAAGTATTTCTATCAACATACGATATGTCATGTGGGGGATACACAAAGTACCACTATGTGGCACCATGTGTATTGAAGTCAATTATGCAACTGTAGGAATTTTAATTGCTTGCATTTAATGCCGTTGAATCCAATAATAAAAAACGAACATATTGTCCAGAAAAAGTGATATTCAAAATAATCTGGATACTCACATATCAGAGAAGAGCACAGGCGAATCAGCACGGTGTGACTGCACATCCTGCATGGCGTTCCACTCATTGATGCGTACCTGGTCTGAGGAGACCCTGCTTTGATAGTAGCTCACCCAGGTGAGGAACAAGCTGCCTGGGAAGTAGTTGTGACAACGAGCCACCTCGCATGCTTTATGGAGTGACTGGAGGGCCGACCTACGAACGAGCGTGTTAGAGTGAAAGAGAGCAGGAGGCGGGAGATGGAGGTGGAGAGGGTTTGAGATCATGGTCAAATAAATTGCAAAGGACACATATCCTTTTCTTCCAAGTTGTGTGATTGATGGTGTGTGACTCACCACATGGCCTGCACAGAGACGGGCTTGAATACATGCACTCTGTTATCAGTTGACACACTGAAACCCCTGTGAGCAAAAGAAGAGAGGTGTATTTA
Source organism: Acanthurus leucopareius (assembly GCA_029814765.1). NCBI lineage: Eukaryota > Metazoa > Chordata > Actinopteri > Acanthuriformes > Acanthuridae > Acanthurus > Acanthurus leucopareius. The sequence continues at coordinate 14,126,337 of JAQMCX010000012.1, forward strand.
AAAAAGGTACCCAGGGTTTTCTTTGCAGCCTGGAGTTTAGTGTGTGTTTGCTCTGTGAGTAAAGCAGGTATCTCTCACCCATCTCCATCCAGATGTATCATTGTGTCGCTCCATAAGGGCAAAACCAGCCCTACAGAACATGAGCTGCAAGGAAAAAAAGTGAGTTTTCCAACTTTATGTATATTATCAAAAAAATCTGGAACATATAGGTGTGTTTATGTCACTGACTCACCTGTCTACAGGACTGAAATCCATTCCCAGCACCACACTCTCCTCCGTGTCCTGACGCCCATTGGTCGAGACCACCACCATGTAACGGGTGACCTGAGCATGGGCGCTCTCCAGTCGAACCGCCTGATGCAGTAAAAACACATAAAACATCTTAACAACTGTCTGACATCCCATATGATTGAATTTTGTGCGTGTCACAGTGTGTACTCACCAGTTTGATGTTGTCCTCTGGTCTGAGGAGAGTGAACATGGTTTGTAGATGCTGCTGGATGTCCCCTGGTAGGAAAAGGGTAATAACAAACAACTGTGATAAGTGTCATGAACATTGTTTAACATATAAAACTACTGATGCAGTCGAACAGCCTTGAGCAAAATCTTTTAGCCCACCTGCATGTTTGCTGCGCAGCTGTGAGAAGCGAGAGGCAGAAGAAGGGGAGGAGCCATTTCCTCGAGGTAAGAAGAGAGCAGCTCCTTTAACTGTCAGGAAACTTTCACTGATGCTGAAAAGAGATAGAGAAAAAAGAGGAAAAAATAAAATGACTGATAACAACCCAAAGCAGTGAAAAAACACTTCCTTGAAAAGCTTTAGGGCACACTTAAATTAGCCTAAATGTAGTTTTTTTAATTGAATAACTAAATGGAATATTTGATAAGTCCCTAGCTCTCTTTGTATGTTGAAAAGTTATGTTTCTGTCCAGGAAGTTGTTGGAAGTTTAGCATTTTTTTTTACTATTTTCTAACAATTTATTACCCACTATAACAATAACTGCATGTGGTTCCTGTTAATGCTACTGAGACATATAAAGCTAACACTGTATCTGGTGTTCTGGGGGATGATGTCTCTTTTACTCTGTATGAAACAGATGTTTCTTTTCCTCAGCATGACAACATCTGCTGAATATTGAGCACAAGGGATCGTGTCATCTAAAAGTTGATTGTGTTTCAATAATGGTGATTTAATCTCCTGTTTTCTTAAAAAATACACATGACATCCTGTACAAACATCATATACAAGACAATAATGGAAAGATTTATGTGCCTTTATGAGCTCAAGACACTTAGCAGTGAGTCTGCAACAAACACCAGCTGGTTCCAATAATGTGCTGGCTTAACCGAACTTGACGTGTTCATAAAATGACAGAAGGTCTGACAGTCAGAGAGCTGAGTTAGAGGGGAAAACAAACTGTCCACTCATTTAACCAACTAGTTCTCTTATCAACACGAATCTTTGTCTTTCTCCTCGCCTTTTTATCTTCATATTCTGCAGGCACTTAAGCTGTCTTTGGCAGAGATTTGAGTGCTTTATGTGACATACAGTAAATGAAGTACCATGTAAAAACATGTATGAAATTGGCACATCCAGCTCAGCTACATGCTGCTACTGTTGTCTGAACAATGGGGTTATGTAATGGACTTAATATGCTCAATGAATTCCTTGGATTTTGACGTCACTCTGATGTTTCTGAATCCCAGACAAAAATAAAGTGAGCAGTGATTATGCTCTGGATTAACTTGTCCACCATCCAACCCATATTTGACTCTGTACACTGGAGGTTGAGAAAAAAGCAAGGCAAGACTGAGGAAGGTCTATTTGAGAAAGGAAGTCTCATTCTGAAATCTGCTGTATGAGCGAAGGAGGAGGGTAACAGGGATAAAGGGAAAGGACAGCAGTAATTACAAAAGTGACAATTATGCAATCTGGCTTCAGAACTTTGGCTTTTAAAATATCCAGTTTCATTCCTTAATTAGAAAAAATAGGGGTCTTAGAGATCTGTGACAGCCACAGGGTTTTTCTTATCCTAAACAGTTTTTTAACCAACATAACATTTAATTTCCTACATGGTGAAGTTAAAAAGTCTGTGAAAAAATTAAAAATTTCACATAAAACTGAAAACTTCAGCCTTTATGACTTCCCTACACCGACAGCAAACCAACAACAACAGCGACTGTGCACAGCACAAACACTGACAACACTGGCGAATAAATCCACTAGAGAGAAAAACCACCTACTAAAAACATGCTATTCATTAAATAAATAGAGAAAAAAAATGAAGATAGATATTTTTAGGAACTTGTGTTCAGGTTGGCTCACTGTGTTGTGTGCCATGATAGAAAATACCCAGTCCTATACACTGTGACAGGTGAGTATGCACTCTTTTACTGAGTCTAATGCACACAAGACAGATTTATGTAAGTGTAAACAATATGTATGTGATGAAACATTGTGTCTTGACATGGTTGATCAGGTATATAAATAGCCAATAAATGTCAGTGTTGTTCTCTGTTGACACTGGCTGACAGATTAATCACATCCTGTGATTCATGAACAATCTGTCTCAGGTACACTATGTGCCGTCATGCAAGATGCATTTTTGGCACATCTAAAATGAAAAAAAAAAAAGTGGGTGGAGGAGGGTACATATGAGCAGATGAGTATAGCATCTGGTTGGTATTTCACAAGGAGAGAAGGAAAGGAAACATCTTCCTGCAGCTACTAAGTGCTGTCATATCCTTCCCATTGAGTCATCATGGGAAAACCACATGCCTTTGTCATACAAGATCCCTGTTAGCCAATATTGGAAAGATATGGATATGAACTGTGTAAAAGCAAGTCAGCTTCAAGTTAAGAAAAAAAAAGGTCCAACCATTTAGTTAAATTATACAATTAGAGTCTAGCAGCCTACATTAAGCGTCTGCTTCAAGTACATGCAATTTATAGTTACATATTTTCACGCAGAAAACCAGGGTTGCATTCAGGAAACTTACAGCTGATAAATCTCCCCTTGCGAGATCACGGAGTTCTCGGTGAAATACGGTCTCATTTTCACGCCGCAGCAGGCGCAGAAGCAGCCGGCTGATGAGTTCCGTGGCGCGGTCACAACACCGGGAGGCATCGCTGCTCTGGCGGCGGGTGCAGAGCGCACAGAAGCAGGCTGTAGTCACGGACGCGTCGCTGTTGACGTTTGGAGGGAAGGTGTGAAAACGCAGAAGCTCTAGTTTTAAGATCTCAGTTTGACGCTTTGCTTTCAATGAACATCGCGGATACCGAGAATCAATTAATATCCGTAAAGAGGTGAGAGAAGCGCGGTACTACATTAATGAGAAACTGCGGAGATGCTGGCATATTCAGCACATGCTGTTGCGGGGCAGGTGCTACATAACATCTGCTCGGTGGTACTGTTTGTTTCGTCTGCAGCAGACTGCGGTACATCACGCCGCCGGAGGGGAGGAGACATACGCGGTCCAATCCCTAAAAACAGCGGTCTGTCGACGGCTGTATGAAGGCTTATTAGTGCCATCATTAAAAAGGAGGGGAGTACATGACAACACCGACGACAACGACATGGATTTAATTACCGGTAATGGGGGAAACTCTTGTGTAATACAACGGAATAAATACATTTGAGAGTTATGAGTAACGAGTAAAAAAGCAGAATTTTACTTTGTACTCAGATGAGTTCTCATACAATGCGGCAGAAAGTGGCTGCTAAAAACGACACTGCTCAAATTATAGCTGCTTATTATATATGTACAACATATATATTTCAAAAATGACAGCAAACTAAAATATCTTCCTATGATACAGTACCATGGCATTAGACTGAGTCTTTTTGGGGGGATTATTGCCTTGCTTTCTGCATTGGTCATGTTAATACATAATATGCCGGCATATAACAAGGAATAGCAGCTACAGGCTACTTTTTACAGCCTTGAGTTAAGACAAGCAGAACTTCAGCTACATTTTGCCGTAAAAAGCTGAAGTTGATGTCTATCACATTATTGTTGCTGCTGACATGCTCTTTCAGTCCCCAATTTCCATTTCGCCTGGGCCACATGAACTCAAGTACTACACTCAACAGAGTTGTCCGATGGTTGTATAACGTATGCTGTGTAGAGGATAAATATACGCACATCACCAGGTGCAGGGCCTGTACAGTGAACATATAAGAGTAGAAGAAATGCCT
>JAQMCX010000012.1:14130632-14148182 GCA_029814765.1 Acanthurus leucopareius
TCAACACATGATCGAAACGTTGTCCTAATAAACTGCAGTCAAAATGGAGTAAGTGTGCAGGCATTTCTTCTACTCTTGTATAACGTATGCACCACATTCAGTTTGCTTTGCCTCTTTATTTAACAGGCCACAGCTTTGCTACTAACAATCAACCCATGAACCCTTTGCATCAGGCTGAAAATGACTAGTTTGCCTTTCACTTGGAAAACAGCTAGCCAACATAAAATGTTTTTATCCATCTTAGAAGACATCAAGACAATCTGTCAAGAGAGGGTCTTCTGATTATATGTTAGTGTTATGTATGGTAGTAATAGCATAGCTGACCATTTTCTTCTTTTTTGTGGTGACAACATTGTGATAACCTTGAAGCTTAGCTTTCATGACAAGTAATTCATCCTTTTCAAGCACGAATTACTCCCCATACCCACTGGGACATCCTCTGAAGAAGGAGAGCCACATGCTGATCACATTTGTGTAGTTTGAACTCTCCAGCTGGAAGAAGGTTGACAAAGTTGTGTAACCAACTCTACGTCTCTGGCCTTAGAGGAAAATTCTCACTTGAGACGTTGACACTTGATACCTGAATGTGCTCCTGTTTCTAGCGACAGCAACAACAACAACAACACAACAACGGAAAAAGGATTGAGAAATCAAAAAAGAGACATCAGGAGTGAACTAAGAAGAAACCTGACCTTTGACATGGTTAGGCTGCTTGATGATCCCTTTACTTTATAGGATGGATTATGAACTGACAGTAAATACATGCCCACCACCTGACTGGTCATTCACAATATAGGACAAACAACAACTGCAATGATGTTTTTCTGTTTGGTCAATCAGGATGTTTTTCCGCCAAATCAGTTCTGGTGCTCAAACCAATTCCATTCAGGATTCCAGGAAACCTTGCTACTGTCAAGCAAATGAGCCTGTCATTGTAATCAAGCATATGTAATCAACAGAGAGCGTTACATAATGAACAGCTAACTGTGAACTTGACACACCCATTTCAGTTCGTAGGAAAAACTGCCTTTGTGTGGTTTTAGTTGTGAACCAACGTTTTAGTTTCTGAGCCAAACATTTGTTTGTGAACATGCTCCAAATGCTTCAAAATCAGGAGCGTAAAAGGAGTGAAACAGGTTTCATGGCGGTGGAAAAGGCCTTTCAGCAGCCTATGTAATACTTCATAAGTGCGCTTGAGCCATGAGTGCGTTTTTTGTATACTGTCCTCAACCATCCTTGATCAGGCAGCCAGGTGGTGAAATTGAGCAGTAAGATGAAGTAGATCAATTAGCTGTGTGATGTTGCAGGCTTTGACCTCCTTTAAATGATCTTTACAAGCTCAAAATTGCTTATTTATTAGTCCACTGAGTGACTTGACGTATCAAAGTACCAGACAGTGTAACGATACTGTCAAGGCATAGAATAAAAACTTAATTTAAAGGGGTCTTAGATGTCTATCTCCCATCCTCTAGCTAATTTGAAATATCTGTCACATCAGTTTTAAAGGTATCATAAATCTTGTTGTCCTGTTCTTCCCGTTCTGAGTCAAGCTGTCCTCATGGTCCTTTGACTCTCAGCAACCCACGTTTGTAGTGTTGGATCCATCCTCCAAGAGCCAGCTTACTGTTTTCTCGTTTGACTGCTGAAAGTTACACCATCTATTGACAAGCGACGAAGGCCAAGATGTGGCTGTTACATGCAGACAGACACCAGACACTCCTCCTCCTCCACTGCTGCTCTTACATCACCAAGACAGACAGCAACCTTAGAGATCAAAACATCACATATATAATACAGTGCACCCAAGGCTATTTGGTTTGGATATGAAACACACACACAAAACATCTTTGATAGACACACATCAATCCCAAAAGCAGGTTTGTCTTGTATGTATTTTGCACTGACAGCAAGTCAAATGTCAACATACACATCTAACAGACTGCATATATCAGTTCACGGAAGAGTGAGAGAAAAGGATTCATTTTATCTGACCAGAAAATTATTTCGATTACAAAAGAACAAAAATACTCTTCAGTGAAGAGCGTCACAGATTCCCTTTTGCCCCCTCGATTTCTTTTCACTCTGGGTCCTCCAATGATGTTGCTGCTTTAGCTGATGTCACTATTCTGCTGATGTCACTGGCTTTAATCAGCAGCACTGCAGCAGGCCTCGCTTGTGCAGACTGACACACCGCATCACTAAAGCCTTGTTCCCGCCTGAATGAATGCCATTACCTGTGTCAGAGACGAGCTCTGCTGCAGCTGCTGACTTCTACAGCACAGCAGGCACAGACGTCAGCAGTGAGGGAACATTAATTCAGTCACTCAGTGTGCGGGGGGTCCCTTTCATTTGAATTGTTTTTGCCTCTTAACCATCTGGATGTGAAAACTCTACCCACTGTAGCTTGGATTTAAAGTGAAACATAGGATTGGGAAGGAAAAAATATTTACTTCAATTTGTTTTGTGTTAATGGTTCTTTTATCTCTTGCTTTAATATTAAATATGTAACAAAAATATGTTCCTTTAGCCCCATAGAGGATGTCAGATGATTGCTTAACTAGAAATGTGTGAATTTTTCACTGGAGAAGATATACATGCTGTCAAATTCACAGCTTCTCATTGATTTAAACCATTTCATAAAGGTTCAATCTAAAGTTAAGACAAGGCCCAGCCCCTATAGGAACATGATATCCTATAGGAATTTATGCACCTTAAAAAAAAATGAAATATCATGTCCACACAAGTGATTAGGTCATAGTGTTTCATATTCAGAGGTTGGGTTTTCCATTGAAAATGTCATATTTAGGCAAATGTATACGCCAACAGTCAAATAATCTTAGGACTCCAAAACAAGATATTAAGAATATTAGCTCGCAAAACACTGTGAATCAAAATGACATCTGATCTGATACCTATGTGTGTGTACACAAATGCACACAAATGCATTCACACACACACACACACAAACACAGCCCCAGTACGTGAATATAGATTTCACTCCCAGCTGCACAAATACAGACAGCCCTCTCAGTTGGTTGGCAAAGAGCTCCAATGACCAGACAGAATCAGAGGCACTCTGACTTTGGGAGGGGCTAACAGTATGCCCCTTGATAAGCAGTGCAGCCCCCCTGACCCACATACCCAGACCTGGCTCACAGGGAGCCACACTGCCCTCCACTGGACAGCCAGTAAAGCACAATTCTTAAATGACAGGATTGCCAGATTTATTTTTGTATAGAAGTGCTAAACAAACAAAGGCAGAAGTAAGAGTGATACTGCAGCTTCAGTTCACTGATTTTTAGAAACCAGTTTATTGGAGGAAATTGCTGATTGCTTGTGAACTAGAACCAGTTGTAAATGTGGTGCAGTAAAACAGGATAAACCAGATTCCCACCTTCTGTTTAACACCACAATAGCACAGCGGCCTTTTTGTATCAGTGCAGGAAGGAAGTTTTCTGGGGTCGGACATAATAATTAAAGTTCAAGTGCTTAATCAAGTAAAGTCTAATCTCTCATCAGATCATCTCAGTCAGGTCATGTCAGTTCAGCGTGGGCTGGACGATGAAACAATTTCGATAAGGGATCAGGATAAAATTTTTCAACCCTGCACAATGGTAACCCTAACCCTAGTCTGCAGTTTTATGTTTGCATGTCAAAATGCACCCATTGCAAAATGAGCTACTGCCAAAGAAAGCTGATGATATTGGATACACTCTGGAAAATAGGGAAAAAAATGAGTCGGGCTGAGAACCTATCTCTGCTCTGTCATGTTTGTGTTGCTGCTTTTTTTTGCACAAGGGCGAGGACACAATATGGAGGCTATGCTTCTAACGCACAGACATGGGACAAAAGTGAAATTTCAGAGAGGAAATGAAACAGACTTTCAAACACATTTTACTGTGTCAGTTATAACAATTCTCATCATCCACAAGTGCAACAAAAGGGAGAAAATATGATAAATATCAAACACCTATTGAGCAAGCAGAACACTGTGACTCTGTCTGAAGCAACAAGCTGCCCTCTGTTAAACCACAGAAAGTTGTTAAGCAAGTGTGCTGACAGTCAACAGCTTTAATCTCCAAATTTGAGGAAATTGTTGACAAAAAAAGAGTCATAGGTTCAATTATATTAAGGTGGTCTTGACTATCTATCTCAAAAGCATGAAGTGCAGTTCTGATTCACAAGTCAAAGATCAAGATTAATTAATGTTAGTATACGGATAATTTTGTATCGACAATCAGCAAGCTTTGCAGAAGCTCACGGACAACAATTGAAATGCAATTTAAAAATGGCTTTAAAGGATAAACTGCTTTCTATCACTGTGCTACACTGATGGTAGATGCTGTGGTCTCTTATTATCTCTAACACACCACAGCAAAACTACATGCATGTGAAACAATGTCGCAACTGTGAAATATGCATGCAGATAGTAAGATGTAAACTATTAACAATTGTCAAGTAAAAATATAAAAAGAATTCTAGTATCACAAAATCTATCAATTCAAGCACTTTCATTGCCCGTGTCTATTTAAAAAAAATATTCCTGACCTTGATATTTTTCTCAAAGTCACAAACTTATAAGGATTTCAAAGACATGTAAGAATACTGTTATTTCTTCAGGGTTCATTAATTATTATAAATTTTAAATTGGCAGCACTATCAAATTACATAATGGTAATAAATACTGATACTGATCAATATGAAAAAAATATTGTGATCTTATTTTTCCATATCACCAAGCCCTTGTTCAGGTACAGCGCCACACCAACAGGCCTTCTCTGTCTGGAAACCTCAGTAGATGCTCTTATCGTGTCGTTAAAAATTCAACCTGATGCTTCACCTTCTGTACAATGTCACTGTCATAAACATTCCTGGTACATGTTGTCAAAGTCACTTTTGCAGATCATATTTGTTGGGTAACAGGAAGAAGTCTTGTGTTGAGCATTGAGGTCACAGACGGGAAAGGTGATAAGGCTTTGTCTGAAACAGAGAAGGTGAGGCTGCACAACAACAGTCAGTGTCTTACCTCCGCGGCTGAGAGCGGCGGTCATCCTCCCCACTACCGGACTCCTGAAATGATAAAATAAGAAAATAACATTTAATAACAGTAAGTATAAGAGTAGTATGGTAAATAGTGTGAGTATAATACAATACCAGAGCATATACACCTGAGCTTGTAGAGAGAGACACAACATAACACTAAAATCAATATTAAAATCATACTGATGTTGAGGCATTACAAAAATTTCTGATATGTAAAATCCCAAAACCCATTTTTTTGTTCATATAGATTTCACAGGGAAATTTTAATTGGAGCTTGTTTTTAATTAAATGAGATCACCTCATTGTGTAGGTAATTACAATATTATTATATTGAAAGATAACAGACAAGCCCTGATCAGCAAAAACAGCCTTCTTACAACTTCTTTTTATTTTTTTTTGTGTGCTATAGAAAAAAAAGGTGCTAGTGAATACCAAAGGGTGCAGAAAGTGTTAGCAATTTTGCTGCTGTTAACTGCTCTAATAAAACCCAAGTTAACTCTTAAATAACAGATATCGCAATTACAATTTTTTGGAAACATTAAAGAATCTAAAATCATAGTAGACAAGAATAAAATATGAGTGTATTAACTGGGTAAAACAAATCAAGAGCAGTTTGTGTATTTCCTCATTTACAAACACAAAGATGCAAATGCACAAAAATATACAACGTGCATCAAACACAGTATCCAGCACTGAGCGGAGAGCTGAGCAGAGAGCAGCGACTGCAGACAGACAAGAGGGAGAGCGATGTGGAGCTTCAACTCAATTTGCAAACTCTCCAGGAAAATGACCTCAGTCTGTTTTTAAGGTGTGGCTGGTCAGAGAACAACATATTCACACACAAAAACAAGCAGGGCGATGAGAAAGAGAGAACAAGAGAAATATCAGAATCACAACCAACCGGCACATTTTGGAGTATGAAGCTCGGGTAAACTGGAGGTCTAAGGATCAGTATCAGATTAACACCTGGCACTCATCTTGAAGTGCTGGGTACTTATCTTGTTTACAGGCTATGTAGGCTTAATTAGACTTAACTGCATTACAAAACCATTAACAGCTTCATAGTGAGAAGAGGAGGATTACAAGTTGATGATAGGCAACAATGAGACAAAGAGACGAACTTAGGCAGGGCTGTTTTCATGCGTCATCACTGAAGCTGTGTGAAAAAAAAAACCAATCCTATCACATGTGAATACATAGTTTGATGCTGCTGGTGCAAACTGTGTGCAAAGCATGTGTATTTGATATTTAAAAAAGGAAAGATTTTGGTCTAAATTGCTAAAGCAAAGTAGAGAAGAGTATGGACACCAGAGTTTACTGCCGGGTCTTGTGACACTGTTGCAGATTCAGTTAAACGTGATATCTGTGCTGGGACAAGCTTGTCCTCTCAGCTACATTATCCAAAGCAGGGCTTCATTGTGGGCTCTCAGCCTCAACAGCTCAAGAGATATTTAAAACAAATCATGTGGATTGTTGAAGACCTTACGTAAAATATGTGATGCTGAAAAAAGTGTCCATAAAGGTTTCTGTAATCAGATTCTTTACCTTTAGTGCAAAAAACAGAAAGAAATTGTGTGTCAGTGCATTTATAATTTCAACCTGTTCGGCACTTAATGCTGGGAAATAGTGTATTTGTTTTTTTTTTTTTTATGGAGACAATAACATTCAGCACCATATTTATATTGAGTTAAGAAGCACATCATCGCAATGAGCAAATATCAAATAAATACAAAGCTCCTGATTGTATGTGTAAAGTTTGAGCTGTTGCTCATTTCCCGTTGTGTCCTCCACTGCAATATCACCTGACCTTTGTTTAGATTGGAAAACATGCAGAGATTTTGCATGTATGAAAATGTGAGAGGATTTTTCCAAAGTTTATGGAAATGTGTAGCCTGGGCGTGCAGGCTGGGCAGGGATCTGCGGGGCCAGAGACATGCCTGTACCACACTGAGAGTCACAAGTTACAACACGTAATCACCAAGTTAGAACTAGTAAAGGCCATATGAATGTGTCAACCACTGTCCTGTTAGACCCTGATTCAAAAAAACATAGAACACTACATAAAACCTAAATTAAATCTGAACTGTTATCTTTGTAAAGTAACTGAGTTTACAGACAGCTGTTTTACAGTGTTTCCGAGCCCATGTAGTCAAAGCCCTCATACAATCATGTGTTTTGCAAAGTGGTGAACTTCATTCTGTTTATGTTTTACACAGCAGTCCAACTTTTTTGGAATCAGGGCTATACAGTTTGTGAGTTTTTCTTGTAAAAATACTTGTTAATCCTTGTTAAACACACTGCCAATGTTCTACAGATTCAACATGAGGTTCAAGGGCGGATGACGGTAAAGAAAAAAAAAAACAGCTAGGCAGCATCTCATGAGCTACCTTACATAAGACATGACACACATCACATGACAATAAGGCACAGAAAACCAGACGTTTGTCTGTGCAATGCATTATCACTGTATGTTTGTGCGGGTTGCAACTTGAAAGAATTTTCCACCAAAAAATGCTTCACATCCTTCACCGCCCCGGCCTGCCTCACCTTGCTAAATTACACATGCATATCTGCCTCCTTCCTTTTTACAACTCATATTTGTGTTGTCATGAAAGGCTCCTCTGCTCACTATCACATCTTTAACACATAAGATTATCAAAAAAGGACAGAAACAAACTTCTGATGTCAAACACTGAATGTTGACACTTCAAAAAAAAATCTGTTTCATCTACTTATGTAAGTATGTTGAGCCATACTGGATGATAGTCAGAAAAAATGACCCAAAATGTGTGAGTACATGGTAGGACAGTTATCATTATGTCTACTCACAGAACCTGTTTTGCTTTGAGAACACAAAAGGTGTGAAGAACAGGGTCCCTTTCAAGGCCATAACACCCAGAGATGGTTTGTGACTGACATTCCTGGTAAAAAATAACTTCAGTGCAGTTGGTGATTTGAGACAGAGTTGAAGGTGGAAAATAACACGTTTTTACACACAAACTCTAATCTTCTGCTGGGCCCAACTACCAAGGAAACAGATCAGACAGTCCTCCTGGCTGTGCTGTGTTTTCACCAACAGATAATTTGACTTTGCTTTAGGGTTGGGCAATATGCCAATACATACTGCAAGGCAATATATATTTCTCAACTCTCAATAATTACAGTCTAGCCATTTCTTCCATAGACACTTTATTAAAATAAATACCAAATGCTGAAATTTAAAAATTACTAACCCTAACCCATACACCTTCATATTGGATTTTATCCATATCAACCACTCACATCTTATTAGAAAATCATTTTAAACCATAGAGAAGCCGCATCTATTAACAATGCTTAATCAATCAGCTCTGGGAAGTAAATTAGTTCAACATTTATTGCATTATAACACACTGACTGATCCACTCTGATGAGGAAAAGGTCCGAGGGGACTCTGTCAACACTATACATAAAAGGAATAAAGGCGCACACACTGTATGAAGTGGTGTGAAATAGACTGAGGAAGCCATTCAAATAGGAAACAGTGTATGCAGAAACAGCATATGCTTGTGTATTACTTCCTCAGTCTATTCGTGATTGTCTGGTGAGAATCTGCGCCTGTAGAAACAACAATAAACAGCAAAAATAGAAGCAGAAAAAAAAACACTTGCTCATCTGCTTTGCATGGACACAGACACACACACACACAAACTCTCTCACACACAGACATATACAGGAAGAGAAGGGTGAAAAGGTAGAGAAACGTGCAGACAGGAACGAAAGACTGTGAGGGTGATAGACAGATGCAGACAAAGAGGAAGACGCACGTCGACAATCTTGTTTACATACCAAACCACCGCACAACGATAATGCAAGAGTGAATACCCGCATTCATGCGTGTCACAAGGCACTTATTACGAGCGGAAGTGCATGACATTTTTCTTAGTAAAGTTATGGTAGCTAAACTACAGCTCTGAAGCCAGAAGCCATTAAAAAACTATCAGTATGATTATATGACAAGGGAAATAGCTTACAAACGCTTAACGATACAACTGATAACAGAGAGGAGTTTCTCTTTTGGTGGACAGTATAAACTTAGCTAACTGCCAGCTGAACCTTTGAACTGGCGGAAATGTGCATACAGAAACAATGTCAACAGAGGTGTACAATAAAAATGACGAGGAAATTGCTCTTGAGTTGACTTTACAGGCGGAACTGTCGATTTTACACACCAGACAAAAGATATTTCAGAGCAGGTTATCTTAAAAGCAAGTAAGACACTGATACCCTTTTCAAAAATGATGAGCAGCTATATGTTACGCATGCGCAGGAGTACAAAGGCAAGGCACTTAACGACAGTCAGCAGCTGACAAAAAGACAGCGGAAATAAAGCTTTAAATCGTCTTCGATGCTTAAGAGGTTTGAATTCGGTGGTGGTAGCAGCAGTACTGGAGGATGGTTCAATAAAGGAGGCTCTTACCGAAACGCAGGGGCTGGAGCTGGTGCTGGGGGTCGGTGAACGCTGCACGGTAACCAGCGCCATTCAGCGACCGGGAAGCGGACACCTGAGAGGAAGCGAGAGCGGCGAGACGAGCATAATTGTTTTGAGGGGGCAGAAACCCCAGTTTAACCCGGGTTGTTTGACTTCTTTCGTTTTACCTCTCTCTTCTCTCTTCCTCTCTGATCATGGACTGTTTGACTACTCCCCGGCTGTTTCCTCTGTCAGCGCTAAGTGCGCATGCGCAACTACCCTTAGCTTGTCAATCCCGATTAACCGTGTGTTTGCTGGACGTAAACAAAGCAGTTATGAGTGAGTGTCTGTTAGTCAAACAATAAGCCTTAAACTACCCATTTAGTAGTGAATTATAACAAAAGATTATGTCTATTGTCAGTTTACAACAATTACGTTCAGAAAATGAATTCCATCTAAGGGTATTACACGAATTAAAGATGTATATTGTAGTTTGTTCTTTAATAAAGTTGATCAACTTTATAGACACAATCTAATTTCAGTCAAACTAGGCTGTTCAGTTCTTCAGTAATTTTTTAAATTCTCTTTAGTACATTGAATGAATTCAAACTTGAGTTTGACCTAAAGTCATAATTTAATATTAAATCTTACCTTAAGCCTCAAGAGGTGTGTCGCTTCTAATTATACAATAGAAATCTGAGATAATGTAACTTGTAGGATGTTTGTTTGTATACTGAATGATATCACCATGGAGTGCGCATGATTTTATTTTTATATATTGGTTTAAGGGAGTTACTCCTAAAGCTTTAGAAAAGAAGACTTATCAAGCCAGCAGTCATAAGTTCTTTGTGTAGATTTGTTTATTGTCTACAAAGAAGTGGGTACAGTGCTGACCAAGCAATGAGGTCAGGTGATATTTCATTACTCCTGAGATGTTGTCTGCCTGTCTGAACATGTACTTCTACACTGATATCTTTACTGCCTGAGGGCACAGATCAGGGATTGCAGCAAACAATAGGCTGTCTTAAACCACACATTCAAATGTGACGTGTGTCATCAGCACATGTAACACAGCATACATTCCAATGCAAGCAGGTATGCACAGCACAATCACTACCACTATTATTACAGCTGACATACAACCTTTTTTTCTCTCCCCATTCCTCCTACAAAACAAGTATACTAGCCTAATAATCAGACTAAATTGCCAAAAATTACAGATATGCCAGTCAGTTCAAAAGTCTGGAGCCAGGCTAAAAAAGTACTTTACATTAAAATAATTTGCAGTAATGCCTTTTTGTCATCAGCAGTGTTTTATTTCTACATTACACATATATAAGAAGAAAATACCTCTTAATTATTAAAACCCGAAAGGTTTTTCTTGAGTCTCCTGACATTTTGTACCAACTTTACTATTTGTAGTGTGTGTCCATAGCTCTATCCATCCATCCGTCAAGCAGCTTTGGTCATTCTGTTTGTACCAGGGGGATTTGTAGGAAGGCCAGGGATGAGATGAGATGGAGATTACGACAGAGATAATGGTGTTTAGATTTAGTGTCACTCAGAGAAGGCAGTGGAAATGCAAAGCTGCAGCTTTAATCACAGGTGAGCCATGTGCTCTCTGATCTGATTTAAATGAATGGTTTACCACATGTTTACAGCAGAGTGGCTGATAGCACTGAACAAAACAAATGACAGACAGTTGTCACAGACTGCCAATCTTGGTTTCCAATAAGAATAGGAGACCATATTTTATTACAGACTTTTAAAGGACACTTCATGTCATGACTTCCTCCTAAGTGATTAGCCCCTGTCTGCCCATTGTAATCATTACATATTAATTATTGTAATTACATATCCTCATAATAAATCCTTTATATCCTCTATTTGTGGTGTATATCATTTGGCAGTATAGTGTATGGTTATGAACAGAATGGAAATAAATCTATTGCGGACTTTGGTTTCTGGATGTTTTGGTGATGATACATTAAGACAAGCATGTTTGTCAGGACCCCTTCACAGGCACTTGGGATTTATATATATTTTTTATTTTGTTTGTTTTGTGCCGGAATACTATATAGTTGTATTTTACAGAGCCTCTAAACATGATTTTTATTAGACAGTTTTAAAAGAAAAACACTTTAAATGATTTTCACAAAGAGAACTTAGAACCGTTCTTATTGCAATAAAGCTTGCTCTGAACAGCCCAGAGCCTTGCCTAGGTCACGTCAAATTTATCAATATCGTAACCGCACGTCTTCCTCTGTTTTACAGTTTGCATCTATATTTGTATTTATATATCCTGGATCTATGGTCATATTATTTTTATATCACTCTGAGTCTTTACTTTCTCAAATTCAAGACATTTCACAAATCGGTGATAAATTGCATTTCGCTCATCGCTGTCACTTGTATCTGTCTGTGAATGAAGGTCCGCACATTCGTTTCAGGCTGATAAATCCGTATTTATTGAACAGAGGCAAATGTAACAACTAATGTATTTGATTATAAACATTAGTTTTAATCATACAACAATTAAAATTTAACCCGACCAAAGTTTTCATTCATAAATTCGGTAAAACTATCGCGTCGAATCTGCCGAGCTTGTTCACAGTCAGAGGCGCAAGATGGCGGTCCCTACAAAACAGTAAGTTAAAAACATGCTAACACGATTATGATAGTGTATGAAAAGAAATAAAGGACGGGGTTTCTGCTTGTTTCGGGTTACCCTTAAAATCGTGGTGAAGACCTTAATTCACTGTTGCAGCCCTGTTTTTTTAGCTCCGGGTCATTAGCAAAACAAGGGTTTGTCCACTGCTGCTCCTGTTGCTACTAAACGACAGGCTAACGTTATGCTAACGACGCTTAGCTAGGTAACGTTAATTAAAATAGGGTCCATTTTATATGTATAAGGCTTCAAATCTTAAATTTTGTCTCATCTGCTGTATATATATATCAACCTTTTTTTCAATTTTGTGTTTGCAGAAACACCTCATCGTGTTTTCCGACGTCTGCCCCAGCATTATTAATGATACACTGTCAGGCAGAGTCAATAAAACTTTTATAGCTAATGTTAGTCATTAATACCGCAGCTAATATGATAGGTTTTGGGCGTTTTTGCCTCACCTTTTTGTGCTTTTTTATTGCATTGTGTAAAGTACTCTAAGCTTTATGTTTGCACCAAGTCACCTGTCGCATTACCAAGTTAAGTTACTGTCCTTTCAAGCTGTCATTTGAATATGGCTGTTCTTGTAACCGGAATATTGAAAATTAGTTTGTACATTGCTAATGGAAGCATTCATAACTCTTCGAAGGATAATCCCTTGTCTGAATCGTCATTGTAAATACACAGAATTGTTCTCAATTATGCGCTTGGGACTTATCTCGAATCATCACCCACCCATCCAGTTAGTTATTATTATTATTATTTTTAGTTAGTCGTTGCCAAAATAGCACAGAGCCAGTCCACCTTAAGATAAAATGCCGTTCATTCAAATGTATTGAAATAAAAATAATTCAAATACATCTTTCAGTTTTAGTGTCAAGTAGAAAGCCTTTGCAGTTGTCTCAGTAGAGACACCACTTTTCTTCCTGAATTAGGACTCATACAATAACTGTACAGAGGATTTTTTTGTGGATCAGGGTTGAAGAAGTCTTGCTTTCTAATTGTTCTCAGGTACGGGCTGATCTTGCCACAGAAGAAAGGAGCATCAAAGTCAGCAATCCTGCAGAAACCTTCAGTGTTTGGGGATGACTCAGATGACGAGGTGGGTAAACTTAATGATTTGTTATTAGCTTAGTATAATAGTTTTTCTCTTGTCACTGACCAAATGCTGCTGGTGGAACTGGTGCTTGTTTTGTTATGAAAATCTAATAGTTTTCTGTAAAAGAAAAAGAGGCGTTCCAGTATAACTTGGCATTTAGCAGAATTCTGTCTCGATGCAATAAATATCTCTTATGTTTTGTTTCTCAGACCTCAGTTGGTGAGAGTTTGCAGAAAGAGGCTGTCAAAAAGAAGATGATGAAGCAGGTGAGAGGAAGTATTAAAAGATATAATGTGACTTGAGTCCACTTAATATTTAAAATGCTTTACCTTTTGTTTTTTCAAACCCAGTCATTCTTAGTTGTATAACATTTCTTTGGTCCTCATCTTTCTTTCTCTGTCTGAAGACACGTTTGGAGATGCAGAAGGCCCTGGAAGAGGACAGCACTGTATATGACTATGATGCCGTGTATGATGAAATTCAAAACCAGAGACTTGAGAATAACAAAAAAGTTCTGCATGGCACAGACAAAAGGGTAAAGTTTTTATGTTGAACTGTTTTACAGCTGCATTTGTCTAATTATTAAAAAGACCATCCATGAAGACCCTGCATTGGCCTGCATTCTACTGAAATGTGCTGGAGCAAGACGCAGAAAGCAAAGTGTGAGCCATAATTTCTTTGTGAACATGGAATCAATTAATTTTTATTTATCTCTCTCTTTTTTGCAGCCTAAATATATCCACCAGTTAATGAGAGCAGTTGAGGACCGAAAGAAAGAACAAGAACGAAGGGAGGAGAGGAAGATCCAGAAGGAGAGGGAGGCAGAAGGAGAACAGTTTGCAGATAAAGAAGCTTATGTTACCTCGGCTTACAAGCAAAAACTGCAGGAGCGGAAGGAGGAGGAGGAGAGAGAGAAAAGAGAGGCAGAGATTGAAGGTTAGAAGACTGATAATTTACAACTAATTGAAGGCTGTGAGCAGATTAGATTTTGTTGTAATGCATGTGGTGAGGCTTTTAACTCCAGACTTTCGCAATAATATATGAATGTATCTTAAAGCAACTTTTTGTTATCCCTCAGCAGTCAGGATCTTGTAAAACAGTTGAAAAAAGCCAAATGGTCTTTCAATTATTCTGTTGAAAGCAGAAAAGGTTTAGAGGGTAACTCATTCCTTAATTAATATTATTGTGCCAGATACTGGTGAAAAGGCATCTCTTTTCTTAAGGTGCACAGAGTATTAATTGTAGATGCACAATTCTAGATATAAATCTACTTTAAGAAGTTGTGGAAAATATATTATATGCCAATGATGTAAATGATTTGTTTGAATGATTTTTGTTTTGAGCAGCTGCTTTAGACGTCAAGAAACAAAAAGACCTGAGTGGTTTCTACCGGCACCTGCTGAATCAGACTGTAGGAGAGGAGGCGATACCAGATCGCTCAGGAATTAAGTCTGTCATGGCTTCTCATTACTTTCTCATCCATAACCCTAATCCCAATACACAAATACATATTTTTGCAGCTAGCAACTTCTTAGCATTTAATTGTATATCTCTGTTCCTGCTTCCACAGAACACAACCCTCTGTTTCAAAAGACACAGAAAGGACTTCACCTGTTAACTCGTCCATATCCCACGATATTATCCGGAGTTCATGCAGCGACAATGAGGAGGGAAAGACTGGTTTTAGCAAGCCTGCGACAGGCTCTGCACATTCAAAACGCCAGTACAGACAGAGGTCACCTTCATCAGGGAGCGGAGAGGAGAAGGAGAAAGAGAGGGAGAGAGACAGACACAAGAAAAGCCACAGAGATCAAGACAGAGACAGAGTGAGGGACAGAGACCGAGAGAGGGACAGAGATAGGGACAGAGACAGAGACAGGGACAGGGACCGAAACAGGGAAAGAGAAAGGGATGAAAGACATGGGGGAAGAAGGGATGACAGGGATAGAAGGAAAGACAGGGACAGAGACAGAGGCAGAGAGGATCACAGAAGCAGAGCAAAGGGGGACACAGAGAGGGAAGACAGGCACGGGAAGAGGGAGAGGAGCCCCAAAGAACGAGAGAGGGATAAGAATGGTGAAAGAGAGAAGAGGAGGAACCCAGGTGAAGACAAGCGAAAGGACAAAGATCGGGAAGAAGAGAAGGACAGGAAGAAGGAACCAGAGAAGGAGAAGGCAGTGAAGAGGGAAGAGAAAGATCCAGAAAAGAATGAACACGAAAAGGAAAAAGAACCTGAGGAAGAAGAGGAAAATAAAGAAAAGGAGGAGAAGGCAAACAAGTTTGCAAAGCGCAGCACGGATCAGACTGTGAGTTCAGCACGAGACAGGTACATGGCCAGACAGATGGCACGCTCAGCCTGTAAGACCTACATAGAAAAAGAGGAGGACTGAGCAAACAACCCTGAATTCACACAACGTTTATCTTAATTTAGAGGTAAGGTTAATGTTGTCTAATGTTTTCTTGTTTTTACAATGAATCCCATTACAAGACCAAAATTAACAATGGGTTAGTTACTTCTTCTGTCAAAACTGTCTGACTTCCCTGCCCTGTTATCCAAGCCTATTAGTTCTTACTGAATATCTAAATACTGGTCAAAAGTTTAATTTGATTTTATATTCATAGCAATGATTTCCTTAAACAGCTGGTCATTGTAGTTTCTAACAAAAGTCCTCCAAACAGGAGTAAATTTACTATTTTTAGTTGTTGAACCTTGTTGCACTACTGAGTGTTTACAGCAGGAGGACAGTGTATGTTGGACGGACGGACTCAACTCCATATTAATTACAATGAAACAACATGTTCCCAGAAGTAACATTGAGGCTTACTAGTGTGTTTTCAATAGTTTTGGACAACAGCAGAAGTCTGTGGCATAAAAGAATAGACCAGGTTTTGGTTGCAGAGCTTGCCTTAGTAGTTTTAGTCTTTTCATGGGATTTGTTGAAAATAAGAAAAGCATCTAATATTGCCAACCTCATCCTGTAATGGCTGCCTGTCATACGCTGCAATGGACATGTTCAGACAGCAGAGTGTGCTAATGGTCTTCTGTAATGAGAGACATGGACATACTTGTTTTTTTTGGACTTGTATAGGTGGAATTTTGATTCATCATTGTGAACTAAGAACTCTGACTTGTAAATATGAAGTTTGAGCCTCTTGTAACATCACATAAAAGAATGAGTGCAATAGAAAACCGTGTCACTTATTTCTCAAGATGGAAGAATGGCATGAGTTGTGAGCCACTTAAGTTGTGTTTGGCCAGTTTTGTCAAGATTTTGTATCTTTAGGACGTAGTCAGGGAGTCAAGTTAATAAAATTATTTGTGGTCCACAGTTTCTCTTGTTGCTTCTTGTTTCTTCTGTAGTCATTCCCAGTTTGGTGGTAAATGTGTGCAAAAATCAACATATCAGCTCATAATTCAGAAGAAAAAATGTTTATTTCAGAAAGACCCTCTCAGAAACCTGCAACCACTTTACAGGTTTTGTACAGGAAGACAGCAGTTTTACAAGAAGCAATGTTTGAATGGAGGCATCCTGCTCTTGTGTCAGCTTTGGTCTAGTTGTACATGGAGAGGTTTGTCCACTGAAAAAAAGAAAAGAATTGTTAGAATCTGTTATAAACTTATTGAGTGGTAGAATGTAGCTGAGTACATTTACTCAATATGTACATTTTTCATTTATAATAATGTATACTGCTAAAAAACTACATTTAGAGGTAAATATTGTGTTTTTTCTCCTCCAATACACTTATTTGATAAATAAGCTAAAAACTACTTCTCAGGTTTAAGATTTTACCATCAGAACATATGATGGGCTCATGAAAATATGGTGCATTGTCATAGACAGAACAACCAGTAGTAAAATGCTATTTGTATGTGAATGCAGAAGAAAGAAAGATGATTTAAAATTCCATAGCTCTAACTTAGCCAAACCTAGCTGACATTACTTGTCACACAAACACAAACAGTTCTGAATGTGTACATGTTTATCTGATTTTTCTAGCAAAGCAAGTCAGAAAACTTCACAAACACACTTTGGCTTTACAGGGAATTTTGCCTGAATATTCAAATTTAATGCTTTGACAAAATCTTTCATATCAGACATGTCAGCACATTAAATATTCAACACAGAAATAATGGCTTTTATTTAGAGAATTTTCTTTATTAGATAATGATAATGTGAATATTTCTTCCACATGTTCACTTTTTGTACACTGCATGCTAGTGCTGGGCGATTAATCGAAAATAGACCCTCGATCTAGATTCAGACGCTCGTGCGATCTCATTCCTGATAAGAT
>JAQMCX010000012.1:14149821-14226029 GCA_029814765.1 Acanthurus leucopareius
CAGTTGACTAAGGCTTCTTGTTCCTCGTTTTAATTTTATTAATGTTCAAAAAATTTTCAATACAGTTTAAAGAAAATTAAAAAATGTGGAAAAAAATCGTGTGAGAATCGTAGATATCAATCTTTGTGGAGAAAAATCGAGATTCACATTTTAGCAAGAATCGCCCAGCACTACTGTATGCCTTGGGAAAGAAAAGAACACATCCTTAAGTGGCATTAAGTGGAAATGGACTTACATCTCTCATGGTCAAGCTGAGCACTCCACCTGATGATCTGGTCCTGAAAATATCTGTACAGAAAGAAAAACACAACAAATAACACATTAAACACAACATAAATTTACAGCATATTTTGAAAGGTAAAAGTAATATATCGGCTACAACACTGCTCAGTGTTGAAATCTGAGATTATTGATGTGCATTTGCAAGAAAAAGAGACTGAAGGTGGATTTAGTTCTTTAGACTGAGGGTCCTCTTCAATCACAACAAATCAAAGCCTAATTTCTATAAACTGGAGTGGGGCTTTGATGAAAGGGATGCAGTTGGTGTTTGCCATGTCACTCACTAGAAAACTGGTCCAGGCGTATCATGAGAGGGATGAAGTCCTCCAAGGTGGTGTAGGAGTTGCTTGAAAAGCGTCTGATCATCAGCTTCACAAAGAAATCATCAGCGTCCATTCCTGGTGTGGGCAAAAATACTCCAGTTACAGTCGTGAATATGAAGCATGTTCCCATTTCTCGTATTGATATTAGCTTAATATTAACCTTAAGTTTCAATTAATAAACACTGATACCTGCAGCCTCAATTGCCTTTTGAAGCTCATTGCTGGAGAGGGCTTTACTGCCATTCATATCTGAGTGGTCGAAGAGTTTCTGCACGAAAGATTCAAATACATGAGAAACTGAAAACAATTAACATTTTTTGTCCTTTTTTAAATCACTAACTGCATATCAATGACTGTGTCAAAAAGTTACAAGATTTAAATATGTCTTCATGTCATTGCTGCATTACCTTGTAGTCCTTAACCTTATCCCAGAGAGTTGAGAATTCAGTAAAGCTCATCCTCATCCGATAGTCGGTCTTTGTATGTTAAGGATGTCTCATGAAAAGCATGAAAAAATCATTTATCTCCTGATTAGAATATTGTAATATCATTTTGACTTTCTGACATGTTAACATAGGGCTGTTAGTAAAGACATGAGTTCAAGCATTAAAATGTTTCTTTTTAGGATACATCCATCAAAGCCATCAGGCTCCTGCAGGTGTCCAAGCCAAACCTGCTCCCTGCCAATGGTAGAAACGACAACATTATTTATGACTGTAAAGCTGCCAAAAGATTTTCAATGAATTAACCAGGATTTTGAATATTTTAAATTACAGTTCTGAAAAAAGAGGTAAATTACTTACCGTTAGAGAAGTAGTCAGTCAGGAGCCTCTGGAGCTGTCTGGCACTCAGCTCACCATCCTGACAACACATACATAAACAACAAAAACCGTCATGAATTGATATGAGATCAAGGAGAAATAGACATGCAGCTGCGTGAGTGGAGGGAAAAAGATTTAAAAAGATAAAAGCAAGAAAATGAACACACCTGGTTAGCGTAGCGGTCGAACAAGGCACGAGTGGAATCCTTGTCAGTCATGTCCTCCTCATCGTCACTCTCAGCTGGTATCTGAAGGTGAGACATTAGTGAATCAGCTGTGAAATTGACAGATAATGTTTACTACCTTACAGTTTAGTCTTGCACTACATCTAATGTCATACCTCTGGAATAACAAAGTTCTCCTCTTCGCTGCTGTGATCATCACTACTACCGTCTTCATCAATATGTCCATTATCGGGGCTGGATGCAGAGAAGAATGTGTTAAAATCCTGTTTCTAAACCAATGGTCACTTTCTGTTACACAGGCTTGCTGCTAGCATATCATTTTTTTAATCACCCTAAACTGCTGGGGTCAATGCTTAAACAGAAAATGCCCATGCCATCTTATTGTGATCTTTAGATGAAAAAATTTGAATGGAAAATCAGCTTGCTTAAATCCCAAATTCCTCAAAATAAACTGAAGACATGACTCAAGTGTCCTCAAAGATAGCTTTAAACCCTGATCTATAGTTGCTTAAAATAATATCAATAATCTTGTCAGTCATAGGTCAGATATTCAAATGAGCAGTCCTTCGTTTTAAAAGAAACCCCATTAGAACTCATTATCTGTCAATTTTTACCTGATCTTAGCATCAGTCTTGGAGAAGACAGTGAGAACGAAGTCTGCGCTCATGTTTGGCTTCATGGTTGAGGGGATGATCACATACTCTCCAGGCTGCAGGCTGTGAGGCTCGATCAGATCCCTCTCCCTGGTGTAAATCTGTGTTTGCTTCATAGGCCTGGTAGTGTTAAAGAAGGAGGAGCGCAGGCGTCCTCGTGGAGTCTGCGAAGAACATGAGCCTTATTTAATGCCATGAAATTGCCCTCCAACCATCAAATTGAATTACCGTACCTGATTTATTCACATGTAAAAATTGCTCTCCGTGTGCACGCTGAGTGTGTTATTTGCTCTTACCCCTGCTGGGACCTGTTGGATGTGAAATGGGAAGGAGAAGAAATTGAGTTCAGAAATGGTCAAAAATGTTCATCAGCCATGTAGCCTAAAACAATGACTGAACATCTGTCAAAGGAGTATGACTCTAAAGCACTTTCCTAACTACTTGTCCCACACCCCAGTTGTCTTCCTGTTTGAGTTAGCTGTGCTTTAAGGTTTTTCGTTTCATTCACAATAAACATTTTTCCATTTGTTTCTTTGTTTCTGAGTTTTTATATTTGCCAAGTATGCATTTTATATTATTTAATGGCCAGTCACTATTTAATCAAAATCCAGGATGCAAACCTGAAAGACGGTGAGTCCAATCGGGTAGGATTTTATCTTTTTGCGATGCTGGTGCAGAGGTTTTTGCATCAGAGAGAGCAAGATGTTTGTGTCTTTCTTCTCTTCCTCGTCTATTTTTGTCACCTGGATGCGATACTGGGGATTTGTATCGAAGGTAGCTACAGCAGGTGAGAAACGATAACAATGTCATCAGATGATGCTTCACATGAGGACAGAGACACATGTCCTTGAGGTTACAATAAAAGGTAAAAGAATAAACCAGACTCACAATCGGACCAGTTGCCACCTGCAGATCTCCCAGCTACCCAGCTGCCATCGTAAATCATGCACTTCCACTGGCAGCTGAGGTCTCCATCAATAAAGTTTGGGTTCTCACAGCAGATGAACAAACTCACAAAATAGTAACAGAAGTCCTCCAACTTCATCCTGGCAGATAAAAGCAGCACAACAAGAGAGAGAAAAGAAAA
Organism: Acanthurus leucopareius; assembly: GCA_029814765.1. Taxonomy (NCBI): domain Eukaryota; kingdom Metazoa; phylum Chordata; class Actinopteri; order Acanthuriformes; family Acanthuridae; genus Acanthurus; species Acanthurus leucopareius. The sequence continues at coordinate 14,153,170 of JAQMCX010000012.1, forward strand.
AGCCAGAGGGAAATTTAAATTTCAACAACTGAGACATTTGAAAAAAAAAAAACCCACAGTGTACGTCCACCATGTAGAAGAGAAACAGCTATACAGCTTTTAGTACCACTGTACATTCAAACTCCATCACAAAGAATAAAAGGTTTTCCTTTGTTCTTTTATTATCAGGCCTCACTGTTTTAAGGTACCCTGCATAGTGTTTGACCACTGGTAGCGCTATGGAGCAATGTTTTGATGGCAAGGGAGCAGATGTGGTAATAACAGGAAATTTAGCAGTGTGCAGATTACAAGCTAGCAAATATATTACCTGTGTACATTCAGAAGCATTTCAAAAACTGTCTTTATGAATGATTTATATGACATTTGTGAGAGTAAAAAAAAAAACCTTTGTTACATAACTATAACTATGTGTGTTGCAAATTTACCAGAACTCTCCTTCGTTGCGGTCAGAGCACTTTTCCTGATCTTCTTGGCTCACCCCTCTCCACAAATCTGAGCTGAGGAAAAGAAATGGAGAATGAGGAAAGTGATCAATGACAGAATTCAACATGTTAAAACTGAACATATTTGTTCCTGTTAGATTTCTTTGCATAAACTTGTAACGCAGTGTGAACTTTATCATTATAGCATGCGCGAGTGGTTGTATGATGAATTCAAGTACCTGTCACTCCAATCTCCATTCCACTCTTGTTTGCCCCAAGGGTTCATGAGTCGCACCAGCCTCACTTTGGAGCCATAATACTCAACCTAAAAATTAAATGATAACTTTACAAAAGAGTTGGTAACAATTATTGTTGAAAAAATATTTCTCACTTTCAAACCCTTTAGGCTATTATTTTCACTCTTCCTCTGTTGTATATTTACCTCATAGACTCCGGTGACAGAATAAGCATGTGCATCCACCAATCCAGTGTGTGATACAGTGTTTACCAGGGTTGCCTTAAGTAGAAAAAAAAACAGTTAATCACCCTGATGAGTTTGACTGTTAAAAAATTTCCTCAAAGAAATTCGCCTTTTTTACCCCTTTCTGTGCAGTGCCGCAGCAAATCATTGAGTCGCAGTCGGTGGCTCTGCTCAGTGACAGCCACAGCTTTTCATCATGGCCTGCAGAGTGGACCTCTCTGAGTTGGTAATACATGTGCACACCTCCACTGAAGTCCTTGCAGGCCTCAGATGGCAACCCAGCAATCATGTCGGCATATGAACCACACACCCTGAAGGAGACAGAAGAAAAGATGTTTGCGGATGCTGACGGAAACCATTAGATGCTAATCATTTTATGTCTTCACTCTGGTGTTAATGGCACCATATAAGGTTTAATGAATTGGTTTCATACTTGGCATATGCTTTCTCCAGCAGAGGAACCCAGAACTCATTTCCACCTTTGGCGTGCACAGAGAGCAAACGGTTGTCGAGTGTTGGCAGATGGTCATCAATGACAACATCCACCCACTTGCCATACCTCCAGAACTGACAAAGAAGGGACAAGTAAGAATGAACTGATGGTCAGAATGTATTGAAAAAGCACTGATTTCACATACTTCTGTATTATATGCTTATATACTACAGATTTATATACTACAGATATTTTTTACCCTGAAGTGAAATATCCCTGCATAGTTCTCAAAGGACTGGTCCATGGGCACCACTTGCACCATCAGGCCCTTACGGAAGGTGAGTGAGGCAATTGCAGCCAGAAACCAGCAGTTACCTGGTAAAAAGAAACCAAACAAACAAAAAAAAGTGTTTTTTTTTCTAAAGAACTGCTGTATAGTTTGAATTCTCACCTAAGCAAGGTAGTAATTGTTGTTGTTGTTTTCAGCTGTAAGCCAGAGATCATTTCTTACCCACACCGCCCTGACCATAGTCAAAGCGGGAAGCTCCTTTCTCAATGAAAGCAGGCTTCTCATTGTTGTTTTGTGCCCTCAGGATTTCCTGAAGAATGCAACAACAGAAATAAATCAAATGTAGACAAGCATGTTGAAACAAACACATAAGACAAAATATGAAATTGTGTTTTGGAGAAAGAGATGATATCTTTGAATTGACATGAGGATTATCTTACCGATGGTCGAAGCCACTGCACTTGATCCTCACGCCAGCTGCTCATATCAGGCAGGTCTCCCAGAGATTGGCTGTTAGGAGGGAAGGTGTTGTCCACAAACAGCCTGCCTCTGCTGAGGCTGTACCTTTTCAGCTGCGCATAGTCTTGGTTGTTGAACTTGGCAGGGTTGGAGGGGCTCCCTTCACTGCCATCCTGGTAACGCAAATTGATGATAGAGGTGCAGTTCCCAGATTCAGGCATGTTGACGAGAGGTTTCTGAGTAGATGAAAGACAAAATAAGAGATTTTTCAAATCTGCTTTAAGAAATTATTGTGCAAAAGCAGTGAGATAGAGATAGATGGATGGAGAGATTTACCCGTGAGACCGACTGCTGATCAACTGCTGCTTCCTGAAAGGAGAGGTGACTTGGAGGAGTCCAAGCTGGTCTTTGCAGCCGACTGTCCCACTTTTATATACCCACTGTCTTACGTAAATCTGGAGGCAGACCCGCCTCCAAGAAGGTATAGAAAAACAAACTTAAAAGGGGCCTGGAGGTTTCTCATCAAGGAAACTGGTTTCAGTTATATGTCATCACCTCTACTGATATGTTACTGACATGTCTCCCGTCACATCGGTCTCGTTAAACCTTCACCTGTGTAATTCACATAGATAATAACAGTTTTCTGCTTTTCATTATATCTGTTCTTATTGTGTACACGGTAGCACAGCATGAATGCACTTTCATTCCCTGAGTATTATATAATCAAGAAAACAACACTAACTTCTACCATGATCCTTAAATGTTAAGTCATTTTTATTATTACACTGCTTGTATTTTGCTATTAGTAAATTTTAATGATAAGTTCTTAACAATCTAATGAGGGAGGAGATGTGATTTTGGGGATTTTAATGTGATAAACTGCAACTGTTTTAGTGCTGAATTCTGCCGCATCCAAAGAACTAAAGAAAAACAGTCTTTAGAAAACCAACAGTGAAAGTCTGAGATTTTTTTAATCAAATCAAGAGAGAAAATCTAAATGCTTATTTATTCTCTGGACTATGAGTTACAGATGCTGTGGACTGGTTCAAACTGGCGAAGCGCCCCTGTGAGCAAAGCAGCACCTGTAAATCACCTCTAACAGATTGTTATTATAGCGAACATGCAGTACACATGTATGTAATACAGGTGTCAAAACGAAACGTGAAGTTGTATGTGATATTAGAGTGGTGCATTGATGGATGCATGTACTTCAACAAAGTAAAACATCAGTGGCTTTGCATATACCATCTCATGCACATTGTGTGGAATCTATTTTAATTTAAAAAACGCAGAGAAGAAACTGCAAAAAAATGCTAATATGTATAAAAACCATGACCTCTTTCTCCTTTTTTTCCTTTTTTTTGAAAAAGAGATGGAGGATTAGACTCATGTTTGGATGCTGAGTTAAGCCACAATGAAGGAACTAGAGAGAAAAAATAGCTTGAGAAGTTAAAATGTGAGATTTTGCATCAAATTAAGAAAGATAAGCTACACCCTAATTTATGTATGCATGCATGTATGTGTTGGTCTTAGCATTTTCATGTCAAATAAAATCTACAAGGAGAAAAACATTTGACTTCCAATATGTTTAATAAGCAGGAATTAAAGCATTTATATGAAATTAAGAAAGCAATACATGAAAATATAAGCATGCATGATTACATAAGGCATGTTTAGGAGGTTACACAATACTTACACAAAGATAATAACTTATATAGCCTTTTTAAAATATACATACAAGAAAATATTTTTTTTTAAAAAACTGTCTTGGGACACTTGCTACATTCCTGTAAACAAGGGGCAAAAATTTTTACCATTACCACAGAGTGTTATAAAAAAAAGCCATTGTATTTTGAAAAGACATCTATGGCACAAACATGTAAAAAATGAAAATTTCATCTTTTGACAGTGACACCAAGTTTTGATGTTAAGTTGATTTCCATACAGATAAAAACAAGTGTTGATGACAAAAATTTCAAGCCCGTTGCAGAGTTAATGCACTGAACCGTATAGCAAACTCTGAACAGGAAGGAGTAATTCAAGAAGACAGGGAGCAAAGTAGAGCTATAAATACCAGTGTCACTGCTGAAGTGCACACCTGCTGCAGGAACAAGGTGCCCTGTCAGCGTCCTCATTGTCTGATGTCTTCTTTTTTTCCCCCCTCTGGTTTACAACTGCCTTTAGGGAACAAAATATGTCAAGACAAGTCATAACTCTCAGATAGGGGAGGTGGCTCACAAACTGTACATGCACACACAACTCTTACATAAAGCGGCAGAGAATCAGCACGGAATGTACAGATGTATAGAACCGGGCATTGGTTCAAATCAGTGTGCAAAAAACCACAAAACTAATGAAAGATTTTAGCAAAACAAGTTATGCAATTAAGCAAAATTACTCTAATGTTTAGTACTGAAAAGAGAAAGATAGAATAAACCTCGAATGCATTTTTATTTTATTTTGATAAACTTATGCCTGCAAGGAAGCCTTTAGTAGGAGTTGTTATGCCAGTTCTCACGGCTGTTAAAGAAGTATGTTTTTAAAGAGTGACTCTGAGATAATGACCGTGTTTCAAATGACATGTCATGGTACATTAAAATATTGTTCATGCTTTTTTTTTTAATGCTCTTATACGGTTGAAATCACAACCGAACTGACATGTCAGCTCATATCTTTTGACACACTGTGCTGATAGACACTATAGATACATGCCAACCCCTGTAAAGGTGAGAGAGTTCTCCCCCTCTGGAGAAATTCTTGCTGAACAAGATATAAACACGCAAGCTTTTTTTTATTAATAACCCTTTTATATAACTCAGATTGCGTGTTCACGATTGTAGCATAAAGCAGAGCCTAAAGAGGAGGAACAATGAAAGACTCTGAGGAAGTGTTTCACTTAAAATGCTAAGATGATCAATTAAAACTATCAAAGTTAGAAATATTTTTTAAAAATTAATAAGCATATACCCAAGCATCTATTTGCATTAAATAAACTAATTTAAAGTGTGTTTTTGATTATAGGGTTTAAACAGGAGATCTCATTTCATTACTCAGCCGACTTGCATTGTAATTTGAGGCAATTAGAAGTAGAGGATGTTCCGATGTGGGTATTTATTAGCGGGTGCCAGCAAATTCTGCCAACTTTTCAGACGTGGAATTTTGCCAGTTCCTGTGCCAGTGATTATAATCACTTCACTGGAAGAAAGCAGCAGTGTTTAAGTGAAGAAGTGTGTGACAGGTGTTTTGAAGAGGATTTGACTATCTCATTACAGACTTGCATATTTTGGCAAAGAAAACATTTTCACAGGAAGTTGAAATGGAGTCTGGAAAATGCAAAAACAAGCACAAGTTTAAAAAAGACAATGCTGCTTCAACCACTTATACGCTCCATACAGGCCTCTCTGTTCAGACCCAGAAGCTCTGTCCATTTAGATATGACTCCTTTCTCTATGATTTGATCAGTATTTTTTAAATGTAACTCCCATGTAGAATTGAGCATTTTCTTGCAACTTTTTCATGAGCATCAGTCCTTACCTGGTATGTCCATCAGCATGATTTGCTGCAATCCATTAGCACTGTTTGGACTACACTTTCACAGCATGTCAACATGTTATGTACAAACCATTCAAAATCACAAATAGGCCTTACATATTTATTCAATGAATTCATAAAATACAGTTTATCCCCCGCAGATTTATAATGTGTCACTGAATTATCTATTTGTTTGTCATTTAAGTGCAAATGCATTCTGTATATGTATATTACTAGCTAAGTAGGATTATAAATGACTTTTAATAATGTTTGAATGAGTATTAATTGCTCGAGCACCCTGGCAGGAATTGTACTATAATCTTATCAGATCATCATTCATCTGTTGCCTCTCGGGTGTCTTCACTCCATCTCTGTCTCTCCTTTGGAGTAGACTGTGATGACGAAGCTTGCGGTTTCATTGGGTGTATATGTGCAAGGAATAATTAGGTACCCCCCCGGCTCCAAACTGTGAAACTCGAGCAGTTCTCTCGACTGGATGAACTCACTGACACTAAAAGGCTCCTCATCCTTGAAGAGCAAAGATGGAAGTTTCCCTTTAGGTGACTGCAAAAAGTACAAATGGACATGTTCTTCCAGTTATGTATGCATGTAGGTTTTATGTGTATTATGGTTTATTTTTTAAATTAAAATATGTAAATAATTCTTTCTCTACCTCTGATGGCATCTGTTTGAAATTAAATATGAAGATATTAGATTAGATACTTTACAACTGACACAATATCAACAATGCACCACAAAGCTGCAACACAATGACCGGACATATGTTTAGTCATGGCTTAGGAACAGACGAGCACCACGGACCTTGTGGATGGTGAACCTGATGGAGTGATGTTTGACTTTGCTGCCATGTTCTTAATCAGACTCCTGCAGCAGAGACAGTAAGACGTTACTGTCTCCTTTGCTCTTCTCCGCCACCTCTTTCACTGTGAGCCGGTACTGTGGATTTGTCCAAAACTCCTCTAAGGAAAAGCATGAGATGGTTACAGCACCCAAGCAAATGTGTAATTTTTCTCTTTGAATCATCTAAAACCATTCAAAGTAATCTCAAGAGTCATTTTTTTTTAGCCAACTCATGAAAATGAAGCTCAATATCCAACTTTAGCCAAAAAAAAAAAACAGAGCTCACAGATTATACTAATCTAGTGAAGAACCTTTTGGATCTCAGTGGCAGCCCCCACATTCTTTTGTATGAGGCTGGCAACAGCAATCAGTAAAATTAACACTATTTCAGCTGAAGATAAAAGGATTGTCAAAGTGACATGTTTGCAGGGCAGTAAAATCCTGCAAACAATGCCACAGAACACCTGTTAACCACATATGTGTCAGAGCAGGAAGATTTGAGAGCGTGGCAGCAGTCATTAAGATGGCCAGCACATAGTGAAGGGTCATTTACAGCTGAATTCACAGCATGCAAATATGCCCTTTGTAATAAAACTGTTGATTATTGTGCAATATAGTTATGAAAACCTGTTTTATAATCAGGGCCCCCAGCAGATTTCCCGGCCTCCCAGCAGCCCTCTTTCAGTGAACAGTTCTACTTGCAGGTGATGTCACCATCTAAAAAGTTGGGGCTGTTGCAGCAGACGTTCAACTCTTCATAATAAACACAAAAGTCTTCCATCTTCATCCTGAAACAGTGATGAATAAGAATCATTCACAGCAAAAGCTTGAATATATAGTAAGAAAGGTTAACCATAGAATGTAGATTTTTTCTAAAATCATATTCATTGTACTCTACACTGCCACGGTGCTGGATATTTTTCACAAAAAAAAAAAAAATGCTCATCTGCAGCATTAATTATGTTCTTTCATTTTCCAGTACATACTGTACATATTTCTTCTCTGTTTTGTGTGGGCTGGTTTATGAGTATGGGCACAGGCTTGCAGCTTTTTTTTTTTTTTTTAGCAATGCTGCTTTTTGGATTATGTATGTAATCTGTAAAATCAGTCTATTTCCTTCTCTTGCTCAACCCCACCCCTGATTCCCCCCGCAGCATGTCGGATTGCTAACAGGCTACAAAAGACACCCGTCACTTTCTGTTACTCATGAGGCAGAAAACAGCACCTTCCTCTCTGCACCTGCTGCGGGTCAAAACACATTCTCAAGCCTCGGTGCATACGACAAAAACAGCTCTTCAAAAATGATGTGACTGCTTAGATGTTGTGGTATGTCATGTTTACTTTCTGGACGTTAGGTTTTTCATTCAGCTTTTTCACTTCCTCTACCAGAATTCTCCATCATTGCACACTCTCAGACGGAGGTCACGGTCCTTCTCGCTTACAGTATCTCACAGTTTTGACCTACAACAGAAATCCACTTCACTTGTTATTCTTGCAACATAGAACTTTGCGGGGGTTGTCACAAAGAGAGCTGTAACACTTTATGCAGATAATAACATGTTATTAAAATTTCTAATGTGACAGCTTGGCTGTTCCTTACTTGTCACTCCAGTTTCCGTTCCACTCCCTCTCACCCCAGGAGTTCCAGATTCCCACCAGATTCGCCTTCTTCCCATCACTCTCCAACTGTGAAATAAGTCATAAACGGTCACCTTTTTCACATTTAATGAACACTGGTTTTGCTTCTGCTTTTTTTTTATAATCATCAGTGTTTTAAAGTTGAGGTTAAACAAGCTAAGGGGACAAAAGCAGCACACAGTCTTTATACCTGCTGTGTAAGGTACTAACCTGCTTGACGCCTGTCACAGCAAAGGCATGATGGGCCACAAGACCAAACATGTTAAAAATGTCGTCCCCTTTTTTATGTAACACATGCAAATCACAGGTTTACGGTTGATAAAAGTCATTTTGAACTTCCTGTCAAAACCTACTAAGACATAATTTTGTCTTTTACCCCTGAAAAAGTATCACATCCCATCATAGCTTTGCACTGGACGGCTCTGTTCATGACATCCCACAGGTAAGACGGGCTTTTGAACAGCGTGCAGTTTATGTCCTTGAAGGCTTCAGATGGGTTTCCAGCTATCGTGTCTCCATAAGAGCCACAGATCCTGAAGTGAAAACATTAGGGGCAAACAAATTTGCAGACAAGACAGAAAGCACATAGGCAAGGAACTAAAATGAAGGTTATTTGGATCTGAAGTGTTTAATAACTAGTGTGTTAAAGCTACTACAATGAAATTCAACAGACTGATTTTTACTCCAGCAGGTTTTGGCTCTCTGTGTGTTGTGTCATCTTAGTATGCAGTCTGCATAAAGGGTTACAGTTTGGTTATCATGCACTTGACATAGGCTTTCTCCAGCAGGGGGGCCCAGAACTCTTTTGTAGACCTGGATGAGACTGACACAGGCACCTGGATGTGTGTCGGCAACAAGTCATCGATGACAACATCCACCTATTTTCCAAACCTCCAAAACTTCAAAAGAGAAATGATAAAAAATGAATTTAAATTTGTTTAAATACTTCCAACTTGAAAATATACTTTGAATCAAAAAGGTTCACTGAGGATTGTTTGGATCCTCTTGAAAGAAAAAAGGTACTTCATTCTAAAGTGAAATAGTCCAGCATAGTTGTCCTTGAGACTTTGATCGGGGGGGCACCACTTGCACCATCAGTGACTTGCAAAGAGTTAAAGCTCCAACAGCTGAGAGAAACCAGCAATCACCTGCAGGAAACCGTAGAGAACATTAAGATAAATACATTCCCAGTGCCTTTATTCATAGAAAAGGCCTCTATGCTGAGCTTTCTAGTAAATCACATATTGTTAATACAAATAACAAGGAGAATATTGAGAATTTCTTCAGTTTTCATACTAACAGCCCCTTGTTTGAAGTCAAACCTTGATTCACCATGCATGAGAAATGCTGCATCAGGGTTGAGGTCCTGTAAAGGATGAAAGACTTGTGAATCCTCTCCCTTCTCAAACATCGTACTTATACGATCATTTTAGATAATGGATAAGCTGACTTTCATGTGGTCTGAGCCACTCCACCTCACTGAGCTGCTCCTGTGTGAGATCCTCAAGTTTTCCCAGAGAGTTGAGGTCTGCTGGGAAAGCTTCATCTTCAGATATCTTCCCCTGGTTAAGGAGAGCTTCCTTGAGCTGCTCGAAGTCTTGGCCTTTAAATTTCACAAGGTTAGAAGGGCTTCCCTCGCCTCCATCCTCATAGAGGGAGCAAACCATCTTCACTCTGGTGGATGCCATTTTGAAGAGCAGAATGTCCAATATCTGATTAAACAGAAACCGGTCAGCAGTTTTTATAAGGTAAAACTGATACTAACAAATTTCATGAGGATAACACCAAGCAAAAGACGAAATAATAACAGGAAAATGAAACATACCTGTAAAGTTGGAGTCTACTATCAAAGATTCAACACACCTACTGCAAACCAGACGTGTTAGTCTCAGATATTTAACAGTTTGAAGCAGGTGAAGCCACATCCCTGTACTTGGTTTGGCAGAAGATGAATTATGCTAAAGGCATAACACTGAATTATTGATTACACAACCCTGATATCTTGTCCAAAACCACGCATTTGAACTAAAGTCAACTCAAAGAACAAGAGTTTCCATTTTGCTTACCAACTCATTCATCACCTCATTATGAATTTATACATATGCTGCCAGCAGAATGGGAGAATTTGCTAATCCTTTATAATATATACTCACTAAAAACTCTACAAGAACTATATATGTTTAATACTTCAGCTCATTACCTTGACTAATATTTGTAATTATTTGTTTATTCTGAAACTGAATCAGCAAGATGCTTAAAACTATTTGAGACAGGAGCAACAAGACTGCTAAAGTCATGAAATGCTGCAAAAACACCTGTTAGAAACATGCTACAGGTAAACAGGTTCATTGGTACAGGTGATAGTATCATTATAGGCAAGGATTAGATGAGGTTCAACACTTTACAAAACAAAATTATATAAAGAATTAAACTACATGGGCTTAGGAACACTGTGTTACCATTACCATTGTTGGCAAAGTTTGTTTTGGCAACTAGTCAAAAGCTTTCAGAACTTCCTTTACAGGATTTAGCTTTAACGAACAGATCAACTGCAGAACAGGTAAACAGTCAAGCATTAAAAAGCTTGGTGCCAATTAAGGTCAACGGCTACAGTCAGGCAGAAACTGAACGTTTGCACTGTTAAACATGTGAAGGACCTCAGGTGAAAACGGTTGAAAATGGCTGCCAACTCCTTTTTGAGACAAATGTCAAAACATCACCTATTTTTATATTAACAATGAGACAGCAGTTTAATATATGATGTTAAACGTGATCTCAACCTGTTTTAAACAAACTTGAAACAAATCTTGTGTGTCTGTGTGCATAAAACCTAAAATGAGACAGCAGTCAGTGTTGTACCTGCTCTGTGGTTAATTGTCTAAGTGGTTTAGGAAGGATCACTTAGAACTGAAATGCAGAGTTCTGAGTTTTGCTTTTTGTACCAACATGCAGTTTAGGCACTGATGTCATTTTAAAGATCTGCTTCTTTGTTCATCTTTGTGGAAGAACTCACACAGTTTCAAACTTCAGGCTGTTTTGAAATTTTATTAAAATTATACCAAACATTTAATCTGCTTTTCACAGTAAAAATGTTTTCACAAAAACTTTGACATTCATCTTCAGATCAGTGTCCGCAGATCCTCTTGACATCTGAAAGAGAGAGAGCCAGATTAGTCTTCAAATAAAAACAAAATGGGGTTCAATGAAACGGCTTTAAAAGTCTACAGACACTACTGAACACAGCTGGTTGCTCATTTAATCTATAACGTTGGGATTGTTTACATCAGGTTAGCTGACAAGCAGCTGATATAGATCAGCTGATCTCTGGTTGCAATTAAAAAAAACTTAAGAAAAAGTACAGAGCTAACATTTTCCAGGCCCTGATACCATCTATTTTGTGTCATTTATTTTAATTTCTCTCATTATTTAGCAAACATTTTTATCAAGATTATATTTCACTGCCTGTATGGGAATAATGTTCCACCTAACTCTGCATTTTCCTGCAAATTTGCTTTACAAAGTAGCTTATCTGCTACGAGAATACTTCTGGGAGTTTGAGTGGATTCTGTTAGTGCTGCAATGACTAGGTTTCCCCTGCAGGTGTCATCCTGAGCAGCCCCTCTGGGGTTAAGAGATTTGGGCCTTTGAGACATTTCAGCAGTGCAGTTATTTCCTTGTTCTCTTGTTAGAGTTTAAGCTATTTCAGTTTTAATTTCATCATAAACAAGAAGCACCTTGTATTAAAAACTTAAGTTACCTGTCAAGGTCACTCAACTGCAGACTTCAGAGTGAAGTAACACACGGTGCAACACCTGTAATAAAAACAATTGTGGAATTTTAGAATAGACCAACATTTAGAAAACCAGCCTTAGAAAAGTTCTGCAAAAGTCTCAGAAAAGTGGATTAGAGACAATCGTCAGTTGTCGCATCTGACGGCACTTCCTATTCCCAGTTTTCATCACTGACAAAGCTTCTTGAAGTCATTTAACTGCAAGCACATAAGCCTCTTTTACTTCACCTTTGTGCAACCTGAGTCAAATAACCTGTATTTAGGATTTAGCAAATTTCACAGCATTAGACTACAAAGTGCTGGCAGTTCACGTCAAATAGGCACCTGCAATATGTGCAGGAGCTGAAGATTACAAATCTCTGCTAATCTCTGTTTATCTCAGGTACATATCAACTGTAGTCATCAAGGTGGGATTAAAATGTTTGATTATGCCTACTTGAAATACAGACATATCTGACAAATAATGTGGATTTTGAGCCAAATCACTAAAAGCATGTATCTCTCTTCACAACTATCAAGATTGCCGGTTAGCAAGTTTCCTGCTCAACTGTGAAGAAGTTTAAACAATCCAAGTGTTTTAATTGTGCAACGGTGAGATTGAAGCTTATTTGACATTTCAAAAGACACCCTTTCTAAAAATAAATGTGAACTTACAAAGATCATTTCGAAAGTTGTAGCTTCACCCAAGTAAGAGAAGTCGCTCGCTTCCAGAGGACTCTTCAGTAACCAGCTTGATCTTTGGAAACCAGAGGTAAAATGTGAAATGGTTAAAAACTGACTGCAAAAAAAAGTCAATCTAAGCCAAGATGTTTTTGTTAGTGAGTTCAGAAAACCAATGATCACCACTGAACAATCTGCCGGTAATTCCAGCTATTTCAGTTTAAGTTTCATCACAACATAAGCAGACAGTTAGCATTTTCTATGACTGATAATGAAAATTCACCTTTGGGACATGAAACATCTTCAGTCAACTGGTTTAACTTGGAGATTACTCAGGGCTGCATGGCACCTTGAAAGAGAAGAAAATGGCAACTTTAGATAGGCAGTGAAGAATAGTATCCACCTAACTTGGGTAACAAATATGTTGATGTGGTCAGTTGTCCTTTAACAGCACTTTCTACACAAAGTTTTCATCACCATAAAGCTTAACAGAAGTAAAACCCTGATTAGGATGTGTTAACTTACCCATTATTCAGACCTTTGGTCATTAGCAGGTCTATTTCCAGTCTTTAACAGCTCAGAATCTCTTTCACATTTTTCAGCTACAAGAGAAGACAAGGTTATGATTTGTACTTTAGTCTGATCCATTAACTGTGTTACAAAACAACTGCATCACTTAATGTTCAGAAAACCGAGAGTCACCACTGAACAATCTGCCGGTAATTCCAGCTATTTCAGTTTAGATTTCATCACTACATGTGCAGCTAAAGTACAAATTATGGTAAGTACATTTGATACCAACCTCAAATTTTGACATCCATCATCTGGAATGGGCCCATTCAAAGCACTCTAACAAAAAAAAAAAACATTTCCATTAAAGTCCATAAAGTTTATGAACAAAGGTTATTGAAATGAAGGTTCAGTTGCAGTTTTTGAGGCTCAGAACAGTGAGTATGAAACATCGTCAGTTATCGCATCAGACGGCACTTCCTATTCACAGTTTTCATCACTGACACATGTGCATTATCAGAGATGGTTTGGTTTATCACTCACCTGCCATGGATATTAGGAGACCCCATATATCCAGTGTGGATTTCTTGAACTTGTGTGAAGACATGCCAGACTGAAGTTCACCTGAGTGAAGACAAAAGCAATGAGGCTCAAAATGAGATCAAAGGCAGAATTATATTCACTGACAGACAAATACTTCAATGGTATATGAAATCTGAAATCTCATGAAAGCAACAACAGAAAGGCAGTGAAAATCAATGATTTCCAAGTATTTAATTCAATCTTGGAAAAGGAAACCATTACAACCATTAGTCGGACTTAAACAGCGCATGTCCTCACTTTTGGAGGAAAAGCGTGTTTCTAAAAGAAACTGGAGTTCTAACTCTCCATCAACTCTAAAAGTTGTGTGCTTAAAGACACAAAAATAACAAATAACAAAACTCACATCTTAAATCTTTCATTTTGTCCCTCCTTCAGTCCTTCCCACGTGGCTGCTCGAGGCCCGGGGGTGCAGTTAATATTACACTTAAGCTAGCGGGTATCACGTGTAACGTAAGACACGAACGGTCACTCGACGTCCTCTTTTAATGCTTTGTGCAGCCGAAATGTATTTACTGACCACGTTGAACAAGTTTTGCGAAATATTACCAGCCCCGGAACAACTCTACACTGCGAAGATGACCAAAAGGGACAGTACAGCGGTTGGCGAAACTTTTATACGTCCTGAACGTCGCAGTATAAAGACGTCATAGCTGCGCAGTTTTTGTGGCGCGACAGAAACCGAAGTAAAATGCGCTCTACCGCCACCTGTTGTATCGGAGTATAGACATTATGACTTCAAGTTGTGTCTCTATGTATGTATGTTTTAAAATAATGAAATTGATGACAATACAAATATTAATATAACTATATATGAATATGAGTTTTAAAAAATCATTAAAAATAGTTTAACCAGTGATGAAGAGGAACAGTTTATTTGTGGTCTACTGTACTCCTACTTCACAGCATCTCAGAAGTAAATACTCTAATATTTACTCAGGTTGTTTGTATGATAGTTTATAAGTTACCAACCAACCACATCTATTGATTAAATTCCATTACATTTAACCACACATTAGAGCATGACCACAAAATGACTATAATCCAACATTAATTTTATTTAAAAGTTTCACTGTACCAATTTTGACATACAGTACTTAACAAAACCTGTCCTTTTATCCTCAAAAACTTTCTTAAGAACTTCAGTTTAAAAAAGATGTTTTAATTTTTTTGTATGACATCTGCTTTTTTATGTTTATGTGACCTCTTTAAAGTCGAATAAGACAAACAAGATGGACAAGGTTCACAAGTATGAAAATACTGTAAAAAAATACAAAGTCCTCAAAAGTGTCATGGGTATGACCACTGTAACACCACCTTGTGTCATTTTGTTTTAACCTCTCTACATTCTGTCAACTTATCTGAGCATGCAAAACCACATAAGAAAACTGTGACTGAAAATGTCATTGATCAAATTTGCAGCTACTGCTTATTTGGCATACATAGAACTAAATAAAGATATCTGTCATTGTGAGACCCTGCAGCCAGAGGGTGGCGCTGTTGGATAGATTACTCTGGTTTTCTTTTTGCATGGAGAGTCCTCTAAATCGCGTGTTTGACTGTCTGCAGACTCAGTTTGTTGCTGTCAGCGTCATTTTATTCTGGGTTTGTTTTCTCGGCAGACTTTGGATATCGCCTCACATCTGTAGAACCAGAACAAAACTCCTTCAGCATTTTTTCATTCAGCAGTTTCAGGTAAAGTTTTTAAACTTACTTGGGCCTTTTATGTTGTCTTACACTTTTTTTGGATAAAGTTTCTTTTTCCTAATATCTGTTGATGCACCACCCTTAACTTAAAATCAGTAGATTCTTATTCTTTTCTATTCTTCACTTTCTTTAAACATAGTCTACTAATTGATCAACAAAAGGTGTAAATAAATAAAAAAGTTTCTAGGTTGCAATGCTGCCATACCATAATGCAATAAGTTTATTCGATCTAGTCTCCTGAATCATCAATATTTTCTCATGATGTTTATCAGGACTGTGGGAAAGCAGAGATATTCCAATGTCAGCCTACTTGGAAAGGAAAAAAATACAGAAAAACAGAGAAATAAATAAAAAATTAAAATCAGATGTACTGTACATTCTGCATACAAAAGCCAACATTTTAATTTTGTGATTTTTTTTTACCCTATTTCAGGAAAAGTTGAAAAGACTTAATTGTGTCCTTTCTTGGTTTTGTGGAGGGAGTGGTGAGAAAAAAAACAGAGAGGGAAAGAGTGTGTGCCTATTTGAAGTGAATGAACAGTGTGTTTGCTGTCAGTGATCGTGGCAGCCTCCAAGTGTTTGTGTGTGGGTGTGTGTGTGTGTGTGTTGATCCAACAAAACAGCATGTTGCCACCTGTGAAGAAGGACCGCATCATAAATGAGCTCCCACAGGTTAGTTGCACACACACACACACACACACAAGCCAACAATGTTAATATTGATGATAAAGCTATTAAGAGTCTCATGTGCTGCTCTTTGCTCTTCTGTTCATTTAAAATATGCTGTTTTTCTCATGAACTCTTGCAACTGCACTCTTGTTTTTCTTCATTTTTTGCTCCATGTGAAGGTTGTTAACATTTCTCTGTGAGCTGAGGAAGTTTAACCCCCCAAATGAAGCCCTGCAGATGCATTTTAGAAAACTATTGTGGTCCAAATGAATGCAGGCCCATTTTGAAGCCAAATCTAAAGCTCAGACACAAAGCTGTCAACATATAATAACAATGTCACGGATGTAATGAACCTGATGAAGGAAGGCAGGATTCTGCTTCTCTTTTTTATGCTTTTTTCCATTCGTGTCTTTCTGTGTCTGGCTGTTTCCTCTTTCCTCACAGTGTTTTAGTCCACATGCAGCGCTGCACACCAAAGATGGCTTCCACCCAGAGGTGAAGGCTGTCTGCCAAGCACAGAAGACAGGCACGGTGAGGTGAGATCACACGGGGGTTAATGTCACTGCTCATTACGCACACTGGCGTATGTGCTTAAATTAAATGTATTAGTTCAGGAAGGGCCCTTTATGTCATGCTATATTTACCGTGTCAGCTGACAGCCATCAAGAACACCCATCACATCTGACTGCAGTTATCCGGTAATTTATTTAGAGGACGAGGCTGCTGTTACTCGACATTTTTATTAGAATTAACAAATCATAGAGAAAAGCGACAAATCTGTCTCTCAGCCCAGCTTCCCTCTGTGTTTGAGTCACTTGTAAATCTTGTCAAACTGGTCACAAATATGTTGTTTCATCTTTTGAAAAGGCTAAAAAAAAATCCTAATCCTGCTGGACACTGTATTGTTTTAAGTTAAAGTTGACTCAACCAGAGAAATACATTCATTTATTGGGTACATTACTCAGTTGTGTAGTAGAACACGTTTGGTGCTCAGTGAGCTGCAGAACAGAGTGTGTGAGACCGACTCAAGATAAACTGCAGCACCCATGTCCATCATAACGGAAGAAGGGTCACAAAGGGAAGTAACAGTGAGGCTCATTGGTTGGAGAAGATAGTCTTAAGCCCTGGTTTTAATCATGTACTGACAAAAACAGACGAGAAGAGAAGAAGAGCTCAGCAACTTTGACTACACAGAGAATATTTGTTAATAAAATTAAATGGGATCTGCTGACAAAAAGGAAAATGGCCTAAATAATTATCAGACGTATCTTTTAAATGCCTCACTTTACTGCTTTACTTTTGTTCCTTACTACACTTCTGCTCCTAGAAGATAACTCCCAAACGCAACACTAGCATTAAAAGAGCTCAATTTTTAAACATTTATTCATGACTCATAACTAGTGTATAAAAGAAGACAAAGAAGATTCTGACAAGGTTATTTAAATGTAATGTGTAAAAACAGAGCATTTCTCTTTTTAAAATCTTATAATCAGATTTTGTGACTGAAGTTTTATGACTTAATCTAATTGGATTTTTTGTTGAGAGATATTTGTAGACAGCGAAGTCTTAGTGAATTAAAATGACGAAGCAAAATTTAGCTGGAGTCTTTTTCTGTGGCCAATTAGGCTATAAATGGATGTTGAAGCATTAGCAAATTATAATCCTTCTAAAAAGCTTAAGAGTGCCTCAATCACACCAAATTTCCCTTCATTTGTGAGATCAGTGGAGAGGCTGCTAAATGTAAACTAATTAAGTCATTAAACGTGTTTCATCTTTAATGTAGAGCAGTCTGAGGTCTGTTAGGGGTTCACGCATTCACATGGTCTGTACAGGATCAAATTTTACGGTAATTATTTGAGAATATAAACATTTAATGGTTGTGTGAGGCATGATGTTAAAAAGGTTCATCAGAATCAACTCCTGCAGTTTGTTTGCAGTGATGTCTGCATGTTGCTGTGTGTTTCACGCTGTTAGGCTGTTGTTAAATGACAGTACTGACCTTCTCTTTCCAGCTTTAATATTGCCAAGGTCATTGTAGTGGGAGATGTTGCAGTCGGCAAAACATGTCTGATCAGCAGGTAAGAAACATAAATATTTAATCATAAATAATTACCATTAATGAAAGGCTTATATGGGTATTGAGAGGTATTTTTATTCAAATTTGGTGTGATTCAAACGTTGATTTCCATACTTTTTTTTGTTTAATTGTTTCTTTTGAATGCAGATACATTTGTCTCAAGTTTTGTTCAATAAAAACATGGCTGAACCTTATTGTCTTTCCAGGTTGAGGTTGTGGTGCCACAAAAGTGTTTTTTTTTTTACATAATTAAATAAAATCTATAAGTGTCAGATGACTAGAATTGTTGCAGGTAAATTTTATCATTTCATCTATTAGCTTAATGTTTTTATTTTCACATTTCCTGTGGAGGTGCTGGAAAACTCCCAGCTGTAAAACATGTGTAACATTCAGTAACTTCAGAAGCCCAAATGTCAAAAAAAGTTATAATATAATGAAGTGGAGTTCAGTGGCCTGCGGAAACACGCACAGTCAACATTTGCCAACAGCTGAGATGTTTTCTTCAGAAAGGTCCTGATCATCTCAAAGGGTTTAACTGAGTTACTTTAAATTTGATACTGAAGAGAGATGAAGACACTGGAGTCATTTTCTATACTTGCATGAAATATTCTGACATGATTATAATGATACTATAAATGTAAGACTATGTTTTTTTCTCCAGTAGTTTAGCATTTAATTGATCAAGTGAGTTATTGATAAATGATAAAATTACTTGAAAAAAATACTACAAACATTATTTGATAGGTAAGAGATCAGTTACTATTATTAGTGATAGTTGGATGCAGCTCTAATGTGAATTCTTCTTCTTGTTCCTTTGCTCCTGTGAGGTTTCGTAAGGGTGTGTTTGATAAAAACTACAAAGCAACCATAGGGGTGGATTTTGAGATGGAGCGCTTCGAGGTGCTCGGTGTTCCCTTCAGCCTACAGCTGTAAGTATGAAGTTAGACCACAGAGAAACACTCAGTTCATAGACTAAGCCCTTAACAAACAAATTCACTTCAGTGACCGATCATCAGGGTCAAACTGATCTTCAATTAATATACAATGTCTAGAAAAATCTAAATATACACAAAGTCACATGATTAAATCATTTTGAAGCTGAAAAACATCTTTCAGATCTCATTAGCTTGTTGTTTGGACCCTTAAATGGGCCTTAAACTTCATGTTTCTCCTTCATTATGTTGGCTTTGGTCATAAATGCACATGTGAAGAGAGAAACAGACTGTACAGGACATTTAGTGAGCCTTCCCACCACCTCTTCTTTTCTCTCTTCTTTTCTTCTCCACCAAATATCCCCATAAGAACATTAAAGCATGATCTGATATTTTTCAGGTGGGACACGGCAGGTCAGGAGCGTTTCAAATGCATCGCGTCGACATATTACAGAGGAGCACAAGGTAAAGTCAGCTCAGTCTCTGCTGTCATTGGACAAAACACTGTTTCATCGTGCTCTTTGTTCGGGTTTGTTGTTGACGCTCTCTTTATGCTCCTCCAGCCATCATAGTGGTGTTTGACCTGAGCTGTGAGAGCTCTTTAGGACACGCCAGGTGAGGAATTTCTCCCATCATTTTCCAATTATTATTATACCATTGAAATTAAACTTGAAGTCTGATAATTGTGTGTGTGTGTGTGTGTGTGTGTGTGTGTGTGTGTGCGTGCGTGTAGGCAGTGGTTGGAGGACGCCATGAAGGAAAATGACCCATCCAGTGTTTTACTGTTCCTTGTTGGTACCAAGAAGGACCTCAGCGTGGGTGACATTAATTAAATATGACTAAAATAAGGAAGATGCTGAATCATCTGGTCACTTTATTAGCTGACTGACAGAAAATCAACCAGCAACAATTGAAAAAAATGCAAGCACGATGATGTGCTACTTTTTTCTTTTTTCTGTGAGTTTAATGTCTAAAGGGTTTGGACTGTTGGTCAAAAAAGTTTTAATATTTATTTTTTATTTTTTTATTACCTCAATAACTAATAAAAAAAAGTAGACAAACAAATAACAAGGTTTGGTCTAACCATTAGTTGTAGGTCTAAAAAAGTAAAAAGAGCTCAAAGTAAATGCACAGTGAAATGTGCAAAATGCTGATAAATGTTCTCATGGAGGCCCAGTCTTTATGTTTAAGGGATGTTTTGACTTATGATTAGAAATATTTCTACAACAGAGTCCAATGTGGGTCATCATGTCTCATTTTATCCCACTAACAGTCAAAATCCCAAACTGCAGAATTTACAATCATGTAAGATTAAGAAAAGAAATAAATTATAACATTATGAGACATGTAAAAAACGAATATTTGACACTTCTGCTTTTCAGAAGTGCCAAATATTCTTCAACTATCTAACATTTTATCCTTCTTTTAGTTTATGATCAGTTTGTTGTTGCTTCGCTGCTTTCTTTCCCCATCTCATTCACTTCCACTCTGTGTGTTTCATGCCTCAGACTCCTGAGCAGCTGTCTCACGTTGAGCAGGAAGCCATCAGACTCTCTGAGGAAATCAAAGCAGAGTACTGGGCTGTGTCCGCCAAGTCAGGTGGGAGTCAAACACACTTTCACATGAACAAATCCTCATCTTCCACCATCAGACTCGGCTTTTCATTCTGTATTATCCTCTTTTTGTGTCACTAAGCTCTTTTTCTTTGGCTTTTTATGGCTCCAGGAGATGGAGTGAAGGAATTCTTCTTCCGTGTGGCATCTCTGACTTTTGAGGCAAACGTTTTGTCCGAGCTGGAGAAAACTGGCTCGAGGCACGTCAGTGACATCATCAGTAAGTCAGTTTGCTCAATAAAGTGACATTTTTTGTGAAGACAGCATGATATCGAACTATTTCCTTGATTAATCTAAATTAGATCCCAAAGTTTTTGGGAGCTGCTGCATCTTTAAAAAAAAATGATGAGAGTCTTGGTTGTAGTTTTATCTGTTTGATTCCTCCAGTGTTGTTTTTAAGAGTTTGAAAAGCTCAGAATTCTCAGAATTTTTTAACCCAGAGAAACATTTAATCCTTCAGTCATAGTTAAAGCATGAGAATCAGTTTTTCTCCTGATGCACACGAAGCAGAGCTTTGCTTCAGATAATGATCTGTGGCTCTCGCATGTCAGAAATTAGAGCAGGAGATTCCTTTTCTAATATCGCGAAAACCTGTGACGAAAAACAAAATCAACAGTGTTAGTTGATCTTTTAACCATCTACACTTTGTCTATGGTGCTCTAAGTCCAGATGTTTCTACTGAAGATGTAAAGCTACTACTGTGTTCACTTGAGACTGATGTCAGCTGCAGATTGAGACAATTTTAACGCTCTAGTGTTGTGGTTGTCAAACTGTTGTGCTTATCAAATAAAATTAAAGATGTCCTGTGTAGTTTTTTTATTCAACCAAACAAAAGTTGTTTTTTTTTCAGTGTTTTTTTCCAAAGCACATTATGCGTCTCCTTGATGTCTGACAATCATTTCAAATCAAGCATTTTATTCCTCAAAGGATATTTGCTGATCTTATTTTTAATTAATTGCTTAATAGCAGACTTCTTTTTCTTCCCTGCATATTGCTGCTGTTTTCTCAAAGCACAAAACAAGGATTTTTTATAAAGACTTTACTGTACAGTGCTATCAAAGGTGGAAAAACTCCAGAAGTCACATGAAGCAATGGTGACCTGTGACTTCTTTTTTATAGATAATAGAGTTGTGAGCAGTTTTTAAAGTAATTGTAATATTATGATTAATTTAATAATAATAATTATAATAGTTCTTTATCCCTCAAATTGATCCACTTTTGTCCCCCACATCAGGAGTGACTGCTGGTCAGGAGTGACACTCTCACTGCCACATACATTCAGTGACTTAAGATAGTTGACACTGCCAATGGCCTATATTCGCTGTGTTATAGGAAAATATTTCCCAAATGACAAATGTAAAGTGTTTTGCTTGTTTTTGCACACAGGGCTCTCAGACGGCAGAGACTCCCATCACACAACCACCAAGAACAAATCTTCCTGCTGCTGATGAGCGAGAACAAATGACTTTGACACCGAGCCGAACACACAGCACCGACTACACGGCTACACAAAACGGCACAACGAGGGAGAAAATTCACCTGGAATATGGACTCAGCACATTTAGTGAAAGTGATGTCATATATGAACATGATGTCGCATTTGTGGCGTGTAAATGTCTCAGATGAAGAAAACACTGGTAAATGGTAAAAATGGTAAAAAAAAAAAAACTGTAAACAAGACGTCAGTCAGCAGAATGAGCAGCTTAGGAATGTTCGCGCTGCTGATCAGTTATAACAAGCAAAGCTTTGTGACCTGCTTGGGAAACATTTATAAAAAGAGGAAGAATTTTCTCATCAAATCTTTTATTAAACTTCCCTTTGTTGACGCTTTCATAAACATCTGTTCGTCTCTCTGAAGCCACATTTTTCCCCCATGATCGGAGGAAATGTCGGTTCTAGACTTGATGCATTTTTTTGTTTGCTTACTAGTCTCCTGTCATGTGTCTGTGCTCTTAATGTGATGCGTACGCTGACTCGCATGACCGCGGTTACACCCACAATGCATCTCTCTCTCTCTCTCTTCTGACATAAGGGCTCTCATGATCCTGAAAATGGAAGGATTGTTTGCAAAGACGTCGAGCAGCAGCAAGTTACATCTGAGGCTAATTGATTTCCTCACTCCAGACAGGATGAAATGTGTTTTCATGAACCCACTTATGTTTTATCGTTTCCTCTTATACAGCAATATACTTTTATTGTAGCTTATAGATTATGAATGTAAATAAATTAGTTTTGATCACTTTGTTGTTGCTCTGTCAAAAAGTTAAAATAGCAAAAAAGTGGAAAAGTGGAAAAGTTGGAAAAATTCCTCACATTCTGTTTCCAGTTTATCATTTTTCGACCGTTAACACACATGCACACACACATACTTAAATAGACATCACATGTCCAGAGTGCCAGTTTGTTTCCTGGATTAACATTAGAGACGCTCAGGGTATAATATGAACACTTTTATTAAAGGGATCACAGGTAGAAAAGGTCATCAGCAGTGCCAGAGACATCATTTCTCCTCTGTCACCAACTTCTGCCGAGAACCAATCACAGCCTCGCTGAGAAAGATATGGTATCTTAATCTGGCAAGAGACGTAAAACCAAGTGAGTTAACTCATAATTATTTAAAACAATATGCATATAATGGGACCATGATATTTTGCACACTGCAAAATGAAGCACACCATTGAGTACCAGCGCTGCGTGTTTGTACTGCGGCACAGAGGCACAGCCAAGAATTAAAAAAAATAAACTAAAGAGAGGAAAAAAACAAATGCATAAGTCAAGAGGGATGCAGAGTGGCTGAAAAGCGCCGCACGACAATAACAAAAGAGATTCAATGTGTGTTTTCAACAACGATATATTCATTCTATTGAGACAGCCGCGTGCAGTTGGGAATATTATACAGAATTAGGAATATAAACAGCGGGGGGTTTGATAGTATCTTCTGCTGATAGTGTTTGGGTTAAAGAAATCTGAACACTGAAAACATCTTAACTGCTGATACTGTCTGGGACTGATGTGCAGCAGCCGTGCATCCCATCCTACAAGGTGGCAAACGTCATAACACTCGCTGTATCCAAACATTAAAGATACAAGAGATTCAAATCTGGGTTAACCTAAAGAAATGACCCTCTGACACTGCCGTGGATGCTCGCTTGACTTAGGGAGGAGTTTCCACTTTGCTTGTTTGGCATGGTGTCTAAAATAAACCGCTTTAAAAGGAGAACTGACTTCTTCTGCGCTGCCTTGCAGAAATTCAGAGGAAGTCATTAAAAAAAAATAAAGAACCACTGTAACCTCAAATGTGGCATGTTGTGTCCACAAAGTACAGGTCGAATAAGAGACAACAATACATCAGAGGCTGCTATCTACAGGAGCTAAAACACAGTCAGCTGATCATAATACAGCATGTGGTGCAGGCGGACATTTAGCAGTAATTCATGTATTAGAGGAACTCCAGCTAACATACAGTAGAGGTTTCTCCTTGAATTAGTTCTTTTGTTTTTTTTTTTAATTCAGCCTCATCCCTCACACTTGTGGCATGTTAAGGTGTCTTCACAGTCACAGATGTGTTTGCATTTACAGATGTGAAGAGCAGAGGCTTAATGTTCTGAAAACTGAAAAAAAAAAAACAAAAGAGCAGTCTTTATTCATTCTGATGCATTCCATACAAAAAATTAAATTTTCCCAACTGGCTTCGAAAAGCGTTCTTTTGGCAGAAATCCACCCACCGTAAAGGAGGAAAGGTGGAAAACTGTGGAAACAGTAACTGTGCCCCATTTTTCAAAACCATTCATATGATTAAACGAAAACCAACTGCAAAAATAAAGATAGTTGGACAGCTTGTCTGACATAGTTTGTGTAGGTCCATATCCTATATGTAACTGCTGTCGTATATTTCAAGTTTTTTTTTTTTTTGTCACTGTACTGACTCTCTGCATGACATACAGTGTTATTCTGACTGTACAAAACACTATGCAGTCAGAGGAGTTCACTGCAGGAGGTGAAACATGAGGGATGAGATGGATGGACAGGAGGACAACAGGAAGGAAGGAGATGAGATGAACCATGATACCAAAGTGATGCAGCTACAACATCAGGAGGTGGAGAGAACGTTTGATCGGACAGTCAGCTGGATGGAGGGGGCTCCGACTACTGGTCAGCCAGGTGAAAAAAGGGGTTGATGGGTTAATGGGAGACACAGTAGGTGGAGGGGTTATCCAGATGGAGAAGCAGTTAAGAGGATGGATTTGGGTAAGGGGGGGGTGTAGCAACGCCCCCCTGCGTGTCCTATCGGTCCATTTCATCCAGCAGAGGCGTGGCATCCCCGGCGATCGACATCGGTGTGCTCTCGATCATGGGGCTGGGTGATGGTCGGGGTGTCATCCTCTGGGCTTTCTTCCGCCCCTCCGCCTCTTTCTCCTTCAGCCACTGCTCCGCCATCTTGCCCCAGTCCACTGCGGAGGTGTTGCTGCTGCTGGGCCTGCAGGGAGGGAGGAGAGTGGAGGAGGTGGTTAAGTCAGAGTAAAAAAGGGAAAACAGATTAAAAGCAGGCTGTGTACTTAGTATAGACAAAATGTAGGGTTTAGCGCCATCTAATGGTGGAAAACTGGACACTGAACATTTTGACTTGGAGAAAAGAGATCTCATGATAAAGATGAGAGGAAAGTTTTAGTCAAAATTCAAATTGCTGGAACTCTAGAGAGGTAACTTCAAAGATCACTGTTTATGAATTATAAGCTTGACTATTAAAGATAAAGTAAATGCAGCAGTAGTTGCACATACAAGCCTGTTTAATCCTGGATGCTTTGTCAGGAAACATGTTTAAACTACACCTGGTCACCCACACACTCTTTCTAAACTTACTTTGGCTGCTGCTGCGGTGTCCGTCCTCTGGATGAGGTGGAGGATGACGGCGTCCCGGATGAGTGTCCGTGGTGGCTGCTGTGGTGGCCGTGATGGCTGTGGTGTGACATGTGGCTGCCGTGTGGGTGGGCGTGTGTGTGAGAATGTGAGGACTGCGGTGTGGAGCCCGGGTACTGCGGCGTGCCCAGGGCCTGCTGGCTCGGTGTGGTGTAGGAGTAGCTGGGTGTCATCATGGGTGTCGCCATGGGCTGCTGAGGTGTGGCAAATACCTGCAGAAGAGGAAGGACAGTTAATGAGGGGTCAACAAGAAAAAAGCATGCAAATGTAATTCATTTGGACTTTTCAATTTCAAAACTTTTCAATTAAATCGCTGATGTGTGTGTAATGTGTGCTTCGCAAGTCTGTTTGTAATCCCTGAAAATCAAAAACTATTTAGCCCAAGAATCTGAAGGTCAGTTGATCCAATTGTGAATCTTAACAAGGCTTGTTAGCCATTTTGACAACATCTGCATTTTTCTCCATTTTAAGTGGGCACCTACAGTTATTTAAGACTTACTGTGATCCTTAGATCAGTTATGAACCATGAAAATAAATAAAACCTTGTTTCTTCCACAGAAGTCAGAATATTCAAAAGCTGGACTCACATGATAAGCAGAGGAGCTCCCTCCTCCTCCTCCTGTGCTGCCACCGTAGCCGTATTGGCTGGAGCCCCACTGTGCGGGGGTGGTGTTGGGGTTCTGGCCCTGGCCTGTGACTGCAGCGATGGCATTGAACATCTGAGAGGTCATGTTGCGTGGGAGTGCGTTGACAGCCCGCGTCAAGTCTACGCAAGAAGGAATACATTAGGAAATAGTAAAATGTACTACAAACCCACTCACGCTGAAAATGAAGATTTGTGTGTGTGTGTTTGGGAGAGAGCAGGACTCACCTGCTATGTTGATGTTGGCAGGGGTGGCATTCAGGGATGCAGGCGTCCTCGTTCGGCTGCTGTTGCTGGGAGTGATGCCTTTGATAGCGGGGAAAAAAGTTAGTTAACTATTTACAGTACATAATTATTGTTGTATTCTGCTCATCGAACATGGTGGTATGGTGTGGTGCTTTAATACCTGGCACAGGCTCTTGATAATGGTCCTTAAACCAGCGGAATAGTCCGTTCACTGTAGGAAATATCTGAGAACGGTAACGGAAGCCATCGGGGGTGATGGTCACATACTCAATCCTAAAGAAAAAAAGAAGAAAGAAAAAAGAAGGAATGATGAAAAAGAAGTATTCAAGTGTTGTTGTATGTGGTGTTGAGTAGTTTGGCACCACAATTAGGACCTGACTCATGACTCTAGGCAGCTATGGACGTTTGCATGTCACCACATATCAGTTAAACATTATCACATATGTTTTAAATCATCTCCTGCTGACATCAGCACAACTTTTTACCCATGGCATCATTACAGCCATCTGATAAACAAAAACGCATTTCCTGTACCTTGGTTTTCCCCGGGGCTGGTAGCCCAGTATGAACTTTCCTGGCAGATCTTTACATGCCGAAATAAAGTATGGAATAAAAGTAGGCTTCTCCCTTTTTGTCCTGACCAATAACTCCTCCATTTTCTATAAAAGAAAAAAGAAAGAAGAAGAAGATTAGAGGGTCAAAAACTTGGTTAAAAAAAGGTAGTAGAATGAGATGAGTAATTTTCAAAAGAATATAAAACACTCAGGGCAGTACAACAGCACATACCTCCTTGTTACCTCCGTTGCACTCCTGGAAGTATTTATGCCCCAGCAGATCCCGAGCAAATGATGCCATTGGCTGAATGTATCGAGCAGTGATTTCATCCAGATCTTCAAACTCCTGCAGAGAATGAAACAACCTTCTTTAAACAACACTTGGGTGATTCATTTTCTGCAAGTCTGATCATTGAGCACATGATCATCCTTAACACAAAAGCAGGAGTAAACAGCTTACTTCATTGTTGATCCAGAGAGTGTGCCCTAAGCTGAAGGCATTCTCTTTGCCTTCTTCTCTCACGTCCACATGCTGGTAGATACCATCAGCCACCTTCAAAACATCACACAGAGTCAGACTGGGACATAAAAAATTTAAGTTTAACACCTGATTTTCTACATACAAGTGTTCTGATTTGTTTTCATTTAATCTTAACTCAAGTTTTTTATTTCGCATGTTCCTGTCTTAACCTCCATGACAATGAAATCTTTTATTTACTTTTTTTTTTCTTCACCCATCCATTAGTTTTTTTTTTTTTACACTTTCTGTTTCTTACTTTCCAGGTGACAGTGAGGTGGTTCTCTCCTTTGCTGCTTGGTCGGATGATCAGATCCCCCTGGTCCAGAGTCTCCATCATCTTCTCTGCCTGGTTGAAACTGATGTTGTGGAAGTTGGGGTGGGCGATCACACGCTTTATATAAGCTGTAGAGAACGCAAAGGACAGGACCATGATGGGTAAGGTAACAGTATAAGGACAGTGATGTTGAAGTAAATGCTGTAAATACTGCATGTTATTTGATTAAAACAACTTTGATTCATCACGACGTGATACTGACGTGTTCGCTGCTGTTTCTTTTTTAGCTCCTCCTCCAGTTTTTGGTCTTCGGACTCTGTGTCAAAGTCATAGTAACTGTCTTTAGGAAGCTTCCACTCATTTGCCTTGTCCATCAAATCTGAAGTGCGGCATGTGAGGTCAACGCTGAACTTCTCGATGTCGATTTTCATAATGCGGCAGTGAACTGTCATGCCCACCTAAAGAGGAGAGGAACAAACAATAATCACACAGGTTCTACAGAAGAAGAAAACAAGACAGGAGGGACAGAAACATTCATGAGTAGAGTAACTGGTACAAACTGAAAACTATCAGAAACATTTAAATTATTGCGTGAAGGATACTGAAAAAAACAAAACAAAAAAACAATGCCTCACCTTGACCCTCTCCTCAGGATGTTTGACCACTTTGTCACTGAGAAATTTGGTGGGAATGAATCCCTGGACACCATTATCTAACCTGGACCGAACCCCGATGGCCTGACCCGGACACGAACCGCTGTCAAAGTGATTCCACACCTAAAGCGGGGAGACAGGACATGGAAGATGGTGCTTAGGTGTGAGATACTCAGTTGTTTTCTGACATTAAATTGTCAAAAGAGGGAAAGTTGGCTGTCTGGTACCTCGCTGAGTTCAGGGAAGTTGTCCTGCTGGCAAAAGGGACACTGCCACAGCCCTGTGGCATCATTGCGGATGGCCTGGTCGTAGCTCTCTCCCTGAGGCCGCCGGTGAGCAATACCAGTTACTACACTGGTGATCAGCTTACCTGGAAGAAGAGCAGGTAAAAATAAAAAATCAACCTCAACAGCCTGTGGAGCTGCATTTCTATGGTCACTGGTTGTGATAGAGTCCTGTGCTTTAGAGAAGTTTGTATTACCAATATAAAAGGTCTCAGGAGTCTCCTTGGTGAGCAGGTTGAAGACCTCCTCAGTGTTGGGGACTCTGTAGGGAACTCGAAGGTCTTTGTACCTGCAGCTCAGCTCAGCTCTGATATCATACAGAGTAATTCCCTTGTTGCCGTAACCCTACAGGAACAAAAAAAAGAAGAAAATGATGATAAAATCTCACAGTGACGTGTAGCATGCCACTTTATCTGGACCAGATATAACAAATATTCTGCAGTGTGGGATATCTTTTTAAAGCTGTGTAAAAAAGAAAAAAAAGAAAAAAAAAAGGTACTTTGGCAGCAGAATGTATGAGGCAGTCACTACAGTCAACGCTACAGCGAACACACTGACCTGTCTCTCAAGCTCTTCAGCAAAAGCATCCAGGTCCAGATCTTTGAGACGTTCTGGATTTTCCAAGATCTCCTCCAGAGCTCCGGCTGGGTTGGCATCTTCTGCTGACTCGTCATACTCCAGGGCGTCTACAGCCATCTTGCGAGCCCATTCATATGTCTCAGGGTGGACACGAGATCCATCAAGAACCTCAATGTAGGAGTCCGTACTGTGTGAAAAATTAGAGTTCAAGAAGAAAAGCCAATGCTGACACAAAATGATTCACAACAAGCTAAATGTTTATGCTATGGGAAAGTCTGGATCTGTAAAAGACACCTATAAGGTACCAACCTGTCGCCAAGCGATGCAGTGTCGATCTTGATGAAACCAGCACAGTTGATAAAGACTTTGGGTCCCATGTGACACATTGTGACTAGCTGGGTTCTGTTTTCCAGACGAGTGTTGTTCTGTTTCAGAATCTGCACAAAAATGAGCACCACAACGGTTTTTCAGTTTTTACAACTTTACTTTCACATATGACACAAGAAATCAAAGACAGCGGTACAAACTCATACCTTGAGCAGGT
This sequence comes from Acanthurus leucopareius, assembly GCA_029814765.1. Lineage (NCBI taxonomy): Eukaryota > Metazoa > Chordata > Actinopteri > Acanthuriformes > Acanthuridae > Acanthurus > Acanthurus leucopareius. Next base: position 14,183,056 of record JAQMCX010000012.1, read on the forward strand.
GGGAGCCCTTCCTTGGTCCCAGACCACAAACATACTGGACCAGGCTTTGTGTGTGAGAATGGGCGATGGCCCTGTTTACATCCACTCCAACCTCATTGACACGGTTGATGAATTCACAGTAGAGAGCAGAAAGCAAGTCTTCCTTTACCACATGCTCCTAGTAAGGAAGGGGAGGAAGAATGTACATTAGCTGTGCTGAATGTCGCTTCAGACTAAGGCTTGACTGTATGTCCATTTTAAAAGCTGTTAAAATTGAGTGGTGCATTATATTATCATCTTAATTTTCAGTGGTTAGTTGATATAAGATTTTTCTGACAAGACCAAATAGATGGTTAAGTGACTGTGGCTACAGACCAGAATTTTGTTGTCAAAATGTTGCTTGTAATGATATTTGTGATTCCACAGGAGAAATAAATGTGGACAAACAAAGCAAGGACAGTTATCTCCTGTTTCAAAATGTCCAAAGAGCAGAATAACAACAAACAAAGCAACCAATAACACTTTTAAAGAAAATCAGACAAAAATTTTAAATCAAATGTAACAGATGTCACAGAATGATGTCTGTTTGGTTCTGACACATTTTTAAGAAAACACAAATCATGCAACAATAAGCATCAATAATTACACAGATAGATGTAAAAACGTTAAAATCCACAGTTTCTTTAGTCTCTCACCTGGAGTGGGTGTAGTTTGAGGCAAAGAATATCATCATCACTGCTGCAGACCTGCGCGTACTCTATCAGGGGATCCTGGATCTTCCTGGCTATTGACACAGCTTGTCGCAGCAAAGGAGGGTAATCCCTGAAATCAGCCTGAACAGAGGGAAAGCAGAGGGTGAAATAAACAAAGCAAAGAAAACACTAGGACGCATCTTGGCTCCACCAATTAGTGACCCCTTTGTGGTTAATATGTGCCTGTGTATGGTATGGAAGGCTTTTTACCTCAGACTTCTTGCTGTTCATGTACAATGTAGCCAACTCATTATCAACAAGTTCCACTCCTACAGCAGGCAGAGAGGACTCCTGCTCAAGCTCGCTGATCGCCCTCTTGATGTCCTCCATGATCATTTGGGCATCTCTGCAAACACAGCATTTTTTTTTTAACAATTCAACCTCAACGCCGTTATAAGTTGTGAATGATGTGCAAAATGTCTCCATGCTACTCATCATATTAAGAAGGAAATCAGTTATTCACCGGTTTTCCCCAGCGACAGCAACCACATGGGGCTTCTTGCTGGACAGAAACTTCTTGAGGTTTTCGATGTCGTGGGCCTGAGGAAATACACACAGCTGAGTGACTCATCTCAGAGATGCATCCAGTTATCATCTCTCTCTAAAACAGAAAAGCATCTGTTGGCTGCACAAAAACACGGTAGTGTTTCCTGCTTGTACCTTCTTCTCTCGTTCATCCTCTCTAAAGGCATTCCTCCTCTTCATGAAATACGGCAGACGCAAGAAGTCAACCACCTCTCCTTCCCCATTGATCAGAGCACAAAAGATTGGGGTATCTCTGTGAAAAGAAAGAAACTACATTGTTACATAAGCCTCTCATTTATTCAAACATGCACTGACTGGTTTATATGTTACAATTTGAATGTGCATCTTAAGCTCCACATTTAAAATAGAGCATAATTTCAAGCGACTGATATATCAAAGGACAAAAACAACAACACTCAAGGTCACTTACCTGCTCGGTGCATAGGCTACACCCAGCACCCGAATGCCTTTGCCTTGACTCTCATCCATCAGATCATCATCTTCTTCAACCTGTTGATCTGGTCTGTAAGGAGCCACCTTAAGCCAGTTATACAACCGACGACAACAGGACTACAAGAAGAAATGGAGAGCAGAAAGTTTATTATGACCTCTAATGCAAAAACATCGATCAGACATGCCTTTTTAAAATTATTTTATGAATACTTTTGCTCTAAGTTAAGAAACATAATGCATGTACCAACAATTCTCTAAGTTGACTTCCTGCGTGTGACGCTGATAAAATAATGTAAGATTCATTACATAGAGACAGATATGACAAATTACCCTGACAATGCTCTCTTTGGCCTCAGCAGTCAGCTTGCTTTTAAGCTCCTTGGCCATCTGAGGATACAGGAACTGAGTGAGAGCTCTTTCTATGGCTAGAGTTCGCTGTCTGTTCCACTCTTGAACCTGGTGACTGAACTCATCCCTGTAGTAAAACTGTTTGATCTCGTCAAAGTACGTCTGGTCCCCAGCATATCTGAGGAGAAGCAGAGGGAAGACAAAGAGGGAGGTGGAGACAGAAAGGAGAGCCTTAATATCACTAGAGTCATAATTCAAAAGCCCAATGCTCTACTGACTAGAATGTGGATAAAACATAAGCTGCAGCTTAAAATTTTAAGACGCGAAACCCGGGGGACCTATCCTACTTATCCCCCTCCCCTCTTTCTTCAACATCCAGGCAAGGTTTCTATACAGATGCTAAAAATAGCACAACAGTTAGTTGCATTAGAGCCTGGGCTTGGTAAGTGCCCAGAAATGTACATGAACAACAAAACAGACTGGAATAATAAGACCTTTATGTTTTGTTTGTCAATGGTTTTCCTTTTCTTATTGATTGAAACTGTCTTGATGTAAGCAGAGCCTTGGTCTGCCTTTCATCATGAGTTAATATAGCTGGACTAATGCAGTTCATCTCATGCAGATATGAACATATCTTTCTTCATTCTTATCTTTGGTCGTCAGTGTTTTCGATGTACTTACCCTTTGACCCCTATGAGATCTATACAGATGTCGATGGACAGCAGCCCTTCGTCCTCTGCCAGGCACATCTTCACAAACTGATCCCCATTCAGTTCTTTGACAGGCTTGTTCTTAAGATACTTGAAGGAGTAGGCAAAATGAGCCTCGTCTACCTCCTACAGAAAGTAAGCAAATAGCAGACAGGCTTAGAGTGGGTCTTGGAACACACTCGACAAGTCCAGTTATGGGATGTGCGTCCATACCTTTTTACCCTTCTTCGTAGGCTTGATGTTGATCTTGGCCCTCTCCTGGAAGGTCTGTCGAAGAACATGTCTGACCAGAGGTTCACGGGCGATCTGCATGGCCACCATGTATCTGGTTCCCTCCAGCACTGCCTCAGGAGTGGAGAACTGACTGCAAACATAATCTTTGGCCAGTTCAACAGGCTCAGCTGGGAACTGCTCTGTCTCGTGACGCTGGTAACTGTCTCTCAGATTTTCTCCGAACTGCTCTGGAGTTAACCCAAACTTTTTGGCCAAGCCATCTGCAGTAAATGTGAAAGAGGAAAAAGTTAAATTACTACAAAGCAAGGAAAAATGGCATGAGGATACCTGAACACTGAGATTGTTGTGCGTAAGGTAAAAAAAAGGACACACTAACCCAGTCCTACACTCTGACAGATGCTGTACATATCTCTACGAGAAGCCAGCTTAAGGTCAGGTCCTTTCTGCTCTTCTTCTTGTTCCACCTCCAATTCCTCTTCTTCACCTTGAGTGGAGACAATCAAATTCAGTCATGTAATGACTCTTAATAAAGGAGAACATTTCTAAATCAAAAGTTGCTTCGGTTCAAACAAAAGAATTCTGCAGTGTGCCTCCATCATCATCTAATAAAAAGGTTAACACATCCACTGACCATCCTCTGACACTTCTTTAATCTTTTTGAGCCTCTTCTTGTTGGCTTTGGCAGCGTTCTGCATCTTGGGGATGTCTCGACCATAGTAGAGCAGAAAGTGGTTGTAAACATCACCTAGCTCCTCAAGAGTCTGCACATCTTTCAGCCTATAAAAAAGACAAAAATCAAGTAAAACAACATTATTTTATGTGAAGTTTCCTTGGAATTTTATTATTTCTTGTAACCTAATATTTTACATATTTTTAGCCTTAGCCCTTCAGTGTTCATGGACGCACCTCTCCATGTCAGCAGTGTCCAGAGGACGTATGCCATCAGCCAGAGGCTTGTCAGGGTCAGCAGAGATTTGCTCAAACTGGAAGGACTGCATCTTCTGAAACAAGCGGGTCAGGTTCTGCTTTCGGGTCTTCAGCTGAGTCCACTGGTGGGTGGAGGATGAAAATTTATAAGTTAAAAAACCTGCGACATACATCCATCTAATGAAAGCAAATGTTTTTTTATTTAAAATTATGGTTAATTAATTAAAAAGTGAAAAATTCAGGATCACCAATTCATATTTACTCTGATCAGTGGCTTTTTAGTCAGCATTTTATCTGATCCTTCTGTGAGAAAGCAGCAGTAACTTTACCTTTTCATCCCATTGCCACACTTTCCACAGGTCATTGATGTTGAGCTCTGGCTCCACATATTCTTTCCTGTAGAAAGCTATGAAAGGAACCTGAAAACATGAAGCAAATAGGTTTCTTAACGACAATGTCACACTTTGCATCTCCAGCCTCAAACAAAGAAAACAGATAAAGGAAATTGATCAAAGGATCAGGCGAGCTCACTGTACCTCAAACTGTTGATTCCTCATGAAGTTGAGAGCTTCTTTGATCTTGGCTATGGTGCTGGGGCCTTTCCTGCTGAAGTTTGTGGTTGTCCCCCGGTCTAGATAATCTGTGCTCTCCTGTTTACGGAATAAAAAAGACAGATTTTTGTTCAGACATACATCATGGTAAAGATGTTGGTAAAATTCAATAATTTGTCCCACATGAGGGGAATCTAACTGCATTATGACTGAAAATCCAGGATAATTCTTTGCATTCTTTGTGTGAGCATTTTTGCTAATGATTTAAGGCAAAGGTCGTACCTGCATTGAGATAGTAAGGGTGGAGAAACCATGTCTGAAGATCCATTCTGCTTCCTCTTCCAGCTCATCATCCTCAGCAGGTTTAACAGGGATGGATCGTAACTGAGAGACAGAAAACAGAGTCAGGAAGACGTGTACTCAGAAAAACAATGTAAAATCTGTGCACTGGCACTGTTGGCATCAAAAACACTGACAAACACACACACATACCTGAAACCTCTCAGGCATATCTGTAGAACGGATCTCATTGTCCTGGTCAGTCATGTGACTGCTTTCCAGCTCACTTGGCTCATAGATCTCGAAGATGCTCTTCCTCCCTTGCCTTCTCTTAGTCTGCTTCTTTGGTCTGTCCCAACCCTCTTCATCCTGGTCCTCCTCCTCCTCCTCACCCTGGTCATAAGCATCGGCATCAAAGTCAGCAAAGTCAAAGTCCCCACCAAAGATTTCTTGGGCCTCCTGAAGGGCTCTGTGAGAGGAGAAACAATGAAAAGAGAAGAAACAGTAATTATGTGTTTCACTTTATGCCTCAAAGCAGTTTGAAGGGTTTATTGTCTTATTGTGCCTATATGAAGAATAAGGTTATATTTTAGCCTTACTGAATCGTTTTATATAAAAGGAAATAAAAAGTAAAAACAGGCCTCTTGCTTTACCAATGATACATTTTTAAAGGATAGACATCACTTGATTTGCTGTATAAACTGCAACACTTACGCATCTGTATATCCTGAAAACTTCTTGCCCCTCTTTTTGGTGATGGGTTGGCCATCATCATCCACAATAAAATCGTCTATATCTGCAGGACAAAAGCACAAATGTATAAACTAATGATTTCTATACCACATTTGGTCCTAAGTTACATTATTTCTATTTTTTTTTTCTCGCTTTCTGGATATTTCAAGCAGATCTAAGAAGCTTTTATTCCTGGCTAACCTGACTCTTCATCCTCTCCTTCTTCATCATCATCTCCGGGATGTAGAGGCTCCTCAACAGCTTCCCCTTCCTCCAGCTCGCCCTCTCCATCACCATGAAAGATCTCATCAGCGATCAAATCCTTCTCGTCATCATCTTCTTCATCATCATCAAGAGTTTTTACACGGTCATATTTCTTCTTCTGTGACATAGAAAAGGCACAGCATCATCTGCCACTTTAAATCTTTCCATAAGTAAATAAATGGCATTTAAATTCTGGAGGTCACACTGAGAGAGGATAAAATGTACTCAGTTGAAGACAGTTGGTATTCTTACCCTCCTTTTCACTTTAACACCCAAATTTTCTTCAATGAGGTCAAGATCATCGTCATCCAGATAATCGTCATAATCTGCAAGAAGAAAAGTCTCAGTCAGAGGAAACAGCTTCAAGCCATGTTACAAGTCTACTGCAAGAAAAAAAAAAGGTGCATCATCTAAGAAGCAGATGTGGCTAAAACAACACATTTGCTTCTTAGATGAGAAAGGAAAAATATGAATGAAGATCATATATGACACCAGCAGTGAACATTAATTAGAGAAACATTAAGCTGCACCTGCCTAGGTTAACGCAACCAATATGTGGTTGCATCTGGCTCCACAACATATGGAGCTGAAGGCAAAGGGGACCAAAAAAAAAAAAAAAAAGGCAACCTGTTGTTCTTCCTCCCAAGCAGATGTCAGAAATATGTTTAACGTCTATTCTGATTATTCAGAAGCGTATTTCATACCTTATTTTAAAATCTGCTATCTAGCACATGAGGAACTAGTTAAAGGAAATAAAATACACAATGAAATAAAAAAATATGGTGGTGTGCCTTAAAATTTCACCCTAACATTAAATGATATTGGTTTGACATTGGGAAATAATTGTTGATTAAAATACCAGAGGAGATACCAACATGCAATTGATTTTTATCATTTCTGCCAGACAAGGTGAATATTAGGACCTGACCCACAGCTGCATCACAGTCGAGTTTGCGTGTGTTTAATTTTAATGTTTTATAAAATCACACGAAAGGGGAATGTGCAAATACATTAAGAATTATGAATTGCATTATGAATATGAGTCCAAACAATGCAGAGTTTTTGCAGCTAATGGAAATATGTTCATTGTTTGTGAGTTTAAAATAATCATAACAATTTATTGGCTGGTAGTAATTAACAAACAACAAAAAACACTACAAACAATTTTGATACAGGTCCCTGAGACTCATTTGGTCTGTGACCAAGATACACACTTCATGGCACATTTTACAGTTGAAAAATCAATGTCAGTGCCTCCTGACCAAGTGCATGCATGGCTAAAACCTTTTTTACACAACCTCAAACCTAATTTGGTATGTCTTGAAAGCATATTTATTATCATTCACTAATTAACTGACATGTACACACACTGTAATACATCTATAATAAGCTCATCAACAGCTATCAGCTTGGCAGATTTATTGGATTAACTGTAAATTGATTTTTTAGGTCAATACAAGTGAAGAGGCAGTTACGCAACATTCAATATCTGCTATTTACATGGCCGAATAACCTGAAAAACTGCTAAAATATAAAGAGCTGTGTGCAAATGACGAGGCAAACAGATTTTGAATGACTAAGGCTAAAGTGTTTACAGACTAGTAGAGATTGGAGAAAAGACAGCAGCGAGAAGCAATCCTTTCTAAGGGGCCAAATTACTTTTAATAACCAGGCACACACACAACCAAATATACAGTTTTCTGAACACTGTAAAAAGAGTTCCACTTAAGCCTTTTCATCTCTTAATTACTTATACTAATGCCAACCTACAATAAAACACTGTAGAATAGCTACAACTCTTTAAAAAACACTTACTGCGCTTTTTACGCCGATGCCTCACTTCTTCTTCTGAATCACTCCCACCTCCACTCCCACCTCTTTGAACTTCGTCTTCCTCCTCGCCCTCCTCCTCATCTCCATCATCAATGAGTCCGCGTAAATTTCCTTGCTCATCCTGATCCTCTGTGTTCTCATCATCCTCCTCATCTGTTGAGGAATGACAGATTAGTAATCCACACGCTGTACAACCTCACTTCTGTAACATGTACCCATTCCACCATTCCCAGTAACAACTCAAATCTCACCATCTTCCTCCATAAACCTCTGGGTCTTTTTAGGCTTTAGGTCTTTTTCTTCAAACTCCTCCTCTGACTCCTCCGCCTCACTCTCAATGAAGTCTGACATGACAGCTAATCCTGAGAAGAAGAGCAAGATGCTGTTAGTAGACTGTCAAATCTTTATTGTGATCATCATTACTGATCCAAAGCGAGTCACAAATAAAAAAGCCACACACACAATAACGCACTTAATATTTTTCACAACATTTTACAATCATTGCAGTTTCACCCCATAATGTCCAGGTCCCTGTTATTACTACTGTTACTTAGCTTAAATTTGGAACAATCATCTTAATTCACACAGCCCGACAGTATTACGTACATTTATCCTTGTAAACCTGCTAGAAACTCGATATGACATTATATAAACACATGTAGTAGAAATCAAAATGCATAATAACAACCTTATGCTCATTTGAAGATTACGAGTGCCAATGTTGTCCTGTGACACAAACTGTATAGCGTTAATTTTTAAGTACGCTATAGTCGACTTTTAAATTATTTAACAATAAAAGAGGTTAACGAGAAAAATTCCAGAATTTCAAATGAAAGCAATCATTTTTGTTACAATCATTAAATTGTTTGATATGACTAATGCTGTGCAAAATTACATTTTACTGATTAAATAACACCGATTATTTACGATGCTTTATGTTCACTTTAGTATATGTATGTACCCTGGTGTTATGCCGTCAGTAAGCTGCAACAAACCTAACCCTAACCTCAGCGTTGTCGCATTGCGCACAAACAACATGGACAGTGACAACCAACAGTATTGCCTGCTTTCAAGGGAACTTAAGCCAGCAGCATCGAGTTAATGTCTTTTAAGATTAAGAGCAGTTTCTGAATAAGCATTTGTTTCGCACTGAAAATAAAATAACGTCCGCTTAAAGCACAAATTCAGTTGAGCTAGCTATCGCAAGCTAAGCTAACATAAGTTAGCGATGCTAGGTAGCTAATGAAAAGCCTTTTGCTTAATCGCTGACAGTTAATTTCCGAGTCGCCCTTCATTCCTCTACTGTGCACAACAATAAATTGACCAACATTAAAAGTTTAGAACTAAAAAAAACCATAGAGGAAACAGATCAAGGCCTCTTAGCCAACTAGATAATGCTTTAGCATATCACACCGTTAGCCTAGCAGCGTTAGCTGGAACGACAACAACATCACACTGCATTACCGTTAGCTAGTTAGCGGCTAGTAGCTAAGCAACACAATGTGAAGATCGTGAATGACCGTTGTGAAATTAAACTTACACGTCCCACAGCGGTGTTATATTCCGAAAATAATTACAGTTATAACGGGATTATGGTATGTTTTGTGTTTCGGGGAGCTTTTACTTGTAAAAATGGCCGAGAACGAGTGGCGTGAAGATAATTCCGGGATGCAGTGAGGGGAACTTCCAACCTTCTCAGCATCAAGGTGACGCCACCTGCTGGTTCACTTTGGCCCTACACAGAACGAAACAACTAAACACAGCTATACAATGTCTAAATTTAGTGGGAAACTATCATTATATTTCAAATATCAAAATATATCAAAGCGACCCCCAAAAAACTCAAAAAGGGTTAGGGCTAGAAAAAAATAAAATAAAAAATCTGATTAGATCAATAAAGTTACCATTCCGGGTCGCTAGGGGCGCTGTTTAACGAGCTTTATATTGGCAGACGGCGTCTCTTAGATGACGTAGCGAAAAATAATACAAATCTCAGAGAGGCATCGGCGTCTGCTTCTGTGTCAGTAGGAATGGGTAACTTAAACAGTGCCGTTCCTCAACACTCTTTACCAGCGCTTATATTTTTACTATCCTGCATACTTGGGCTGTCTCTCGGTACGGAACTTAGTTTTGTAACATGCGGTTCAGTCATTAAATTGTTAAATATAAAGCATAATGTGAGACTACACTCGCACGACGTACGCTACGGTTCTGGTGAGTTTCCTCTCATTAAACGATTATTAAATGTTAATAAACGGCTGCATCTTGTTTTCATTAATACTGACATCTTTAATAGTTAACTCAATTTGTATTTAGAGATGTATTCTGTGTTGAAAAGTGGACGCGACTGAATCCGCAGCACAAAGGTTAACAGAGGCATTTAATACGTGTTGGATTATTTGTACAATTCAACAGTGACACGCATGAAAGACTGGTGACGTGATCGATTTTGTGTGATATTTACAAAGTAAATAAATATACAAGTGATGAAAAATGATAGAAGTGAACCAAAAGCTTTGACGTTTGGATTTTTTATAGGAATTCCAGTCTCTTTTTTTTCGGTTAATCAGCATTTAATCAGGACTTTAAGGCATTTGTCTCTGTTTTGTACCATCTTGGTACTGAACCTAGGAAAGCCAAATGTACGACATTAGCTTTACAATGACAGGGATGAATTGCCTCATCTCTACAAAGGAGGCTATTCCAGTTTAGACAGTCACAGACTCTGTTGTTATAGATATATTATAGTAAAACTAAGTTGTTTTGTGGCTATACTTTCAATATAAACCATGTTATAAACCATTTCATTTTAAACCTTTGGTTTAAAATAAAACTAAAATTTCACTCTTTAAGTATGTGTAAAAGAAAAAACTCACTTTGTCCATAAAATACCTCTCAGTCCAAGAAAAATGGCCTTGTTTTTAGCTGAAGCCTTGGGTTGGTTGTTCACTTTCCTCAGGCTGTTTACTGTATGTTATTATATGTGTGTTCTTATGTGTGTGTGAGACAGGTAGCGGACAGCAGTCTGTCACAGGGGTGACTGCAGTGGAAGACAGTAACAGCTACTGGAGTGTTCGAGGGACAAGTGACGCCTTGTGCCATCGAGGTACCCCAGTCAAGTGCGGGCAGACGATTCGCCTCACCCATGTCAACACAGGCAGAAACCTGCACAGCCATTATTTCGCCTCCCCACTGTCCTCTAATCAGGTGGGTGGTGTGAGAAGTAAACAGGAAAAGAGAGATTTGGCATTGACAGCAGCTTTGACACGATAAGAAAATAAGAAACTGAGTAGGAAAACAGCCTTGGATCAGCAGAAATCCCTCCATTATTGACTAAGTGTGAAAACACTGTATATTCAGAGTTATATATGGTTGGAATTTATGTACCATGAGATGATACAATATCACATATTTTGGTAAGAAGTCAGATAAATTAATGTCAATGGCATTACCTTTCACCGGAGACCAAATTGTGCACATCACATGGTGAAGAAACAAGAAACCAGGACCAAACATGTCTTGATGTGTTGCTCTTAATGTCAAACTTTGTCAACAATCAGATATGTGGAAGTTGTTTCCATTTGTACAAAAACTTAAGCCGTTAGTACTTAAACTTTTGTATGGAAAGTTAGGAATTGTAAAATGGAACCAAAAAGCTTAAACAGAGCTTTCACAGTGTCCATACTGGTCAATTACTTTGACCTCTCTCTCATTTGTCCATAGGAAGTGAGTGCGTTTGGGGACGAAGGGGAAGGGGACCACCTGGACGAGTGGACAGTTCAGTGTGGGGGATCTGTATGGCAGCGCGACGAAGCCGTCCGCTTCCGCCACAAGGCCACCGATGCCCTGCTGTCAGTGACGGGGGAGCAGTATGGACGGCCGATCCACGGTCAGAGGGAAGTTCACGCCATGTCGAGCCCCAGCCAGCACAGTCTGTGGAAGACCATGGAGGGCATCTTTATGAAGCCCAGTGAGAGCCCGGCGGGCAGCCAAGACTACAGTCACTCACACACAGAGTTCTGACCATGATTTTTCTCCTCTGCTTCTGTCACTTCCCATTTTTCTTCCTGTCCACCACTGAATTCCTACCTCTGTCCCTCATTACACCTGTACCAGTAGCTCTCTTCCTCTCTTGTCTCATTCTCTCTTGTTAAGTTTTTCATCATCTTTTGAGGAGACTGTGCCAAAGTCTGTCATAAGTCAGGGTACAATGACTTCATCTTATCAGTCCTCAACAACCTCTCTCACACTCGTTGTGTTGTAAGAAACACTACTTGAATCCTCAAAGGTCCAGCAGCTACAGACAGACTACAACAATATTTGAATATCTTTATAGTTTGCCTTAACATGTACAAGAAGACAGAAGGGTTTAAAAATGCTGTTTGACAGTATAAAGACTTATCTTTATTACAATTTTTGACCCTTTACATTCAAGAAGAGGTCTTCTTCTCAGCTGTTATTTATTGTTGAATAACCGCTATCAGCAGTAACACTGCAACACAGAAGGCAGTGCAGGTTTGTAGATCTGTTCTTTTTCAATGATCAAGTAAGTGTTTTGGTGTTTTTGTTGGACTAAAGAATATTGTTACACTTGTGCCTTTATCCTTTTTTAAGAAGTTGGAGGTGTTTACATTGTGGAGTCTTTTTAGCTTTTAGAAACAGTGATTTTACAGTGTTTTATGGTGTTTGTAAGCCATATTCTGCTCGAGCGATGGGTAAGCAGTGTTATTATGGTGAGTTATCTTTTTCCCCTCTTTTAGGTCAGATTCAGTTTTGCATATAAAACACCCCACACTAACAGACATAAAAGAATAAGCAGTTCTGCCTAGGGGGTGTTTTTCATGTACATTTTAAAGCTGGATGCTGTTTATTGATATTGTTTGATGGGTTTCAAATTGTGCTGGGAGAAAGTGCAGTGTTGGACATTCATGCTGTCTGTGCATGCATCTGTGTAAGATCAAATCTTTGTACCAGAGGTTCATATGAGCTACAAACATGCAATGAATACCTCATTAAAGCATTTTTTAAATGAATACCAGTATCATTGTGACTTGTTCATTGGACTTTACACTTCTGGTGACTCACATGCTGCACATGTTGTCTTTTTTTTGCATGGTTGCCTGAAATGAATCACTCATGTCATCAGTGGTTCTCCTGACACCTGCATTCACAGCTTACCATCATTAATTTTACAATAAAAGCTAAACAACAGTGCATTACAGCATAAGCACTGCACTGTCTCTTTTTTATGTTTCCTTTTACTTGATCATCCATTTTCAGGAAGTTTGTATGACCTTTTAAAGACAAACTCCTAAATTTAACCCACATGAATGAAAACAGAATAAAGGGTTTGTAAGTAAGACAAGCTCTTAGTGTCTGTCTGGACCATTACACTAATGGCTTGTTTGTCCACTAAATGGCATGTTTTGGTTCATTATCTGGCTGTTAATGGGGTCCTGGTGCATCTGCAATGAGGCTTTTCACAATCATATTTGACCTATGCTCCCTAATTATCATGATTTAGAGTGAGAGCCAATGCCATTGCTGCTCCACAGGAAACCCCTCTCTGACACAAATCGACAAATGTGCGAGCTCACCTCCAGCCGTCACGTACTGCAAAAAAAATCATAACAATTTTAGGCTAAAGATTTAAGATGCAGTTCTCAGAAGTAGAAGGTTAACCTTTGTCCATCACAGCCGCCAAGGTTAGTCCACTCAGAGCAATTAGTCTGTGTTTGTAGAGCTACGTGACCTGTGTGTATTGTGTGAAAGTGATGTCACCTGAAGAGGCTGCTGTTCTGATTCACAGCTCCTTTATGGACGCTCCGCTCCCTGCATGGGGAAACAGCAGCGATGGGCTCTCAGTGAAAAACCACGCTGTGTTGTTATTCTATTTATGGGCTTACTATTTACACCGCAATGATCACAACAAGTGACAAGTGAAGCAACAAGCCTACTCCACACTGAGTTCTACAATTATACTCAACAGCTTATTGTGAGCCAAAAACTAGGTGTCAATTTTTTGTACCCTTTTTAAAAACTGTTTTACATTTTAATAATACTTGATAGGTTTAATCATTATTTTTTTGTTGTTTTGTACATGTTTTTCATGATCCAAGCCACAAGAATTTTTCACAAGCAAACACAGATGCCTTATTTTTTCTATCAAAACAAGGTTTTATTGCATAAACATATATGGGTATATTTTTTTTTTTAGATTGACAGATTAAACTTGTTATTTGCATTTTTAAATATTCATTCAGTTGGTGACTATTGCTGTTTTCTTTCTCCTTTTCTAAGCAGCATGCCAAGGTTTGTATTACATATCTGTGTTTAGGTTTTTATCTCTATACAATCTACAAGGTAAAAACATATTTTGGTAAAAACAAATCTCAAAAGCAACTCTCAAAAACATGGAAATCATGATCCGACTCCGTCCTGTTACAGATGTACAGTATAGTAATGTAAACTTCAAAAGGGTTGATAAAAGGTCTCTCAAACAAGTTTTCCCTCACATGGCCATGCAAGGATGTCTGAATGGCACAGTTATTGGAGAACTGTAAAGATAAAGTGGTCTATGCTGGTTTTAAGAGGACCATGACGCGAATAGACAAAGGATGAAACATGGTCCATCAAACGTCAATGTGCTGACAATATTAAAGACAAAAAACTGGCTTACGAGGATAGCATACATTATACAGCAGTTTATACAGGACTTTGAGGCAGTGAGTGACTAAAACACACCATATATATCGTATTCAGTGTTAATTTTACTGACCAGTGAGGCCTGCGGACTCTACCCAAGATGACGTGGAACAGAGATGATGATGATGATGGTAATGTGACCTTGTATTTGCATATTTATGAAAATGCCCTCTCCTGCTCTCTGATTTGATTAATAGCTGGTAGAAACTAGAAAAAATGGCTATTACAGTAAAAACTGGAAAGTCAAATATGTAACAGTAGTACATACATACCTACATTTAAAACCAAAGCTGTGCCACCACAAAGAAAGGTTAAATGGATTTCCCTGTCTGTCAAAGACATGAAAATCTAAACAACAACATGCATACTGATTTACAGTATAATACATTTTTGCTGTGATTCTTGATCTTACAAAGCTTTTTTTTCTTTTTTTTTACCTTTTAAACAAAAACCTTCTCCCTGTTATATTTTCTTGAACCCAGATAGCATATAAACCCACATGGTTGCACATTAGTTTGACTGAAGTATCTAATTTTCTTTTCATCCACCCCAACAAGAGACTAGTGAACAAGAACTGCTCCGAGGTGTTAATGGGAACGAACCAGCCTCCAATCCAACGATGTCCAAGGGGAACACTCTGCAATTTAGTAATCCATTTATGCTGCTGTTGAATGAACACCAACAAGTTTTCAATTTAAAGATGGCATCTACGTAGGGCTGGGTGATGTGGTTGGAATAACAATCATATTAATGAAACTACTTTTACGTGTGTTACTGCAACAAAATATTCACATAATATAAATAGAAATCACGTTCATTGTAGCGAACTGTGTTCTGCTGACTCTTTGAATGTGTTCGACAAAAATGGATCTCAGGTAATCTAAATTTTGATTGACAGTTCAGTTTTAAATTTTGTTTTGACAACAACATTTGGGGAAACAATTACAGGATATGAACATGTAATTACGATACTGTTCCACTGACAGCAGATAAACAGTGACATGTCTTTATCGCCCAGCCCTACACCCACATTAAAAAACATTTTCATCTTCAAATTTATTTTAATCATTAGGATGTCCAACCTCAGGCGGCACCATTATAAAAGAAGAGGAGCCTGATTGTAAACTCCTCCAAGGTCTCTGCCAAACTTTTTTCATCCCGGCAAGCTTTATAAAACTGTAGTGCTATCAAGTCTGAACCATAAAGCATAACTCTGACCCTAAAACTACACAGGTACAGCGGCAGTCACCTTCAATCTCTCATCTAATCCTGAGCTGTACACGGGTGCAACAACACGATTTGTTGTGGGGGAAAGAAAAAAATCCAATACAGACCAAACTGCCCTTGTGACACTGACACAACATAGCTCAAATCCAGTGGTGTCGTTCTTGACTTCTGAACACCTCGTAAAAAAAAAAAAAAAGGGTTGCAGTGTTAAGCTGCAGTTCTCATTTTAACCACTAGGATGCAACCTTTTCCAAGAAAGCAGCTGTTTTTTCTAACAGCTCTGTTGTGTATCCCTGATTTATCTCACTAGTTTCTACTCTTTATACATTCTGTATTTGAGAAGAACGATACATTACACAAGCTAAGCAGTACAATATATACAGAGAAATCCAAGGGAGACTGGAGACTCGTGTTTGGTATGGCAGTGTATATACTGGCATGCTTTTTTGTGGTCTCTATTTACCACAGTTGGGCAGTATTACAATGAGACAATGAAACATTTTCTATCAACACATGACTTAAAATATCATTATTTATCTCAGGCTGGTCCTGTTGAAATACAAAACCATGGTTTCACTTTCATTTGATTTGCTGTCTCTTTGCTTCTTACTTTCATACATTTTACACCCTAGACAGCCTTATGTGGACAGCACTGTCTTTCACACACCTACACAATCAACCAATCAATCAACCAATCAGTATTAAGACCACAGAGAAGAGATAGTGGTACAGTGATGATTCATGAGTGGTCCCTCACTGAGTATTGAATTGTGCTCCTTTTAGACACACATAAAGACCTCATGTGTCCCACCTTTAAAGGACTGAGCCGAGGATGTTGTGTTCCACAGAAAGTGTGATGTTTACACATGAATATATGAAATGTGAAGGGTTTACTATGCATTTTAAATACTGTGCCCACATTCACTCAGTTCACATTCAATGCCACTTCTCCAGGGTAAATACACAGTTGTCCATAATAACCACTATTTGTTTTGTTTTTTTTAAATAGGGAATGGCTCAGAGCACCTGATAAACATTTTGGGTAATTAGAAAATCAAGTTTAAAGGGTGGTCTTGGTCTTGAAAACAGCAAAATAAAACTCACTGTTTATTCTCACTGTTTATATAAAAGCATTATTCTCTTCCAGTTCAGGTTTCCTTAATAAGTCCAGTTACTCTATGCGGTGACATCTTCAATGCGAAACAAATATATCTCTCGTTATTTCACTCACATTGTCTGTTTCCGCAAGGTAAGTCCAAATTAAACTTAAAAAAAACAAACAAACACTCAACTGATTGTTTAGAGAAGTGCTTGGGTTGTGGCTGGTCCAGCTTTGGCTGCAAAGACAAGATGTGAGGTCATGGCTGTTCGGTCCACTCCCCATGCTCACAGTGCAATTAGTTACTCCATGCCGTTCCGCAGCATCTGATTGGCTGCGATAAGCATGACACTGATGATGAAAGCCATAGCGAAGGCGCAGATCAGGCTTTTCCTGACACACGTCTGCCGGTTTTTCTTCTTAGGATGGACTGAAGGGAGTGAAGGAGAAGAGAAATGAAGGACAAGAGAATATTTCTTTTATCGCAAGTGTTTTTTACCATGTAGCTCTTTAGCCTGTGTTTGTGTCTATTAATGCTGATTAGTTAATTCATTGATTGGTTTATTGACTTCACTAGGGTGGTTTGACATCTTGGGAAATAAAACAATTGCCTCTAATTGGAAGAGTTAAAGATAATCAATACAACTCTCATTTCTTATTGTTAACTATGAGGCTTGAGCCAGGATACAGCATAAACTGGCAGCAGCCTGACTCTGTGTACCAGCACCTCTAATTCTCATTCAGTAACACATAAATCTTGCTTGTTAAATTTATATAAAAAATGGCTTTCTGGAGTTGGCAATCAGCAAGTTTCTGTGCCGGGCCAAAAAAATACTGCAACGCATAACTGCTGTAACACAATAAACAGTAGATTTTACAGTTATTAACATTTTATACGTTGAAACTGAGCTTTAGAAGAAAAAGAAGTTGTTGTTTTTTTTATTGTTACATACAGCCATAATCAGTTTAACACTGTAAAATCAGATCCTTGCATTTAACCGATGCTTGAGGAGTAGTGCAGCCACTGTGCTGTGCCCAGGGAGCAACCCAAGCTCTATGCCAGTGTGGTCAAGGGCACTGACAGGAGAATTAACATATATTTACATGTTTTTAAAGGAACTGATAGGCAAATGGACAGAGTCACGCAAGCTGGTCCCTCATTTCCTTTATGTAAAGCTAAAGAAAATCCCTGTGTCCTGCACCAGCTTCATATTTAACTCCCAGTTTTAGATCTAAGAGTTACATCTTCTCATTCATTAAGGAAACACACTGTATTTCCAAAAATGCTGAATGAACTTTAGCTTTTTGGACACTGCAATCAAGAACATTAGGTTCAAAACAATATTCTATAATAAACTATGCAGTTCTGCTTTAATACATAAACCACAAAACCACATGGTCATGGGCACATATGCAACATTATAAAGGAGTAAGGGACAATGAGATCATGCTAATGTGAAAAAAGGTATGGGATTAAAACCCTCCAGAAACTCATAGATATTTTTATTACCCTCGAAGCCTAATCCATTTTCAGTGACTGCATTTTAACCTGTGTCTCAAGGTGCACCCTGTTCTTAGACCCAAAACAAATACGGATTAAATAGCGGCTAATATTAGTTGCCATGTTTTGCAGCTTATTTCTGTGACCCAGATCAACATTGGAAGTCTCTTCGTTGTAAAAATGATGAATACAGAGACACAGAGAAGCACAAAGTGGCTCTGATACTCTCTATGCTGCAGCAAAAACAAAGGCAAGAGCGAGGTGAAACTTTTGTTCTGCTACCTATCTGTGTGGGCTAAGAGGCTCCTTTTTCTCCTCAAAGACATAATCTCTGGAGATAGAAGGAGGAAGAGGAGAAGAGACAGATGTGTCCTACTACAGGCCTTGCAGCAAAAGCAACAACCGAAAGTTTCCTCTCTGTCAGCTCCCTTGTCTTAGTTTGTAAAAATCACATGGTGCATCAATGAATCAAGTCTGAGCCGTGGATCTGAGAGGACAGTCCCACCGGACAGGAAGGAAGTCGGCATGAAAGGAGGATGTTGAGGATGTGGAAAGAGGGTTAAATGCGGGTAGAAATACAGCTGTTCTATACAAAAAAGGCTTTTGTATCCCTCTCTTGCCTACTACTCTTCTCTATATCTGTCTACTGTTCTTATTCCTCTCCTTAACTCCACGTCACGCCCTTCCCTCAACACCAGAAACTTTGTGAAAGAGTGCCAAGCCAGCACTTCCCTGATCCCTTCTTTAGCCTCTTATCTGCTCCTTCACTGTCCCTTTGCCACTAAGTTTCTGCATTTCCTCTCGGCTGTCTCTTTTTAGGACTCCCCTGGACTGTAGGCCAGTACCAAATGGATTCGTTAAGACTTTCCTAGTTTTCTAGTACATTTGATCTCTTTTTACCCTTGTTCTAGTGGATGTTTCATATTTTTTTGCTACCTTTCTCTCCCTAAAGCAACATAACTTGCTCTCATGTCCAAAGAAAAATGTCTTCTGTGTTTCCCTTGAGCACTTGTACATTAATATCCCATTATTCCTGGCTTTGAAACTCCAAAAACAAAAAAATGCAACACCTTGAGATTAATAGATTTAAATATTTCATCTGTTATCCTGAATATGCTTCAGCACTCTTGAATTTTTCCGAGGCTCAACACCTTACAGATGAAACCGATACACCGGACATGTTGGTATATCAGCATTTTAAAAAATTAATGATTTCACCTTGAATAAATGAGCTGCCAAGGCACACTGGGAACAGAGAAGGCCAAATATTTAACTGACATTTGGTTCAAGGAATTAACAAAGAGCTATTTGGAAAACACATTTAAAATTAAAAAAAAAGTGAAAATTTTAAATTATTTTATGAGAGTATGAGAAAGACGAATCGAAGTGAACTGACAACAAGGCAACATCAGACACAATTCCATCTATTTCATAGCAAATATAGGGAGATGCAGTTCACACAAGTGATAATGAATGCATGTCAAGTCAACTCATGTCAATGTGAAAACAAAATGAACTGAATCAAACGTCAGTGTAGCAAAAACGTTGCAATGGTTCAGATTTTCATTTGTGAAAAGACCCTTAATAAATAATCTGTTAGAGTCAACACTCCACTCGACTCTAACCTATTTCCTCTTGCTCAAATTTATGTATCATTTTGAAATTACTTGTATCAACCAGAGAGCTGAGCATGAAAACGGCTCGAGCTGGTGTCCCACCATTCCCTCAGCCATTTTATCGTGTTCATGTTTTGGGGGAGAGGGTGATGGGTATTTAAATTTGTTTTGCTCAACCAGTCAGAGATGAGTGATGTATTTGCTTTATAGATGTATTAAAGGTTACACAAAAAGTTACTATAGGAATATTAAATGTAACTTTTTAATCACAAATTTAAAAAAAAATTCCGCTTTAGGATTTTTAAAAGTTACTTTACAACAATCTGTACAGCTGTATTTTTTTCCCACAGTATTTTTACGGAGGCAACTAACTATTAAACCAACTGTGATGACATCTCTAGTTTAAGCCTCCCACCTTTTCCCTGATTTGTTGATGATTTGTTTATGACAATAACACCAGTGCTACTTAAAATTCTTGACAAATTAGAGATGTCGGTAGTGATTCGAAAATCTGGAAAAAGGCTAGTTTAACTCCCAGTCTTTATGGTAATCCACTCTAATTACCTCCTGGCTTCAGCTCTATACTTAGCACACAGGTATGAGAGTGCAATTGATCTCACAAAATGTCAAACGATTCCTTAAGCAGCTTGATTAAGCACTGCGTGAAGGGAATACATTAATTTATTGTGTGAATTACAGTTAAAAAGTTACTTCTTAAAAAATGCTTGTATTTATAACATCAAAGAACAGCTTCCTCACCTCCCTCGTACTCAGGGCAGTTCCCTGAGGTTTCATTGAGGCTCTCCTCCTCGGTGATGATGATGTTCTCAATGTCCTTCATTGTCAGGTGGTCCCTGAAGGCGTGGAACAGCACCTGCTTCAGCTCATCCAGAGACAGCTGCTGCATGTCAAACTGCAGGGGCACACGACGATCAATGCAGAGACACAGTCATCCACAAACTGCCTTCATGAGGGCAGATAAATATAGAAAATGAGAATGTGGCATGAAATGTACAAGCTGCGAGGAGGCTGTGACATGTATGAATTTGTGTAATTACCTAAATGTGAAATGTGCAGGTATTGTTTGTAAGGAGGAAAGGCATCAGCTGTAATTAAACGGCAGCATGTTTGTGTATGCATCACTGGCGCTATATTTGGTGCCTGAATCAGTATGCAAACCAGTGTGTGTGTATTGATATAGGTGGATAAATACAAGCACAATTGGTTTAATGGACACGTCAATTGAAAAGGGAATACTAACACATTTACTTCCCTGTGGAAAGTGTTCTCAGTTGTCTGTGTGTGTTTGTGTTTAAAATGATTTACGAGGCCTTGCCCAATCCTTGACTTTAAAGTCTGAATCTTAGTCCCGTTCCCTGTCTGCCCTTCCAAAACCCTCACATCCTCCCTGTCCCTGCAGCAGATCCACCTTAAAAGCACATGCACATATCATCCTCAAATCTGCTAGCACCTATGGCTAGATTATTGACCTCGCTGACAGCTTCGAATACAATTAGCCGCTTGGTTTAGCACAACAGATGGACATACTGAACCAGGCAAAGCGCATAGGAGGAATATAGAGGGGTGATCAAGAGAGAAATAGTATGGTGAGGTTAGAGAAAACGTAGACGGAGGATGTAGTGGGAGACACAGATGGAAAAAACAGACAATGATGGTAGAGATGAAAAAAGTTGTGATAAGAGCGATACACTTTATCCTTTATGGCGATAGTTGTTAAATGCTAAAAACCAGCATAAAATGCTCCGCTTCCTTAGGAAAAACAAAAGATAATGTTTACCAGAAGAGAACAAGCTGATGAGAAGTTGAAACTGTGCTACTAGTTGAACTGGGTTTCTGACTTAATATTGTTACTGGCTGGAATTTGATTTTATTTATGAAAACATGACATTAAATGTCTCATCAGTTTTTTTTTTTAGAATTTAAAGGGACACTAATGAGAAAAGTTTGACATTTGGGGAGATTTGCTTAGTTGCTGCTTTGCTGAAAGAAAGATGAAAGGATGGATGTGACTTTCACATCTGTCCATTTTCTATGAAGCTATAGCCAGGAGTCTGTTAGCGTATCCTAGCTTATAGGCAGGAATCAGGGGGAAACAGCTAGCCTGGTTCTGTCAATCAGTAACAAATCTGCCTAATAGCAAAACTAAGACACTTTATATCTACTTTCTTTTAATCTGTAGGCAAGCCAGAGCACTGAGTTGTGGTTATAAAAGGGGGTCATGGGCAGGGCTATTTCTCAGCGGGGAGCAATGACTTCTTGTTATCACTGTGCAAGGTTGCGGGGCAGCTTGACATAACCTCTGCAATTCGCTGTTACCGACCAAGAAATAGTCCAGCACACTTCATATAACCATAACATATAATTTCTGCTCTCACATTCTTAAATTAATGAGCTTAAAGTTGCTGGTAGGCAGAATATTTTTCCACCTTTGGAAAAGAAAGGATGCTTCCAGTCTTTATGCTAGGCTAACCAACTTCTGGCTGTATTTAAATAACACTTTTGAGAGTGAATGTTTTCCTTTTAATCTCTGCAAGAGAACAAATTAGCATATTTCCTCAACTATTTTTTAACTTGATGATTTAAAACATAATTTGGAGCATTTAGGTTCATAATTGCTTATTTAAATAACATTTAACACTTGTAGATAGTTTTGTGGGAAAACATTTCTCAGAGTAATATAATGAAAAATGCTTGTTTTGAAAAATGAGGTATTGTTTGAAACTCGTTCTACCAACATTTTAAATCATATCCCGCTCTATTTACTTTATTGCTGTTCTCTGTAATGTCAATTTACAACGCTGCAACAAAGCAATCAGTGGAACCTAACCAAAATATCAATGCAATAATTCAGAGGCATAATATAATCAACCAGCATGCATATATAAACATAATAAGGAACATACATTTGCAAGCAAACTCATTTTATGCATGCTTTAATGTAAATTATTGGGTCTGTTTATGTTTTCCATGTCTGCTTCCGCGTGCATTGATGTGCAGCCAAAAAGCTCTGTAAATGTTCATTGATTTCAATCTGGCCATTCATGTTGCCCTCTCAGGTGATTTAAACTGCAATTATGGAAACATGCATGTGGATTCACACACACACACACACGCACGCACACGCACACACACACGCACACGCAAACATGCACACATGCACACCCAAACACACACACACACACAGGAAATAACAAAATACACATGAACACACACAACACTGATAACAATGCAGAGACATTTCGGTAAATAGAACAGTCATTTCACACATACATAGAAAAACACACACATTAAATCTGGTTTGTTATCTCTGTCTTTTCCCCCACTGACTCACACACACAGACACAAACAGACCCATAGGAACACAGGCAGATACTGTGTTTGGTAGCTCAGGGAGAGCTTCAAATCAAACTTATTCACAATTAAATAAACTCAGATCAAACTTAAACAACCTTTGTTTTTTCCTCTTTGAAAGGATTCGTTTCTTCTCTAAAACTTTTAAATAACAAACAGGAAACAAATACGGACTGTGATGAAGACAGAGGGGCAGCAAAACAAACAAGATTCATAATTATAGTATCATAATTTTAAAGGACCTCAGATTTCTTTTTTAAAAGCAGAAGAAACATAATTCCAATATAATTAAAAATGTTGCTCCACCATGCACAGCTGTTTTCTAAGCCTGGAACACAACAACTGGATCTTATTTATCATTATATTTTTGCAGTACAAATTTTGTTTGAAACACTAATGTTTGCACAGCTGCAAAATATGCCTACATTTATAATGGTGATCATTTTTAATCTGCATCTCAAATTCTTTTACATTACATAGAGTATTATTTTTTATATTCCTATGGTAAAGAAAAATATGGATTAGACCTTTTACTTCTCTGACTCATGCAACCTTGTGTGACACTCCAGGGCAAAAAAATAGGGAGTGGCAGCCGTGGTCGGAGGGCCTGAGCTGCACTCCTACTTGCCAAACCTGTCTCTGTCTTGAATGGATGCTTGGAAATGAAGGAACAACTCTTTGGACTGCAGCCGCAGGACAGACAACATGACAGCTCAGAGCAGGAGCATGGTGAATATACAATGTTCCTGTCTGTCTGTCTGAGGGGGGAAAAGCCACAGAGGAGCCGCTACCTGTTACCTCCCAACAGAGTGATTTTTCCCTCTGCCCGATCTCTGAAGGACATCCACATCCACACACACACACACACACACACACACAGAATGATGACAGAGGATGCAAAGACTTGAGAGTTTGCCTGTCAGACCTTTTTGTCTTTAACTGAATGAACTCAAATATGTGATGTGTGTGCGTGTATTTTTTTCGTGCTTGTGAGTGCGTGCGTGTGACAAGAAAACAGCAGGGGATCGTGAGCAGTGACCAGTGACACACTGAAGGAGCCAGGACACATCAATCAGAAGAACAGGTGCTCACATGCCGTCCCTCCCTTCTAATCCTGCCTGCCCTCATACAGCACAAGCTTGTTTCCTCAGTCGTCCACCTGCTTTGTCTTCTGACCCTTTGCTAAAGAGTCACTCAGAGTGACAACCTGCAAGCATTGTTTCTTCCTTCTGTACTCTTTTTCTCATATTTTTCTAACAGCAATGCTGTCAAGGTTAGCTGACACCCTCAGCTGCAAGTTTCTGTCTTGCAGCTGATGGTTTGAAAAACAAACCACGTTTGTAGCAACGTGCTATAGCTAAAATGAAAATATAAAAAGGCACACGAATACATTCAAGCACACAGAAGACATATTTTAGTTTAAAACTGCAGGCAAGTTATTTTTAACAAAGACAGCAGGGGCTACAGCCAACCACAAAGGAATACAAGATGCACGGAGACAGAATCAGTCACAGTTGTGTGTAAAGTAATGAGAGATGATTCCTAAAAATAGACTATCAACAGATTGTGTCAATCTGAAGGAAAATGTTCCACATTCATGGTGCTGAAACTGAAGAGGCCCTGTGCTGGTCCCTTTTTAGACACGAGTGTTAAAATAAATGCACTTATGGTTCTATACTTTCCAAATCCACCAAAGGGCAGTTCTTATGTAACAGACATGTTTTTAAATGACTCTACATTTGGTACGCCTGGTAATCAGTACGAACACTGCAGATCATCTCAACAGTGGAAGGAGGGTTAAATATATGTGGTTGTACTTTTGATGGCAAAAGCAAGAGCTGGGTATTAAGTGTGAGATTGGTTCAATCGCTGATTGCTGCTTTTCTCATTTGTATGTAGTTCCTTGGAACGAGGAGCATCTTTTAAATTTATGTTATAGAAGACAACATTTTCCAGCTATAGAGAGCCACACTGAGGACTTGTTTTAGTTATCATTGCTTTGGTTCAGAAAAAAAAGCCAATTGGATTTTTCCATTGGATTTTGGATTAATGCAGAAAATCTCTTTGGCAAACAAAAGTTTAGGGCTGGTTTCCTAAACTTTGACTGGGGTATTAAAATGAATGATGGACCCATTTTTATTGGGTCACCAGATTGGAAAATTTTACAAAAGGATTTTATAAGAGCATTTTGCCAAAGAGCTGTATATTAAATGCACATTTTATTTGAGATACTGAGAAAAAAAAACATTAAACTAGCAAATTGAATTATTGCTGTGATGAATTTTTATAATGAACTAATTAAATCTTTTATACATTTTAAATGCATAGTTTAAACTCATATTTTTGTGAGTTTAGGTGATGGGGTGACTTAATTTTTCTCTTTTGGGTCTCGATCTGAAAAAAGTTCGGCAACTCCTGGTTTGGGATACTTACATGTTTTGTTCAGAGAGATATCTTTTGTCAAAAGATACACCACTTTTGTGATCTTTCAAGGGTAAATGTAATTGCCAGAAGTAAAAAGCTAACATCAGGCTATAAACCAACTACACCAGTCAAAAGACTTCGGTGTCACCGCTACCAAGCATCCAGCTACACTATAGTATACACACATTAGAACCTGATGAGTGAAAAAGTTTGAAAAATTGATTGGTATTGTTTGTAAGAACATGAGTATACATACAAAGAGGCTGTAAGGGACGACTAGTGAGGAGATTAGCTGCTGTGTTTGGTATGATGATGTTAAACGTTCCTGACAACCCCCTTAATCACATTTAGCTACTTGTTATAAATCATAACAGGTTCTAAAATCAGGAATGTGCCCCTTGTTTACATACTTATGTCATACAGTAAAACCTGAAAGTCTCTTAAGCTTGTATTAACCTAATTTCAGGCACTGAAGAAATAACTCTGTTCAAAAAAATCCACTGACTTCAAGGAACAGAGGTGCAACATCGCTAACTCCTCTGGGCTTTAGGACTCATTCCTGTAGCACTTTGTTTTATTATGATAGAATATTCTGCAGGCCTCTCTCCTGCACTCACTCAGTGCAAATGTATTTTTATAGGCTATAAACATCACTATATTGGCCAAAAAATGTTTTTTTTATCTTACGGCACTGTAGCTAAATTAGCAATCTAAGACTAGGTGCTTCCTTTCTCATATCAAAT
Source organism: Acanthurus leucopareius (assembly GCA_029814765.1). Taxonomy (NCBI): domain Eukaryota; kingdom Metazoa; phylum Chordata; class Actinopteri; order Acanthuriformes; family Acanthuridae; genus Acanthurus; species Acanthurus leucopareius. The sequence continues at coordinate 14,209,330 of JAQMCX010000012.1, forward strand.
TTACTGACTGTCAGCAGATGTGGTAACTTGAGTCAGGAGTTTTTCGAAGCTGATATCTAAATCTCCCTGAGGTTTTACTGAGGCTATGGTAAACAGCAAAACAGAGATGTCTTTAACAGTACACAAAGTCAAACAAGATGGGAAACAATCACTAAGGCACACAAAAATGAACTCAACATACACAAAAAAATGCACACAAGGGCGAAAATGTGATTACACACAAAACTTGCCGATTCGAGCCTCCCCAATGAAGCCAATCATTATACATCTCACTGTGTGAGGATATTATCTGAACATACTGAACTGAGTCATTATGGCCCACCATGATGTGCCTTCTTCCTTTCCGTCTTTCTCTTTTCAATACAATGACTCTCCCCCTCTTCCTGTCACCCTGCGAGGTCTGTGAAATATAAACAGACACACACACACACAAAACGCTGCTCTCACAGGTCCTCAGAGACACACTTCCTCCCACCATTTCATTCCTCTCCTCCTCTCTCTTCCTCCTCCCTCCCTCTCTCTCTCTCTGTATTATTTTGCTCTGTGCTTTCGTTGCTCCCTCCTCTCATTTTTCCTTCCTCTTCTTCCTGTTTTCTTTTGGTTTGTCTCTCTCTGTGGGAGGTGAACATTTTAAATCACCCCTGAGACGCACACCGTCTGCGACCTTCATGAATCACAGTCTCTTGTACCTCTTCTTTCATTTTCTCCCACTCTCATCCTTTGTGGTTTTCCTTTATATTCCTGTATCCTTATGTGGGGCATCCCCCCGCCACCGCCACCACCGCCACTGCCACTGCCACCTCCCTCCCCATCCCCACATATTGTCCAGCTCCCCTCTCTCTTCTCTCATCTCACTCGAGCTCGCTGGCTGGCACACTGTAGTCCGTCTTGCTTCATCCATCCTTCATGGATGCAATGCATCTCATTTATAAAAGGTGTTTTATTTCACACGATTTAGAAGGAAATTATCTCAATGTTAAAATCAGCAGTTTCTTGCATAAATTTTGCTCGTTTTCAATGATGGGAATGGCACAGGTAGTCTGCTTTTTAAAGATATTTTCTGAAGCAAAGTCTATGTAAATGTGTGCAACCTGAAACGCACATCTTCTTTTCAGTGAGTCACCCTTGCAATGCTGCTCTCATTTGACTCAAGGAAATCTGCGAAAAGAGCTTCCTGAAAGCTGTCACCCTGCTCAACCAGCCATCCTAACATTCAACCCCTCCTCCCGACACACACACACACACACACACACACACACACAAAAAACACAGCACTTTTCATTATTGTCGCATGTCTTACCTAAGAGGCAACAACAAGCAAAAAACACAAACAAAAAAAACCCCCATGACTTTGAGCGCATCAAAATTTCCATCCGCAATAATTTTCACAAACACATTCAAAAGCATGTAGATGAGCTGCAGCTTTAATCACCACTGAGCCCAGTTTGGACACCTGAAAGCACACAAGCTCCGACTTTCCACATGCAGGGAAACATCCCTGAAATATTTATTATGGTAATGTGCCCTCTGCAACACTGTGAATGATAAACAACACACACCTGAACCCAAAAAACATACACATACTGGAATAAGGAAATACACTTAATTCTCAGCAGGCATCTTTTCCATTCAAGCCTGAGGAAACAAAAAACACAGGTGGGGGTCTGACAGAGCGCGTGTGTATTTTTGCACTTAAGTAGGTGTGTGTCTGTACTGAGTCCCTGCAGAAACTAGGACTGTGCTTAAGGATGACTGCAGAAATACACAGCCAGAGTAAGTGAGAGGAGGTGTAAAGGATGGAACTGATAAATGACGAGTGTTGTGAGTGATGAGAAACAGACTCCAGCTCCGTCTTTCACCTGCCAGAAGATGTTGTCGATGGTGTTGCCCAGGAATCCTTCTCTGTTGTCAGACGACAGCAGTTTGGGCCCAAGTATCGTCATGAACTCCTCAAAGTCCACCTGGCCATCCCCTGCAGGCACACACACATACACACACACACACACACGCACACACACACACAGAAAGGCAGTGGAGACAGACCGGAGTAATAGAAAATCAGTTACACAGACAGGAAGGCTGGCAGACTGGAGCTAAATAATGCATTTTATGCTGAAGTTTAGTTGCTTGCCAAAACAAAGAAAAGCGCCCTGAGACAGATCAACAGATGGATGTGTCTCCATCCATGACAAACACCCACGCATCGTCACCAAATCACTAATTCACCTTTTCAAATCAGGTGCATGCACCTGTTCATCCAATTGTGAGGCCGTTCTTTTGTTAAAGCGACAATCAAGGGAGCACTTAACAAATTTAAATTCAAAGGATGAAACTTGTAAATGTTTGCATTATGTATTTTACTGGTGCAGGTTGTTTGTGACAGCAATCAACAGGCAACGTCCTGTAGAATTAATACTCAGCAAAAATCTCTACTAAAGTTTCTATTATAAACTGAGTAACTTCATTGACTTATAATGTATTGCCAATATTAATTTTACCATCAGTCCACAGTGTCATCTAAAGTTTTGTTTATATTTTTATAGCATGTAGCATACCAGAAGTAATAGTATGTGCAAATCACAGTGGTGCTGTGTTGGTGAAGGTACTAGGACAGCTTATTTTATGGGTCTGTAATTTTTGAGCAAGGTCCTGGAAAGAGCTGTATGTAATTTAGTAATAATTACAGGGAAAATAGAGACAATCCTCAATTGGTACTCTTGAAATAAATGAATCCTAATTAATTGCTGTGTGACTTAGAGAGTCGGTGCACAGCAAGCCAGCTGAACATGCAAAAAAATGAGAAATTTGTAAGCATATAATTAAACCTTTGTGGAGAATTTATGGAAGTTTTGAACAGCTGTTTGTTTTAAGGAAATGCTTTTTTAGCCCCATGATTTTTGTTGAACTAAACAGGCCTTTATAGAAAATGTCTTAATGCTTGAGAAATGACTCGGGAACGCCTGTTACAATGTGGATTACAGGATATTATGGATATCAAACGGCATTAGCTCCCTGTTTCTGATCCTGACTGCAGCTTATCAAAAACTGCAGTTTCAAATTAACAAAATATAATCCTACAATTTAAGACTACTTTGCCTTAAAACCTGGATAAGAAGCTAATGTCAGAGATCAGTGGATTAAGATATCTGAGGGAGGGTTTTAATCTAACAAACAGAAGAGGTGTCTGTCTTTATGTCTCTCAGTCCTTTCTACTCAAAGGTTCATCTGATCCACTTCACTCATAGTGGGTGAATCGTTGAAGACCCAACAACGTGTAGTGTCAAGGTTGAGCTCTTGAGATCATACAGGACATATTAATTAGTGGTCCACTGCTGCTGCTAGAAGTGCAAACTTTTTAGTGTATTTAGAGAGGATCCTTATCGACTGTTCCACCGCCAAATGGCATGCTGGGAACGCTGGGAACAGCTCGCACTCTGTCACTCGCTACAGTACATTCAAGAACAGATGAAGAAAGAGAGACCGAAGATGCTGCATCATAGCAGAGCTTTGTGAGCTTGAATTTTGGTTCAATAAACTCAAACAGCATCAGTGATTCCCAGTGAAGGCTCCTTTTTCCTGGATATAGCCTGGTCCCAAATTGCTAGCTTTTCGTAATTAAAATAGCCAGCTGAATGCTTTACATTCCCCTTTAATCTGAACACTATTTTGACTTGAAATGCCCATCCCTAATTGTGTTTTGGACATCACCATCATCACTAATGTGTCATGGCAGGTGTATGTATTGCTGTGGACCCATAGAAGCACAGTGACGAGTGTGAAGCTGATGGGTTCATGAAGCAATCTGCAGGACTGTGCAAAACCTGATAGTAACTGACAGTCCTAAACCTAAACTAATCATGTCTGTGATGGGAGAGCTTTGCTAGCAACTACTTGGAGCTGATAGAAGTCATGGCAGGACGATTTTAAGAGCATTGCTTTTTGTCCTCAGAACAAATGGCTCCCTGCTCTCACATGGTCAGACTGCTCATGGAGGCAAAAGCAAAAAGCTTTTAGCTTTGACCTTTGATATTTACCAAGAGGTATGAAATCAAGAGCCCGCAGATAAGAACTAGTTGAAGGATTGACTGGCTTGTTTGTTATGCAGGGACTGCTTAGGAGTAATTGCAGTCCTCTGTGAATTTACAAGCCGAGCTTGAGTTTAAGAGCAGGAGTGAACAGGTTCTCTCTTTATTGTCTCCAGCCCGAGGGAATTTCTCTCTGACAATTGACCACCTGCTGCCCCTCAAGGCAGTTTAGAGACAGTTTTGCAAGTAACATTTTGAAGCAAGTTGCAACACAAAATAGCATTTGCCTCAAGCAAGTGAAAGATGCATTGAGTTTTGTTTTTTGGCATCAATTTACAGTGGTCTTTATTTACATCACATCAAAAATACAACACATGTGCATTGCTTTCTCTGAGAAAATAATACTCCTCTTCAATCTTGTACACAGTATATTTTAATTCAGAAAAAACAACCATAAATAAACATCATACACATGCAATATGCATGTTAAACAGTGACACACTTGGCCTTTTATGAAGAGCTTCACTCTGTGTTTTTTGCGTGTGTGCATGCTCTGCTGTTCATGCACCCAAGTGTGTGTCCTTATGTAGTGCCTCACCATCCATGTCCAGTCTCTGCATGATGATGGCCAGCTCCACTTCGCTGGGCATGTAACCCAGGGAGCGCATGGCCATGCCCAGCTCCTGTTTGGAGATGAAACCATTCCCATCACGATCCAAAACACGAAATGCCTCACGGATCTCTGCATGACAAACACACAACATATCATATTTGTCTGCCTCCGCTGCTTTACATCATGTCATTTCAAACAGGAAGGGATTTTTATATATATAAAGTGGGTGTATAAAAATATATATCAAGTCTGCTGGAATTTGTGGTGGATCCATTAATTTTCAATATCAAGCTAACTGTCTAATTGCTTTGTCGTCTTGTTGATGCTGATTTATGGCTCCCTGGTTAGTTTGGGACAAGGCTAGCAGGCGTGATGAAAAATGTGAATGAGTCTTTCACCTCTCCTTTACTTTGTCATTTATTTTCCTCTCTTTGTTTTGTTTGTTTCTTTAAATGCCAGGAGTTCATCACAGCAGATGAAAATATCGGTTTATTTTTATATTTCATTGCCATTAAAATGTCAATGCTGAGACTTCATTGATTGACTGTCTTCTCTGGTCCATCCTGTGTGTGTTTGTGTGTGTGATGGAGAGGTATGTTTTCTCATTTCATTCATTTTTTTTCTTATTCATCCATATTTAGAATGCTTCCCTAAAACATTTCTGATGTTGTTACAATATTTCTTTGCATTTTCACTGCACAACTGCAATAATTCTGACATGTAATTTTGTTTTCTTGAGCTGTCTGTAAACTGTTTGTCATTTTCATCAGATTGTCTCTTTGATAATCTGTATGTTTGATCTTTATCTTCCTTTGTGACTTTTGTTTCATTTTTACTTGTCTGTCACACCACAGATCTTGTGGCCATGTGAATAATGACTGTTGTCTCTTAGGAGCAAAGGCAAAAATTGTGCCACAACACCTCTCATGCAGGAGGTCAGCATGGATGGCAAAGTCATCAAGCTACATGACCTTAACACCAGTGACTGCCGTTCAGCATTCACCTCTGTTCAGCTTTGGTTTCTTTTAATTGTTCCCACAATCTCTTTCGTAATTGATATTTTTATATCAACAATAGATTATATAACCACATTTGTCAAATGGGCCACCAGTAGTAATAACTCAGAGGCATTGCAGTTTCTCTCAGCTGCAGAGTTTCAGCTCATTGTTTTCTATTCTTGTCAAACTGTTTTGGTTTTTCTAGACTGTTTTCAGTGACACCGCTCTAAAAATCAGCAGCAAATTTCCTGCTTTGCACCATAATGGAGACAGACACAGTCAGTGACTAGCTGGTGAACATGGTGGAGCATATAACAGTCAGATATTCACCTCAGGAGGTGGTAGAGACTCAAAACAGAGCTTCAAGAGAGCAAATATTGGATTTACATTCATCAGGTGGCCAGAAACATGACGCCAAATAAATGATAATGTAGCTCTGTAGCTGATGTGTAAATAACAAAACTGTTTGCTAACATGTTCCCCATAATGTCAATGGTGTGTTTACAGTTTGTTGCAGGGCAACGAGATTGCAGATTAAAATCATGAGAGTCATTTATAATCTTAACAATGGTACCTTCACAATAGGTGCATGCTATCAGAAAATGCTAAAATGTGTCTATTTGGAGGGCAATGTTAAATAAATAACTAGCTGTTTAGATTTGTAGTTTTGTAGATTTTAATAAGTTGAAGCTGAAAAAAGGCATAAAGACATATGGTGGTTTGATATAGAAAAAGATGCAAATATAGGACTTTAAACTGGCAGGCAAAAAAACCCCACAAAGTGAGCGTAATTAAATTCAGACAAGTAACTGGTAGGTAACAAAACAGAAAAGGCAGACTTACGTGAATCCAAAAATTAAGAAGTAAACAAAAAACCTAACTAACGGACAGCAGACATGACCAGCAAGCACAGGGGCAAACACAGGACGGAGGTAACAGAGGCAGATCATATGAAAACTCAAAAGTAAGAAATACATACTTAAATAACAAACAAGGAGCAGGTGAAACTCATCATTAATCAAAAGAGGCAGGAAAGCAAACAGAGACAGGAGGGAAAGCACACAAGGAAAAACCTAACAAAATAAAGTAGGGAACAGACAGTGCTTGAGTTGAGTGGCCGTGTTATCAACCTCTTAAAAATTTCAAAATGTAACAGAAAGCTGTCAGATGGTGTCAGAGACGCGGCCTAATCCCTAAAACAAAATTAATGTTGGACAGATTTTAGCAGGTACAAGTTGCTGAAAGGTGCTTCCCTGGTGCTGATAACAGGCTTTCCCCATTAACGAGAAGTGCTGCAGCATCTCTCTCAAGCAAATCAATGTGAGGGTGATCTCCCGTCTTCTCTTCATTCCTCTCCCTCCCTCACACTCTCATTCCTTGTCTCTCTCACATCTTTATACCTATTGTATTTTACAAACCCCCCAGGGGCCTTTACCAATCCCTTCACACAGCACAATCACCACAGTATTGCCAAGAGCATTTCCGTCTCTCCTCCCACATAAAAGACTTCCTTCTGACTTGAAATTCTAAGTAAATACACACACACACACACCTCATGAGGCGTGTATCTGTTCTTGCAGCACAATTACTTAAACCTCTGAGGCCCTTCTTGCAAAAAAAAAAAAAAACTCTTGTCAATCTCTTGTTAATTGCTTGTCAATCAGGGGTTACCATTTAGCGGGGGTGGATGATATGTAGGCGGAGATTTGGCCCGGGGTCAAAGTGGTCGAATTTATCGACTTGATAAAGACAGCAGGGACAGGAGAGACTTTGAAAATCTTTATTCAAGATCTTTTCACAGGCGAGCGCTCCATTTTTCTGTGGATCTCTACAGTTCAGGGGTGAGACAGGGTGTCATTTCAGTCGGCATTTGGCATTTGTGCAAATCTTTATAGGAGAAACACAATTGAGAAGAGTAATAGCCTGCTGCACGATGGAATTTAAATCACAATTTCCCTGAGACTAATCCTTTTCCCAACTTAAACGATGAATTTTACATGAAGTTCATCTCTGTGTCTCTCTCTGGCTGTGTGTCATTAATATTCTCGTCCTGACATGCTGCTCCTTCCTTCCTCTGTGTAATAAGTACGTCTCAGATCTGCCTCCTATGTCTGTCTTTGCTCTGTCAGCTGCGTGAGAGACGGAATTCAGTCGCAGACCCAATCTGAGCCTGTAAATATCCCCTACGGCTGATAACTAGACTCGAGCATCGTCCCAATGCTTCTCTCTCTCTTTCACCAAATAAAGTGAGAGACTGAGTCGAGGGGCTGGGATTGCGGGCGAGCATGAAGCCTCCCAAAAACAAAGTAAGAGGTATCTGTATGCAGCTCAACAGCAAGAAGTACATTTTCAATAGGGTACGAATGAGCTGCTCTGTGATGTATTACTGTGCAATGCCTGTGTGTGTATGTGTGTGTGTGTGTGTGTGTGTTTGTGTGTGAGCATGCAGCCCTGCTTGTGAGTGGCTGTGTATTACGAAGTCAACCCCTCAGGACTGTACATGTTCTCACTGTGATTGATGAAAAGCCTCAAAAGCAGAGAAAAGGACAGCGGCGATCCAACACAGGGGTGATTAACTAGCCTTCTATCTGCGCTAACAGATGATCCTAGAAGAACCTTCAGCATCTCTCTGAAGTGGGATTAGGAGTTTTCAAATGCTGGCAGCAAATACCACGGATATTTTGTCCACATCAAACAATCCCATTGGTTGCGTCGGATCTGTGGCTGACAGGGCTCAGATAATGCTCCATCATAACGTCTGGAGTCTAAGAGTCCAGATTTAATTTATATAATAGCTCCCCATAGGTCCAAACCACTTTACCCTTCTGCTGTCCTTGACAAACAAAACACAGACAGAGGCCAACCGGACTAATGATGATGAGATGTCACTGTTCCAGCTTCAGTGCACTGAAGCAACTGTTTTAGTTAGCCGGGTTGAGTCGAGTCAAACGCAAGGGACAATGGATTAAAAGATTTATGAGACAAAGTACTTCATACCAAAGCTCATTCGGGCAAACTACAAAAGGCCACATGTACGAACACAAACAAACAGCTTCAGTGAGAGACACACTCTCATGCTCTCTCTCCTCACTCGGTGAAAGGATTACTGTAGCTGTTTCATCCCCACCAAAGCAACCCATGTAAGAAATATATGCACTCGCTGCAGCGTAGAAGTCTTTGTAGTTGTTTTCTTATTTTGAGGTCACATCAGCGGATCGCCATAAATCAGAGGCCGAATGTAATGACGTACAGTTTACTGAAGGATCTCTTGCAGTCAGTCTTGTACAAACACTGGTACTCACAGAACACACATTAAATAGACTGCCGATTTACAGAAAAACTGCAGTTTGCAACAACTTGGAATTTTTTTTTGTTATCTTGGCTCTGTTGTCTTAGATTAGTTACATTTGTACTTACTAAAGCAATTAGGCAGCTCTGGAAAAAAAATCTTTAAATTTGTCTAATGGCTCCAAAAACACAAGCAGTCAGACAATCACATTATTGACTACGTAATTTGGACGTTTCAATGAAAGTGTGTACATCTGTGACAGTAACAGCCTCCAGCACTTCTGTACAAAAACAATGTGTTTGTGTACAACTTTGGCAAGTGCTTTAAGCCTGAATTAAACCAGGAAGTCCATGTACTGTGATGGATGTTTTACAACAAACAGTTTGAACTTGACCAACCCTGGAGTTTGATAACAAGCTCCATGTGAACCAATTCAAAGAATGGGATGATTGTGCTTGTTGACCTGCTGGACCTGCTCTCAGCAGTTATACCACATTTCAAGACCCCAGGACCCCTGGCTTTAGTGAGTAAATTGTTTCTGTAACAAGCAATGGCAAAAAACCCCAAACTAATGTTATAATAAACCTTAGTTTTCCCTGAATCATTAAGGTATCATATTATAAAACACTAACAGGACATATTGTTGAGGTAGTCATGTGTATTAAGACATTATGGTGAAAAGACCTGAACACTGCAAAATAAAAAAAAATTAGATGTCAAACCATAATCTAACAAAATACCTTTAAATCCATGTGCACTGAGTGTAAAAAAAACATACTTGCGTTTTACAAATATTCAATAAAGGTTATTTCTACTGCGATGTGAGGTTTGTTTACATACACAGCATCTTGCTTTATTTTCGCTTAAATTGTCAAAATGCAATTTGACTTTCATATGGTCTATTTACCACATTAAAACAGGCTCTTTGTAAATGCTATCAATTTTCATGCAAGATTGATTGTAAACTTGAATTAGGAAACCACTATCAATACATTTGGTGTTCTAATTCAGGTGTGGTCAAATTTATTTTATTTCTGTCTCTTTATTTGAAGTCCTGTGACTGATTTTGTGTCCTACACACGTTAATTGGAAACCAATGCACCCAGTCAAGCTCTGATGAAAAGGCTAAATGGAGAAAAAAATTCCCCTGGAGAGTTGGAGCATTGTAACTGCATTGTTCTTGTAGTGAAACATTAATTGCTAGTACCTCACACTTTAGTCCACAACCCACCCACCCTCTCTCTCTCTCCATCTATTTTCCTTCCTCTCTCGCTCTCTCTCTCGCTCTTTCTCTGTTGGCACACTCACCTCCTAGCTCCTCTGTGGAGATGCTGGTGAGCTGGAAGGCTTCACTGCCCTCCGTCAGGGAGCTGCTCAAGTAGTTGTCTGGATAGAGCAGGCCCGCCCGCACATGGTGGAATGGCATCTTCTCCCTGCAGAGCATACACACACACACACAGAAATACAGACACACACACACACAAACACACACACACACACAGACACACAGAGTCTAAATAAACCTTGCATATGTGTTTGTGAACGAGGAAACTGCGGGTAAGAAGGATTTGCATGTCAGTCTGCACATGTGTTTTCAAATCTCGGATACCTAAATGGTCAGGAGCCTTTTTTTAGAAACACAATCTCTTGTTGAAGAAACATTGTTCCTTTGAATCTGCTAAAGCTTATTTTTGGGAGAAACCACTGTTTCCTTGTGGCACAATCAAAGTGACAAATTATGTAATCACATTATAATTCAATGGAATCACAAAAAAACGCATTCTACTGTTGTTGCTCTGATAAATACAGACCGTGTACAGCCAGGAACACTTTATTATTTGGCGATCATTCTCTGACTGTCTTTCTGCTGCTTGCTCTTTGTTCAGTCTCCTCAGTCCACAGAGGAAAAGCACTGAAGTCTTGTCACTCCCTATCGTTTCTTCTAGCCCCCTCATCAGATCTGCTGACTTCCCGTCCCATCGGACAACCCCGACTGCCACCCATCGCCTCACCAGGAGACCTCAGGGTCTGACAGGGCATCAATCAACCACAGCCAATTCCCGGTGTGCGATTGGAGAGATTCTCTTATTTGATTTATGAGAGTCGCCCCTCCGAGGGGTTTCCCGGTGTAATATTTTGACACTTTGGCAATATGCTTCATGTAATATTCTTGCCAATAGTACATGCTGAACTGAGCTGAGCGGAGGTGAGGTAGAGAAAGAAAGATAGGGAGGGAGGAAGTGAGAGAGAGGAAGAGATAGAGATCCCGAGAGTATTTCGTGAGCGCTGCCAGACAGGAGAGATAGAGAGAGAAGTGAGGATGTCTCCGTCACAGGAGACATGGTCCAAGTATAAACATCCACACTCCTCTCCTCTTTTCTCCTCTCCTCTCTTCTCCTCTTCTTTCCTCTACTCTACTCTTCACCGCTGTTTAAGACTTGAATCCTTTGTGGATCTTGGAATTAGAGCAAAGAGAGAAAAAAGGACACGGACTGAGCGTAAAGACAATGCGAAAGGTTAAGAGCTGTGGGATAGGTGCAAGTCTGCTCTGGTAATCTGTAGAGGACACCAGTGTGTATACGTGCATTTGACAAAGATAGACAACAAACAATGTGCATGTGCAGAAAGGTGTGCATGTGCACATCGTGTACGAGTTGTCATGTGTATTTTAGTCTTCGGTCCACCTGCTCCTGGTTTTACTCTTGTCCCACCTGAGCTTCAGATATACTCGACGTTTGAACCGACAAGATGCAAATACACTCAAAGTCTCTTTCTTGGATTGTTGTCCAATTCCTACCAGCTATTGTCAGAGAGCAAAGTACAGAATAAACTCTTTAAATTGTAATTTTTGTCTGTTTCCAAATTATCACCGTGCCTTTAAGTGATGATATTTTTAATCATTTTTCCTAATACAAATGAAATATTGCATTGGTAAACGATAAAGATGCTCAGTTGCTTATTTGAATACACTCATGGGTTTTGCTGCTTAATTCGTGCTTGGTCTTATATGACCAGTAGCTTATGATGGCTAATGTTGGCTAATGATTGCAACTGAAAGCTGCTGTGTAACTGACATTAGGTCAGCTCGCTGACTTTATGACTCTTCTCTAGTATTTATCCACTGAGTTTTATCATTTTTCTCATAATTATCACTTGTTGTCACATTGTCTGCATCTTTGCAGTAACTACACAGGCTCACTTTAAGGTGCCAAGTAATATGTTGAAATCAATGAAGCATTTCTGCATTAAGTTTGAGATTTAATTAGTTTTAAGATTTAATTAAATGAATAAATAAGATAAACACTGAGAGATTGGCAGCCACACTTCTTCATTTTACCTTGTGTGACATCAGATTTGTTTGAAAAGACACAAGAGCCCTTTTTTCTTTCTCACATCTTCAGATGAAACAACTGAAGGTTGATTGAAAAAAAAAAACATCACCCATGCTGATTCTAAAGTGATGGATAAAAATATGTGAAAGAGGAAACAAGCAGCTTTTTTGACGTAAGCAACAGGTTTATATAAAATGTATTAATACTTAAATTACCAAGAGAGAGAAATTGTCTCAACCTTGACTCCTCCTTCAAATATCTTATTGTTTGTTCAAGTACACATGCATATTGTTGAATAAACGTGTTAGGAAAATATGCATGTTGCTTTTTGCTGTGCTACATTGGTGTGTTGTATGTAGACCTGTGTGCAGATAAAGCAGATTTATACATGTACGTTATTAATTAATGTATGCACTGGCATGCATATAAATGGTTTACATTTGAGTGTTCTTCTGAAGAATCTAAAATTAATTAATCCGTTCGCATGTTCGCATCCTTTCGGGTGCAATACTAAACGCATATCTGTAGGGCAAGTTCATGTGTGAACATGTAGATGTAGGGAGCATGCACGTGTATGAGATGTAATGTCATTATCTTTCCAATTTAGATTGGAGAAAAAAGGGGGGCATCTGAGCAGAACATATTATGATGCACACAGTTTGTCAATATGCGTCAATAATCTGTTGTGCATTTACAAGCTAATACAAATGTGGAAAAATGAAATGGCAGAAATAAAAAAAAAGAGAGACGTGTTTCAAAATGTAAAACATTTAACGGCTGTTAAATAAATGAAATCCTTAATTTCTTCAACCCTTCAAATCAAACAGAACCCAGCAATTTTTTAATCAGTGGACAAATTAATAAGACATATGATATGAAATTAATATAAGAATGTATTTTAACAGTCCATCTGCTCTCACAATTGTTCCCCTGACAGAAACACCCACTCACTCATGGCAAAAACCAGCAGATGCACACGCACATACATCAAACTAAGTCACACACTGATTCCTTTTCTCATTTTTTTCTTCCCCTCGCTCCCTTATTTTTCTCCCATATATTTTTGGATTGTAGCTTTTCTACTCATGAAAACACAGACTGTTGTCACAGAGACGGACATGAGAGCTGACAAGGACAAGCTTTAGCAGAGAACCTCCATCTGATAAGTCTCATCCTCTGGCAGAAGACAGCCAGAACAGGAGTGGCAGAAAGACAGACAGAGAAAAGACAGACATGTGTGTGAGAGTGGGGGTGGGCCGTAGGGGGGGGGTTGGAGGGATGAAAGGAGCAAATGAAAGCAACCTGACTGACAGTGTTTGAACCGTGGGGTCACCTGCGCCCCAGGGAGCCGAGTTTAAAGCCTGCAGCGAGGTGATCAGAACGAATTTAAGCTCTGACGAGAGGGAAGAGACTGAGATGAAGGGAAAGGAGCAATTGAGATTGAACTCAAATCTGGGAGAGGGGGAACAGAGGCATCATGTTTTTTCCTCACCTCCCTCTGTCCCTATGGAGAGAAATGCATTAGCAGAATGGCAAAAAAAAGAGCTGAGGGGTCACAGCAGTATTTTTCCCTACAGCACATGCACAACGCTGCCATCACAAGCAGGCAGCTCTGACTAGACAACAGTACAAATAAGCCTTATCAAGCCAAGATCAAAGGAAACGGGTTGTTCCTGCCGTGGCCACCAATTAACCATCAAAACATGCCAAACCGTGTGATTTAACTTCATCCAGGGACTCTCTGATGTGCATGAGATCTGTACGTTCGCCAGATGGACTTCAAGATAAATCAACAAAGTATTCTCTTTTTACTTAAAGCCAAAACATCAGTTAGCTCTCCATGTCTTCCTCAGTTATGGAGATAAGGCCCATGCCGCCTGCCAAAAATAATGAGAGACCACAGTTGATCAGCTGAAGCACCAGTGTTGGATGAAGGTAAACTGCAACTCTGCAATTTGTCAGACAGACCACAAAGCCACACGAAAGTGACAGGAAACCAATTTCAGGCATCAAAGAAGGCCATGTGCTACCTCAACAGGCAATCTACAGTATGGCTTCTGATTAGATTTACAACAAAAACGATTTAATAAAAAATGATTGATGGAATTCAAACACCTGCTATCTTTGATTTTCTGTCTCCTCTTAATGTCACATTGTCAGCGTCCTACTGAAGTCACCTTGGGCAAAGAAAGACAGCCTCCACACACAGCTGTGATCTCTGCTGTCTGCCTCTTACCCATCAAGGCTGCGCTCTAAAAATGTTTTCTCAACAGAGGCGCTGGATGGGCAGCAAATCTTATCGCCTACAACCGTCCCTCCTGCAGGTCAACCTGGGTCATCAAACATGCTCTATAAGACCCCACCACCAGCTGCTGCGCAGACTGAATAGCTCTGACGCTTAACTGTCAGCCAAAGCAGAGGAGTTATGGACGTGTGCGCTCATGTCAGGTGGTTTGAAACGACGCTTGATGGATCTTAGCAGTCCCACGCGACGGGAAAATAGTTGGGCACCCATGACGGTCTGCCACACTGCAGCGGAAGGAGCGCAGCTTGATGATCAAAGCCGCTGCTGCTGCATGTTACCCTCATTACTCCAAAAACTGGGGTGTCTGAAAATAAAAAAAATAAAAAAATGCTACAAAAAACAAAAAAAAAAAAAAAAAAACATGCGCGCTACCCGCCAAAAATGCTCGCACCCACACCGCCCGATACCACGCACGAACTGTAACACCCTCTCTCCGTTAACATCCACATGCGGGTCTCCTCCAGGGCATCAGTTGATAAATGTGTGTGCGGGAGGTGACAGATTTGACCATCACGCTTTATGGCTGTGGAGTTTAAGAGCATCTGGCAACGACAATGAACACAACTGGGCTTCAGACTGCAGCCAGTCCCCATTTATCAGAACCAATATGCGAGCTGCTACAGCTGAGTGAACAGGAGCGCGGTTGATAAAGCCACAAAGCATGATGTATAGTGTGTGATGGAGTGCTCTACATCCCGCTGCGTGTTGAGACGATTATTCTGTAATTACACTTCTGGCGCGTGTGTGATGGACCTATAATAACCTAATCACACCGATCAAACCCACGCAGCGCGCATCGACGCGCGCGACGCACAGAAACAGCTGGAAAGAGATTTGCAGAAGCACTTCAAATAGTCGGACACTGAATGCAAACAGACACGGATATCATTATGCTGTCAGGTTGTCAGTCATTCCAAACAGCTCATCTAGATTGTCAACACACACATTTAGGTCTTTTTCTTTTTTTTTACACACGCGCGCACGCTCACGCACGCTCCGCACATTCACACAGATTACAACAGGTGCAGTCGTCTGCTCGGCTCTGCGGCCATCAGCGCGACCGACGCATGGGCGGTCGGTCGCGGTAATCACCTTTATCACCTTTAACACACCCAGAGGTGACACACTAATTAACCGTAGGGGTTTAGCCTACCTGCCTGTGTAACGACTGGTCCCCCCGGTGTGAGATTCACCGCCTCGGTTAGAGCACCGTTGGCGGAGATGCTGAGGGTGTTCTGAATTGCCAAGATGTGTTTAGTCTGTTTGCATCCGTCCTGTGATCTTGGGGAGTCCGTCCGACAGCCAAAGATGGACTCATTCAGTCTGTGTGTGGGACCTGCCTCGGGGATTCACCAGTGTGTCATGTGCTCCGCACTTTTTGGATAGTTATTTGAAAAAATATCAACTGGTTAGGTGAAGAGGAGGAGGAGGAGGACGGTGGTGATGGTGGTGCTGGGAGATTTTGTCCGTTTTAGCTGAAGCCCAAACCCACATGAATGGCCTCCCATCCGTTTCTCTACATTTCACTTCTCATCGCCATATCTTAAAAAAAAAAATTTGGGGATGAAGCAGTTGGTAGGTAGAGTGCCAAATCTTCGTCCTATCAGCTCGCCCAGACGGACGCCACCCAGCCGCCCACGGGTCTAGGTCTAAGAACCGGTGATGCTGTTGCTGCTGTTGCCCGTCGCCTCTTATAAAAAAACGATAAATCACGATTTTTTTAAATCAATTTACTTTGTCGAATCAATACGGCAGAGACGAGGAGACGATGCCTTTGAGCGCAGATCGGTCAAACAGCGGAGGGTTGAGGAAGGGATCTCCCGTCGCTCCCGGTGCATTTATCTCGGCTACTCCTGGTGACAGAGTTAACCCATTTATCGGTCCAGTCCGGTAAGGGAGGGGCCTCATGGGGGCCACGGCGGCAGAGGTGCGACTGGGTGTAGGTGAGCGGGGAATATGCGACGCCGTGCAGTGTGGCGCTCAATGGGAGCTGCCAACCTCGCAGGTGTGTGCGATAGAGAGAGAGAGAGAGAGTTTGTGTGTGTTTGTGTTTGTGTGAGTGTGTGTGTGTGTGTGTGTGTGAGAGAGAGAGAGAGACAGAGAGAGAGATAGAGAGAGTCTGAGGAGGAGAGAGTCAG